>VXBQ01017431.1:547043-710626 GCA_013400175.1 Phainopepla nitens
CCCTTCGCGCTGCCCATTGGGAAGAGTCTCGGGGATCTCTCCGTCCATTAGCCAGGGTGCACGTCAATCATAGCAGAGCACCGCCTCTCGGCGCTTTTGATTGGGTTCTCGGGTCACTACACGCTCACTGATTGGCTGCACTTGCTGGCTGTCACCGGTTAGCGTTGCCCCCCCCTTCACAACCGTCACTGGCTCCCACCCCTTCTTCCTCTGCCAGTTGGCTGCGAGATTTGCCCCTTAAATGGGGCACTCGCTCGCCCGCTTGTATTTGTCCCGCCCTTCCGCCCTACGGATTGGGCTGTGGGTCGCACCCTCTGACTCCATTAGAGAAGGAATGTGCCCGTTACACCGTAACGGCGCGGAGACCCGCCCACCGAGCCGCGCTCTTCGGCGGCCCCTAGGACCCTCCTCAGCCGAGGCGAGGTTACGTCAGTTTGTGCACTCATTTGCGGGCCGCACGGACGCGGGGCGCCGTGGCGGGCACAGGTAATAGCGGCTATAGCCACGGCTACGGCTGCTCGGCGGCGCCGCGGCACGGCACCGACGCCACACTGCCCGCCGCCGCCAGCGACATCTCCGCATTGCCCCGCCCCTCCACCTGCAGGCGCGACAGCTATTGGGTAGGGTAGGTGTCAGTTGTGCAGCTCGCGAAGCTCATTGGCCGGAAGCCGACGCCTGCGCAGCCAACCGGCGACCGCCCGCTGATGTCACCCGCCAGATGACACAGCAACCGTGGGCTGCGGGTGGGGAAAGGCAGAGTCGTGCCTTTGATTGGTTGGTTTCACTGTCAATCTCCCCGGAGGGAGGGCGGTGGGCGGGGTGACGGCGCGTGCCCGCCGCGCCCCACGTGGCCCGGGCAGCTGCGCACGTGACGGAGGCCCGCGCCGGGGAAAAGTTGTGGGAAAGGGATTTGCGGTGGGCACGGCGTCATTCCTAAATGGAATCGTTACCAGTACACGCTGCTCCTCATTACCCCTGGAGGGAGCCGAGCCAGAACCAGGGCTGCGGGGGTGGTCGGTGGGAGGCCGAGGCAGGAGCGGGCCCAGGGACGCTTTCCTGGGAGGCGGTGTGAAGGCCGGCACGAGCAGCGTTGGCCCTGCACTGCAGAGTAGGCGTGGGGGAGCACTGCTGGATCGCAGAACGAGGAGGACAAAATGGGAGGTACATAAGCAGGGCCTGCATGGCACAAAGGATTAGCAGAGCAGAAGGGCAGGGTCAGAGGAGCATGCATTGAAGTCTCCGAAACTGACAGAGAAAGCTCTGAGAGGAATACATGGATAACAGAAGCATGTGGAGGATAAACTGGGAGCAAGAGGTTCTCCTTGTATCTAATTTCTATGCTCGTTGTCATTCTCCACTTTATTTGAAAGCTGCTGTTCCATTGATGAGTGTCACTTCCTGGGCTGGAAGCCAGTGCAGTGTTTCCATTTGATCTCCTCGGGATGGTCAGCAGGAGCGTGGAGCAGCTGAACACAGAACTCTAGAGATGTGATGTGCATGTCACCTCAGTGTACAGGTCTGTGGGTGTTTGGTGAAAACGTGCTCTTGTCTTGGAAGAGCCACAGAGCTCTTCACAGGTTAGTCACCAGCAGGAGGGACAGCTGCCAGCACAGCAAAGCCACGGGTGCTGGTGGCACAGACAGCAGACAAGATCCCTGATAACTCAGGCTACACAAGTCAGTAAAGAGTAGTGAATCTTCTGATGGCTTCTTCATTCAGTAATGGTAATTGATTTTTACATTGATTGGTGGGAAAAGAGCTCCATTAATATGAGTAAGAGTTCATACTGGATACACACATACTTGTTACTGTGGTACTGTAAGGAATACAAAAGGCTTTGTATAAATCAGTATGAATCAGTAATACAACTTTTGGATGCACTTTGCCTCTCTTCTTCATTGTTTATTCATTGTGTGAGAACTGTCTGTATCCTGTCTATCCCCATGTATTTTTCATATTTTAAGCAGAAATCACTAATACACCAAGAGTACAGGTTGCACGCTTTGGGAGAGAAGGATCTGTCCAAGATGCTGATCTTGTCTTTGCCATAAGTAAAAACATAATAAAATCATTTTCATCTCTAAATTCTCTTTCCTCTTATTGGTGTTCTTTTGTGTGTTTCTTCCTATGTTTTGCTCAGGGTTTTGGTAGCAGGTGGAGGAATATGTTTTGTTTTGCATAAGCCTAGGGAACCAGATATTTTCATTTCAGAGGAGCAAAAGATCATCTCTTCATTGTCCCTGTAGTTTGACACTACAAACCAAATTTGAACTGTAGAAAGCAAGCAGATTTTGTTGGTTTGTCTGAAGTTATAATGGATGACTCAGGAGTTTCCACCCAGGTTCACCCGTGGATTTGGAAGGAATCACAGCTCCCAGACAGGTTCTGGTTCTCATAAAGTCCAAATGCGTAGGAACAAAATAGTTCTTCCTGTTTTTTTTCTCCCCACTGCCAATCCTATCAAAAGCTGGGACCAAGCTGGACAGTGACAGTGCGTTTTTTCATCCACTGGGTGTCAGTATTACACTGCCACTGCGGCTGCTGGGAAAGGCTGGGTTTCTGTGGGGTGAAAGTCTTTCCTTTCTGACAGAGAAGTGATGGGAAAAACAATTATACCTTTGGGGAGTGGTCTCACTGCAGCATGAGTGTGCCCTTTGGCTCTTGCAGAAACAGGCTGGGACCCTGCCTGCAGACATCCCAAGTATCAAAACTTACACAAACTGTAGCACAGACTTCAGAGTTGGGGTCAATTCCACAGCCTTTTGATGAGAACACATCACCTCTCCTTTTTTGAAACTAAGTTTATTTGTTAGAAATACCGAGTCCTACAGGGATAGTCTAGAAAAAGCCTGCATGAAGGTAGGTTCTCTAAACAAACAAAGAGTGCTGCCAGCTTGGGACAATTCTGGATGCAGGAATGAGGGAGGAAAATAATTTAGAAACAGCTTTTCATATTTGGAATTTGTAGTCAAGGTTTTTTGACACTGTTTTTTTATTTCCAAAAGTGCCATGACATGATTTTTTATAGGCTTGCTAGGTTTTTAAATCAATGTATCCGAATGAACTCTGGAGACTCAGTCACTAAAAACTACTGATATTTTTAGATAAGGTCTTTGCTAACCCTGCCCTTTTTTTCTGCTTTGGGTGTCCTAAGCAGAGCTGTCTTGTGAACACAGAAAGGAACCAACTACTTACCTGCATAGTTATTAAGAGAAAGGTTACATTTTGGAAAACCACAGTGAAAGTGATTCTCTTTATGGTGTCCTATGTTTAAGTGTTTTCATGTGAAATGTAACATTTAACATGTGACAAAATGCTGTACTTTATCTGCGTCTAAAATGCAGGCAGCACTGAAAAATAAGATTGACATTGTTTAAAAGATGATTCATAGAAAAAGTAATAAAATAATTTATGTTCTCTTGTTTTCTATAAACACAGGCTGATTAGATTATTTTCTTACTTACAAGAGGTCAGGGAAGTTTCAGCAGGCATATGGCATCAATATACAAGGGGAATAAAACATAAATATTTACAAAGATTTTGATCCTGTTTAATTACCAATTACCCTTATTTAAAAATATTTATCCTAATAATTACTTTCAGTAGAGACACCTGGTAAGGATTCAGCATTTCCTATTTCCTTCAACTGAGTGGTGAGAAGTTTTCTCAGCCATTCTTGTGCATCCTTCATGGAACTTTTCAGGGAACAAGCAAGAGAGAGGAAGTAAAACTTCATATGCCTGGGAGCTGTAAAAATCAGGACAGAAAAACAGAATTTGTGTTTAAAATAGAGAAGAGCAGATTTCAATGTAATTATTTTTTCTTTTCTAAGCCACTCATAACAGCAAAGAAGAAACACAAAAGAGCAATTTAGGGAAAAAGAAGTAATGAATACTAGAATTAAGTTAAATAGCAAGAGGAAATTAGGGAGATGTCAGATGTAATTTTCAAATTTGTGTGTTGGTCACGTGATTAGTGCTAACATTCCTGCTTTACAAAAAACCGTAAAAATATCTGTAATGACTGTTAGTGCTCAGGACCTGAGCTTTAAGTCCCAGTCAGACACCTCCACATCTCTAACTGTTCTTAATATAGTAGGCTTATTTTGACATTACCTATTTTTATGTGTCATAACCAGGAAAGACATACAGCTGCAATAGAAACAAGAGCAGTTTATGCATGTCTTGGGCAAAGTGCTTAGCAGAAGTTCCAATTCGTTGTGCTGTCATGCTCATATTGTATTGTTGGAGAGGGGAGAAAGAATTTTGTCAGCCCACAGCTAAAGGGAAAAAATTGTTAATATGACGGCAGTGGTTTTAAATAGAGAATAATTCATACTACTACCTCGTTTTGTTTTTCCTGGAGGCAAAATTGAAACAATGCTTCATTAACATTATTTGAAGCTATTTTAAATACAGCTATTTTCAGCAAAACAATGCTAACATGTGGAGGTTTTTTAATGAAAATAACAGACAATTAAGAAAATGTTTTGAAAAATATTGTTGTCTTTTACGCAGTCTCTTTTTGCCATTTTTTTTCACTATGTTTAGTCCTGAAAGTGAACCAGCATGCGTATAGGAGTTATCAGCTAGCAGTTATGCTGAGGCTAGAAGTAGTGCAGCTCTTCAGACAAGATTTTAATTAACTTTCAACATTCCCATTCCCCTAGCTTGGTTGGGGCTATGATACTGAGCACCAGTAGCAGCCTATGCAAAACTGTTTTGAGTCCACTTTAGCTGAATCTAAATGGAAACTAAATACAGGTAGATGAAAGCAATTATAACATCATTTATGTCACCCAGCTCCATCCCAACAGAAAAATCAGGTTTTGAAGAAAAAAGAGGGCTGGACATATTCCTTCCAGTTCCTTCCCTATGCTATAGGAGCTATGATATATATATGCCCTTGCTCTTGGAAAAGGGAAATATCACACAGGTATGATGAATACTGATGCTGGGGAAAGCTCCCACCTGTCCTTCTATAGCAAACTCTTATTCAGACAGCAAGACCACGGGATGATTTTTTGTTTCTTAAATTATTGTTATTATTTTCTGGGAGTTGTATCTGTGTAGTAATTTAAGATGGCAGCTTTCCAAGGCCTTTCTGTGGTTCTAAATTAATTGACTATGCTGTTTAATTTTTTAACTCAAGCTTTTTCCTCACATTTGAAAGGGCTCCCATTGTCCTTTATTATTAATGAGATCAAAGCAAGCAGAATGGCTGCCATTTCTCCTTAGTCTGGAAGTGAAACTATCCATAGTAGAAGAGCACAGTGCTGTCTGCACTTGTCAGCAGCACTGAAAGCAATACCAACGGCAAAGCGCCTGCCTTTCTGTGGTCTGGTGAGCTGGACACAGACAGTGAGCAGGAATAATGCTCTGCCAGAAAAGCAGATGAGGAAACAAGGATGGCACCTGCAGAACAGGGGACAGACTGAAGAGTTACTGGGAGGTGGGGCAATGGACTGTGCAGAATGCGGGGCAGAAAACCTGAGGGGGAAAAATAAAGTTTCCTTTCCTAATATGTGGAAAATTGTGCCTCCTCCAGGCAGTCCAGGCAAGAAAGAAAAAAACAAAACAAAACAAAACAACCTCTAAACCACAGAAGTTACAATCAGTTTTGATTAGGAATTTAAAGATACAGTATGACTGTTTGTACTCTCATACACTCTGGAATGCAGTTGTGTTATTCCCCCTTCATGGCTTTCTTCCCAAAGTTTCCAAAACTGGTTTCATGGAGAAGCATACAGTTACATTTTTATAAAAACCGAAACAACACAGAACTCACCAGAAACCTCATGCATATCTGAGTTTTAACTGGACACGTCACTGACACTTGCAAAGGGGCCAGAGTCCAGGGTGGCAGGACCTGAAGGGAGGAAGTGAGAATAATTCCGGAAGGGAGCATCATCAGAAAGACAGATAGAGGAAAAAAACCTGCTGAAAGACAACATAAAACTGAGATTGGTAGAAAAATGTGGTTACAGAATGAAGGTGATGGTGGGAAAAATGTGAGTATCTTATGTGGCAGGGAGTGGGAAGCTCTTTGGGAGGTTTCTTGGATCGTGGGCCAGCACTGTGTGCAGCAGGGCGTGTTCTGTCCTCACACAGAGCTCTCAGGAGCTGCGCTCTTCTCCTCGCCCCATCAGCTGCAGGGTGACCCGGGCCAAGACCCTGCAGAGAGAGCTGCTTGGGGAGGCAGAAGGGAGATGATGACAGCAACAGGGTGTGAGTGCCAGGAGGAAGAGTTGTGAAGCAAAATGGCCCAGGGTCACCCTGTGTGAGGTGGTGTGAACCCTGAGGAAGGCGGCAAGAGCTGTTCCCATGATTCTGCCTCCAGCAGCTTGGGAACAAAGAGCAGCCACGCTGGGTGAGCCAAGCTCTTTTTTCTTTACTGCTCAAAGTTGATTATTTGCAAATCCCATGACTCACTCACTGTCCCAGCTCTGCTTCTGCAACAGTTAGCAGCAAAGTCAACCCAGGTTTGTGAGTACAGCTTTCTGTGTCACCTCCTCAAAGGAAATCTGCCAGCAGCTTCCCTGTGGCTGCCACGGGATCAGTTGCTGGGAGTTCAAGGTGGGGCTGTGTGGGCAAAGCCCTCAGGACCACGCCTAGGAACAATTACAGGACCTCCTGGTACTGGGAGATGATCTTTTTGGACACACTGATAAATTGTGTGCAGGCACCACTGGAGAAAAAAGACGCGTTTGCTCAGGAGCTACTACAGTATTTGGTCCACTGTCCTATTTTCTTTTTGCATGAGGAAGGAAAGGTGGTCAAAATTACAGTGGATTTCATCAAGCACAAATGGCCCTTTTAAAAACACCAGGTTCTCTCTTCCTCACTTCAGAAATATCCCAAACTTTTCTCCTGCCCTAGTCCTGCCCTAAAGAGACTTTTGGATTGTTAGAGGAAAGTCAACACTATATTGAGGCTAGGTGTCTTTTTTTTTTTCCTGAAAGAGAGTAAAATGATCTTTTATGACTGCAGTTCTGGATTCAAAGACCTTGCTGAAAAGAAAGTGTGTTCCCTCTCAACAGCCCTCAGCAGCTCAGTCTGTTTTCTTCCTCTGCTTAGACCACACTTAATTTCTGCTGCTGGATTGCTTATTGTCACTGAGGATCTTATAGAACCTAATCCAGACCTGGTATCTGTTTTACCTATGGTCCTGCTTCCACAAGGTAATGCTAATGCTCAAAGAGCAAGGTAAATACGCATTTAAGCTTCTTTCCCAAGATATTCCAGACCAGAGAGGTGTTCAAGAAGACAGAGAGACTGTGTTTATTGAGGGAGCCCAACTCCTCCAGAAGACTTTCTGTTGCAGCAATTGCTTTTGTAGTAATATTCAACGCAAACATCCTACAGCATTTCCAAAGGTGTCCTCATGTTAACAACACTGCTGTGCATGGACGAATTCCCAATTACTTATACCATGCACTACTTACGTGGAAGATTTTGAAACAAGATGGAACTTGCCTGGAACAACACCCTCATTTTGGCTTCAGGGTGCAGCATCTGTAGCTGGCGCCTGTGCTCGTCTGTCTCTCTCTTTGTTCTTGTGAGTCTGTCTCCTTGGATGCAAAGAGGAAGCTCTTGGTCATACTGGGTTGTCAGTAACTGCAGTTTAAATCCAGAGAAACGCCACCGGGTGCAGGGAAATTAATATGGCTTTGAAGAAGCATGACTTTAGCTCTGCAGCTGAATCAACATCTTTAACAGTGGTGTAAAAATTGGTGAGAAACCAGTTGAGATCATCCCAACTTTTCCTTCCAGAAACTTTGATTTGTTGAAATGCTGCAGTCATAAATGCACAACAAAGGAAGTGAATATATTACAGTGTCCTCACTGTAAAAGGGCAATGTCAGGTGCTTTGATAAACTAGGAGACAGGTCATTATTTCAGTGCAATGCCTGTCAGAACATCTGCCTACTGTAGCTCTCCAAAAAGTTATTTTTTAACTTCCTTCCTATGAGATTTGTTAGACTTTGAAGGAGAACATCAAACGAGTGGTAGGATAATTTACCAAGTCCTAGAAAAGTTATATTGGTGAATTGCCTTGCATTGTACTGAGGCAATGGACTAGATGACCTAGTGACCTTTCCCATTTCTAATGTCTATGATTATTGCTGTTATACTTCAGGACACTAAACAGAGACATTTTCTTCCTTTCAGTGGCAAAATGTCACTAATGGCCGTGCTAAATCCGAGCAATTGATCCTTCTGCAGATGTGCACTTAGCGAGGCAGCTATAGATGATCAGGCTTTGTTTAGATTTGCTGTTTTCTGTTTCTGTAGTGCAAGTGCTCAGCACAAGGGGACTGTCAGCCAAGGGAAAGATTTTCTGGTAGGAGATTAAGGATAACTAAGGAAATGGTTGTATGACCTATAAAGAGAGGATCATAAATATTGCAACAATAAAACCAATAGCTCCTTCAAAGTTTAAATAGCTTTTCTTTTCAAACACTTTAAGTAAGTGCCCTTTTCCCAAGGTTATGTAGCACCTACACCTTAAGATTTCACACAGTTTCACCAAATATATTGTACCTTCTCAGGGAACTAGCTTTTTATTTCAAATAATCTTTCTTTGCAGAAGCATCCCCTCCAGAAAATGTTTCATCCCAGGTACCTGGAAGTCCCTTATCCTTTCCTCTATTAATGGAGTTTCAGAAAAGCCAGAGCATAACAATAATAAAATAGCCCCTGCTGTGTTGTTTCTTAACCACAACACCCACCAAACAATGCAAGTAGAGGCAAATAGGATTCTGCCCTTTATAACCAAGCAGCAGCACCTACCTTTTTTTTGCATCCTAGGGGGAACCTCAGACACAAGAGTCTGCCTCTATAAAATCTCAGCTAGAACATTTGTATTCCTCACAATCCCAAGTGTGTAAAACCTCAGACCTGTGCTGCTGCAACTCTGCTGTCATAAACAACCAACATTCGTATTCCACACACGCTGATGGTGTGAAAGTCATAGCCTTTGTTTCCAATGCTTGTTGTAGGATCCAGCTCTGGAGTAAGCAGCTTGCTCTCCTGTGTGCTCAGTCTTTTTTCCCCATTCTCCATGCTGCCACGAGTCTGTAGCCAGCTCAGGAGAAACATAATCCAATGTGTTCCAGCAGCCAGATCTCACAGACATGTTCCTATTCCTTTGTTACCCCGTGTTCTCATGTACATTTAGCTCGTATGTCTTACCCCTTGGGCTGGGAGTACTGCTTTGGGCGCTTTTAAACAAAAGTATCGCAGTAGCATCTTGATATTAGTGCAGCATCCTGCAATCAACTGGCTGTTGGTCTGGTTGCAGAGAGCAATATCCTTGCTAGAAAAGCCACTCCAATCTGAGGAATCAAATAGCTGAAGAAACATGGCTGTTCATTCAAAGCACAGCAGGCATGTGCCAAATCCACCCCCAAGCCCATACAAAATGCTGATCAGTCCACAGCCCACTGGTGCAAGACACTTTTCTTTCTTACACATTGGAAATTTGCAACTCAGAAGCTCTTTTGCTTTAAACAAAGTAAAAAGAAAACAACCCCCCTCAATAGAGTCAATACTCACAAGTAGAAATATCCTTAATCTGACCTCCCTGATCCTTCCCTGTGCTACTGGATGTAAGTGCATTGAAATCAGTTCTCATTTTTTATGTTCTAGGTTTCAAGCTCTCTGTAATAGCCACAGTCCTCATTATGCAAATGTATTTTGCCTCTATGCTTTCTGCACAGATTCTTTTGGTCATGTTTCCCTGGTTATGTGCAATTTCACATGTCCAGTGAAATTTCATCCTCAATAAAAAAATTGCCCAATGTTTATAAAATAATTGCTTTCAGCACTCTGTCATCTAGAAGTTGCTGCTTTCTACCCAAGGCAGGCAGGAGGGCTGTTTTATGCCTACAGTTCTCCTACCAGTGACATTTCTAAGTTTTAGAAAAAGAAAATAAAACCTGACAAGTCAGATGAAAGTCAGAAGTTGATACTGCAGACAGATAGGCTGGAAGGAGAAAAAGAAGTAGAATTAGAAACATCTCCAAAACTCAAGACATTAACACATTATATGATGAGTTTAGGATACAGCAGTTACTGCACCCCTAAGTTCTTGTGCAGACACTTCCACCTACTCTCTTGCTTCCTTATCTTGCTGAAAAGCACTGCAAATTTGCCCACATTTGGATACTGAGTGCAGTATGTCATGCTGTGGTTTTCTGTAACTGATCTCCCCAAGCACACGTGCCCAGACTTGCGAGAAAGCTGAGGAGTATATGTTGTACAAAGAGTTAGGTAAACCTGTACCAGCCTTGCTACAGGCATAAAGGCTTTACCATTTCATCTACATCCATAGGTTTCTCTTCCAAGATGGTTCCTGTAGACACTGACTCTGCTTTTCCTAAGCCTTGCTTATTAACAAGGATTTCCAAATTTGCATTTCTTCACCAGGCTAAGGACAGGGGACATAAGTTCTAGAGACACAAAGAGGTCATTCAATCCTGGACTGCTCCCTGATTTTGCAAGAGCACAGACAAAAGTGTCAAGAAACAAGAGTGCAATATTAAAGTAGCAGGGAAATGAGGGGAAGGACCATCTTATCTTTCTTTTTTTTGAGAACCTCCCTAAAAGAGAAAAAGAAAAGGCAGAAAGTCATGGTGGTGCTATTGCTATAAAGAAAGAAGCTCAGGATCCACAGAGCCCTGAGACAGCCTGTGAAACAAGCCTGGATTAGACAGACTTCTCTTAAACAGTACTAACGCAATTGCTACATGGATTTAAAACACTGAAAGATGAAGATTTTGTTTACTGCAAATACTTTTTTATGTACTCTAATGCCCAAAAGTAAAACAGATGCTGGATTTATTCTGAAACATGGTCAGGAATTTTAAAACAGGCTTTTGTACACGGAAACAAAGGGAGCATAGGAAACAAGAGCTTGTGAGTTACTTAAATGTCAAGGATTAAATTGTACCAGGTAAAACTGAAATGTAGCACAGGAATTCAGTTTCATAAATTAAATGTCATTGCTGATGGCTACAAATTATATAAGAAAGATGGAAAGAAAACCTAGGCAGCACTTTGTCAGATGCATTTATAGCTGCAGCAAGATACATTTCAGCTAAAAAGTAATCAGCAGTAAATAAACAAAGGACAACAAAAAACCCCCAAACAGCTAAAGTGGACATCTGCTGCAGCCTACTCCAGCAGCAAGAAAGCAAGAATGAATTAGTCTCTCTTAAGGTGCCCAAAGCCACAAAACACTGTATTTGTGGAGAATTTAGCTACCTACATTTCTTTTAACAAATACCACCAAACATTGACCAAAGAAATTCACCAGTTACACAGAACCCTGCTCTAAGGCAGACATACAGGTTCTTGACAAATAAACGAGAAAATGCCCCCAACCTAGGAACTGTAGCAGAGAAATTACAAGGTGACACCATGAACACAGTATCTAAATGTAAAATAGTAAAGAGTTTATTTGTTTGACTTAGAAAAAGTCTCCCACATAATTAACTGGACACATATACATTAAATATACAAACGTGTACCAAAAGAAACACAGAAGGCACACATTCAGCCAAGTGGCTCTTTCTGAACCACTCACCACTGCAGGCCAGAAAGAGAGAACTGTGAGCCCCAGCTTGGTTGCTTTGTCCAAAACCAGGACCACAGCTGTAGGCCCCATGGTGCTCCACACAGACCAGCCAAAGAGGGAAAGAGATCCAGAGGATGGGCGTCTTCTTGGGACTGTACAGGGTCAGGATACAGATGCCAAAGAGAGCTAATCTGGCTCTTTTGAGTAGCAACAGAACAACAATTCCCATCCAACCCTTGGGAGGTTGGTGACTTGGTTACAAGAGGGGCATCTTGGGCAAGCACCAAATGACAGCTTCTTTGAAGACTTCTGTACCTTCAACCTCTGCGGGCAGACTTCTAACACAATTCCTAAGCACTGCTCTTTGCCCCTGTGACCCCCAGCACCATCAACCACATTTTATCTGGAGAGCAGGAGAGGCTCATTTTACAGGTCACAGTCTCAGGTTTCTAGCACTCATCAAGAACCACAATTAGCAAAAGCTAGTCAAAATAAATGTGGTCACCTCACCCAGACTTACTTCTGTTGCCATAGGAGCAGGTAAATAGCCCAGGTTCAGCAGATTTTATCTTCAGGGAAGAACTTGTTCCACCAGAGCCTGAAACCTCCACTCTGGATCAACAAGGCTGTATGCATCCTCAGAGTCATGCTGAGTTTAGGGAGCAGATTTACATCATGCAAAAAAGCAAGTTTGTTCTCTCAAATTAAGTAATTAAGCAGCGCGTGATAAGCCTAAGGAATTCTACTAGCCCCTGGAGTCAAGGCATGAGACTGAATTCCATGGAAAGAATTCGAAAACAAATGAACGTTACCTTTCAGGAACTGGTGTGGCAACAAAGAAGACAAGATGAGAAACTTTCTCTGGAAAGGATATCCTGTTAGTTGACAAGTTAAAGAAAAGAGCTCTGACATCCACCATAGGGAAGAGAAAGTAAAGTGCATTAATGCGTAAGCACAGAAGGAAAGGAAGGGTAAGTGAAATCAGCCTCTTGAACTATTTGTGAAGTCACTTCACCCAAGATGAAGCAACAAGGAGATAAAGGATTTCCTGGAAAACCTGACCATATATATCAACATGGTGCTAATTAGTTTATTAACCTATTGCACAATTAAAAAAATAAATATTTGAAAAGCCTGGGAGGACAAGGAAGCACCAGATGACACTGTTCTTATCAGAACAAAAAGTAGAACAACATCAGCCTAATAAATTTATATCTGATCTTTGCTAAAAAAGTGAAATAAATACAAAGAGAGAAAAAAAATCTCACAAATGACTGGAGAGTAACAAAAGCATGGCAAAATCAAACCATTTTCAACAATCCTGCAAATACAGCGAGTAGCTTTAGGCACATGAGCTACACACATGAAGGCAGCAGGATAACTCAGCTATCAAGTCACTTCTACATCCAAGTGGTGGTGTCATTTCCAACACCTCTTTTTTTCCCCATTACCAGCAACAGTTTTATCAAACACTGCTCATAATATGAGCTGGCTGACCCAGCTGTAAAACTACAGCTTGCTCCCTGAAGGCCACATAAAATACTATATAGGGCAGCAAGCATTTAACCCATGGAGTGAGGATGAGTATGTTTAACAGAGGCCACAATACCTTTGGTATTTTATCATCTCAAGACATTCTGCAGGGTAAATAGAGTAAAACAGACCTGCTTGCCATTCAAGTTAATTATACTTCAAGGAAAGGCAAGTAATTCACCAGTGAATCAATCAATTGGATTTATCATCAACTGCAGACAGCAGTTTGAGTGTAACAATCTCTACTGCAACCCAGCATCTGAAAGAGTCTTTGGATCAGCTGCTTCTGCGTTGGGAGTGCATCAACTGCCTTTGCTGTGAATTTGTTGTGCAGCTAAAAACCCACATGGTTTCTCTAAACAAAAAGCAAGAAAACTAAACCCGTGTTTTTCTGATGTTTAAATAGTTTTTTGGTAAGTAGCCATGTTAGTTTTCAGGTGTCTTCTAATAACTAGGATCTAATTTTTTTAGGTATCACTAGAGGATTTACTTATGACAGCAGGGTATGTAATTTAAATGGCACGAAAGCAGAGTGAAATGTCAATCTGCCCACTGTAGAGACAAAAACAATCTGTTTATCCACTCTGTTAGTGAGTAGAACTGGAAAAGGGATAGTGAACAAGATGACAGAAGTGCCAGTCAGATCCCATAGTATCTATGAGGAAATCAAGGAATCCATTAAAACAGTCTGACAACAGTTTGTTTTTGTACTATGCAATAAATTTAGGTTTTGTTACCACAGAACACTTGGAGACCCAAAGTAAAAAAAGATTTTTTAGAAAGGGACTAAGTGCATTCATTAAAGCCAGGTCCAGAAGGAACGGCCAGAAATCTGAGGAAGTTCACAGACTGCTGGAATGGTGTCAGAGAAAGACCTCTGCATATAAAAGCCTTGTATTTTATGCTTCTGTGATCACCTGTTACAGGCTATTCTCAGAGGCAGAACAGCAGATCAGATGGCCTTTGGTCTGACTCCAATGCTTCTTATGGATCAAAGATCTTAATTTTAGCATGATTTAGATTTTGGAACGGTTAACTTAAACAAAACAAAACAAAACAAAACAAAACAAAACAAAAAAAAAGACATTTGAAAAGCTTGCATGCCTCCTCTGCTATCTCTTTCAACTCTCAAAGATGTGCTCCTTAATCATTCAGTTTCCATGAACGGTAAAAGTATTGCTGAATTAGCAACAACAAAGATTTCATAACAGCCACTGAAGTCTGTGTTATTGCTCCCAGATCCTGCCCAGACCCCTTATCAGGCATTTCTCCTGACCCAGTCTCAAGTGTATGTTAAACATTACCCTATAATCTATTTTTTTTTTCTCTTTACCACATTCTTGCTAAATCAGTTTGTTCGACTGCTACGTTTATGACATGAAACAGTTCCGATGCTTCTCTGTTGGCCACTGTTAGCTAAACCCTTCTCCCAGACCACTCATGTCTGCATGGGCAAGTGACAACAGGAATCTACAGGAAGACTCCTTATGGACAAAGGATTGCTCCGCTGTCTGTAAACATCCTTATTTCACCCAGAATTTGCCACGTCAATTGGATTCAGCCTTACAGCCAGTCAGATCAATACATTTTTGCAGTGTGGTAGAGTAAACAATGCAACACAGTGATTCCAAGTCTGTAGCTAGACAGTCTGAAGTAGCAGCACAAATAAGTCAGAAAATCTCCTGCATTTCTCTGGGCACAGAGTGAGCTCTGAGACCAGTCATCACAGTTGTTTTTATATACAAAATGTGTGTGCATATAGACATATGGACTAATACATTCACCACTAACCCTCATTTAAGGGACCAACTATCTCAAGTCTTCTCATCACCCAGCTAATGTGCTTTAGCTGGGGGTGCCAGATGCATCCAGAACCTGCAGTGGCTTTACAGATCACTGCATGAGGATACGGCTGTAGGTTCAAAATCAATCAAGAAGTTACTGTTCCAGCTTGTGATTCAGTCTTTAGTTCTCCAAAAAATCCTTCCCAATCAAGATAACACACAGGCAGATTGTTTGTTTTTATCGCTCATAGTGGAGTTTGGATTCAAGTTACCTGGAATGAAGAGAAGTTAAAGTAGTGTTAATGTTAAGTAAATAAGACGTGGATAAAGTCTGGACTCATGCTTCACTCTCATTTTTTTACTACACACCTTGTGTAAGACCTACATTATTCTGCACTCTCTCATGGCTTTTTTTCTACAGCAGTGAAATGAAGAAACATTAAAATAAGAGCAAATGCAGAGCATATTGTAAAGAAAATCACAGGAGAAGTATTTTCAGGGTTTGGCTTGTACCCAGTCCAGTTTCAGTGATATCATTAGGTCCCAGCTGGCACTGAAAAATAGTCTGGTCAAGCCTTGGGTGGGAAGTTTTCCAAAGAGTGAGGTATAGAAAAAAAACCCCAAAACCTAAGGTCATCTCATCCATTTGATACCCACACACATTCTCAGTAGAGTTTTTTTTTCCACGTTTTGTTTCAAACATCTCTAGCGCCAGTGTTTCCACTACTGCCTTTGCAAGACAAATCCCAAAGCCTCTCACTAAAATGGCAGAGTATGCTGCCTCCATTTTCTATAATCCTAGGTTTTATCACTGCTTACTCGATGAATTTCTTCTGCTCCCAATATCTGTACCTTTCAATGTTTGCACTTCTGTCTGGTCTCCATCATTACAACCAGATGTTGATCTAGATGCCCCAGCATATCTGTTTCAAGCACTGTACAGAAGTGTCTTCAGAGGCTTTTGCAAGTAAGGGAGCTCATCTGTGCTCTGAGCTCAGCAAAGCTTGCATGACTAGCCCAGGACAGCAGGGACTGAGAGGGGCTGCCATGTGGCTTGGAATCACTCTAAACGCAGGCAGGCCCTGCCCATGTGTTTGTACAGAAGGCACGTACACGTGCATCTCCAAAGCACTTGGAGCCAGATGCCAGTTCAGAGTGAAAACAGAGAGGGAAAACTGCCATGGGTCATGGTGACATGCTACCGAGAAATCTCAGCCTTGCTAAGTTTAGGGAGCATTCAACCCAAACATTGCCCCTGAACTGGGCTTCAAATAAATAATTTTTAATGTCACTCTCTTGCTTGTAGGTATTTATGCTGCCCTTATCTGTAGGTGATGGGGAAGAGAAGAGCTCTCTTTAATCTCCCTCCTTTTCTCCACTTTCTTCCACACTGGATCTTCTTGATATTCACCTGGGAGGTTGCAATGCAACCTGACCTCCCTTCTGTGACCTCACTTCTGTGGCTGCTCTGCATGCTACTGCCTCCTCCCCTCCTCCTCCTCCCTGTGGCATTTCCTTCTACCTGTCACCCTCTGACACATCCCGTATGTTAGTATTATCATTACTCCTATCTCCTCCCCACCCCTCTTTCCTTCCCTGTCTGTATCACATTCAAGACCCTCATGTTTATTTTGAAAGATGTCTGTACTTCTCTGCTTAATTTCAACTCCCAGCCCTTTTTTTCTTTTCACTTTCTACTCGTCTTCTGACCTTTTTCTATGTATCCCACTGCAGTTAGAGCAAACGCCCTCCTCATATGTACCCAACAACGTTTCCCTCTTCCATTTTAGAAAAGAAGCTGAAAATTACCCCCCTTCCATGATCTCACTTTGGGTGAAAAATGCTGGTGATAACTAAGCAGCTATTTCAATGCCACTGCAGTGCCCAGTGTAAATCCCATTTCTTGTTGCAAGAAGCAGACAAAACTGAAACACAACATCCTTCTACTAAATGTATGTATTCTGCAACCATCGCTTATGAGGAATGAAGTCGATGCGTGGAGCAACTCAGGACAGCTGACCCTTCTGAACAAGCCTACTTTGCTTCTTCCAAGGGAGAACACTGACCAAAAAGTCTGTGCCTTCTGAAGGCACACGGGTTTCAGACTTTTGCAGTGTTTCCCAGAAACTGCACACAGAAATCATTGTCTCTGCTCATCACAGTCTGTCTTGCACCAGCTTAAAATTAACAAGATTCTGATCAGGTTCAAAGTTGCTCTTGTGCTCCTCAGCACACCAGTAAAATTCAAGGGTTCTGTTAATTTGATCATGTGGTTTGAGAAAGCCTTGTAAGACAATGTACAACTTACATGCCATGTGCTAGGACAACACCTCAGAGTGTTAATTCAGATGCTTAGTTTGGGACATTACTTATTATCTGTAGCCCTTATATTTTCCAGATGCTCAGTTCTGACTCATAGGTATCTTTTTCTAGCCTGTAAATACTGCATCAGATTTTCAGACTCCATCATGGCACACACTTTCATCATTTCCCTTCCCAGTTCAGATTCTCTTATCACCATTTGCTCCTACAAGACTGAATCTGACTTTTAGCCTGCTTGAATAATGTGTTTCAACTACTTTATGAGCTACTGGGGTGTGAATCTGGTCTCTCCATGCATTTGCAAGGTGGGATGTGTCTCCATGGTGCTAGAGAATTAATAGTGACTTTGGAGGATGTGTGTGCAGGCAGGCCCATGGGGCTTAAGTGTGCTGTTTAATCTTTACAAAAGGTAAGGGCAGCTATTTCAAACTGTGAAGCTCTGAGTAATTGCATCCTAACCTGCCTGCATGCCAAGTACCTTTTCCTTCATTTCCATTTCTTACCTCGCTTCTGTCCCCCAGAGTATCACAGCATCAGTTTTTTACTAGCTTTGCTCAAAGACAATGTAAACTTTTAAAACTAAGTCAGCCCTAAGTTTGCCCAATAACAAAGTGCCTCCTGCCTTTATACTGAGGCTGGAACTCTATTCCATAGCTGTGTTCAAGAATTTTTTATTAAACCCTTTTCTGTTCCTCTTGAGTCTCCATCTATGCGCCCTCTACCATCTCTGTTCACATGCCACTTTGGGACTATTAGACTAGAGAAGTTTTCTCTCAAAAACAATGATTTAATTCAAAAGCAATACACAATCCATGATCTTCCTCCAGCCTTTGATGACACCAGTTGGCCAAAGTCTACTTTTACCGTACTTCAAAAGCTGCGGAGTCTCCCACTGTCACCATGAACAGGCATTCTCAGTTTGCATAAACCAAAAATAGTAGCAAGGACTCACTGGAAAGACTTATCATGCCAGAAGAAGCACAGAGGGGAGACTGGTGTGCTAGACCTCAGCACCTTCCCTGGACCTGTTCTCAATTCTTCCTTCCCCCTTATTGAAAGAGTTGGTAGTCTGCAGGAAGTAACAGTGGCAATAAATAAAACCTGAACATAATAGTGTGGTAGTGTCTTAGTGGAAATGGTCTAGACCAAGCATCAGACTGTCTGGACCAGATCCACTGTGTTAGGAGGAACAGGGACATATCCCTGCTGCACGGGTGGTGCAATGCCCCAGCAGGGTGCAGCGCCCCACTATCCAACCAAAGACATCAACCTCTCGTGCCTTGAGCTGGGCCTGATTTCATCGGGACATTGTGGGAATGCCACGCTGGCTGCTTTAAAACAGGCATCAGTGAGAATCTCTGATATTGCAAAGATGAATCAGAGATGACACAATTCTCTCCGTCTGTCACTAGAGGGTAGTGCAAGCACTCAGGTCCGGTCCTGCGAGTGGAAATGCCCATATATCTCCCCACAGGTCCTCACTGATTTTGCTTTTCCTGGCTTTCAGGAATGAGGCCCACAGCACATAATGTTGAGCCCACCAGCTCAAGACTTACTTGGAGAGAGGACCTCTTTAGACCAGAGTTTACTTCTACCTCCCCAAATGCCAAATGCAGGTTCTAAAACTGATCTACTACAGTCTTAAATAAATTAGCCATGCCTTCTTACAGTTCCTCTCTCTTGTGTTCATTTGGCGTTTTTGAGTTTGTTCTTCATTTAGCCAGAAATATTTCCAGAAACCTAATTAATCATTGTTGTTGACTGTCCCAATACCCTGATTTTCTTTTTGGTCCCAAGAGAATGTCCTTCCATGTCTTTCCCTCTAATCTGCATTTTGCATTCATCAGAGCACAGAATGGTCTCTGGCCAAGACAAGTGGAGAAAAAAATTTCTCCTTGCAATTAGTTTATTTTTCTGATGGTGCAGGGTGTATTAACACCCAACACAGCTCACTGAGAGAAGACAACCAGGCTGAATAGTCCAAAGATTTACTTCAATCTTACAAAGCATGTAAAATTTTGGGGAGTTAGCGATGAACCCATAACCTGTTAGAAATCTTTATCATTTGTATCTTCAACTGATTGAAGGACTTTGGATGGACTTAGTGAAAATATCAATCATGCACTAGCAAAGAAAGAAAAGTTGAGATCTAGTGATCTACTTTGTAGTTTCTATTTTCATGACCTTCTCCCCCATTTCAGAAGGTGGTAAAGGAGCAAATAAAAAAGACTTGCACCCTTTCCTGCACTCCTTGTCCTCTCACCTCAACATAAACACGTTTTCCTCTCTCCTCCACCAGGAATTTGTCACAGGAAATACACCTGCCTAAACTCTAATGAGGAAAGGAGGGATTACACTGAAAATCTGTCTGTCACCTGCTAGTCACTACAATAGAGAACATAGTGCTGCTGTTTATTATGCAAATGCACTTCATGAACTGAGCACTGTTTTACACAAGGCAATGCTCAACTTTCTCTCCCTTTGTTGCTCAAAGGTAGGAGAAACATCCACATGAGAAGTACCAACTTAACAGTAAGACTGCCATTAAATTTCTTTCAACTTAAATTGCCTCTTTTGATACAACTTCTACCCTTTCATCTCGCTCATTTTGATTCAGAGGAAATAAGAAGATCTACTTACAAGTGCCTATAGTGGGTATGCTTGCATCAATCAGCCAAGCTCAGAACAAGGGACACAGAGAGCAGAGTATGCTGGTAAAAGATTTTACCTGAGTTGCCTCCAGTGCTCCGAACACTAGCGTGGCCAATGCTGAGCCTCTCATATTCCAGTTTCATGTTCCCAAGGTCTTCTCCTGAATGTCCTTCACTGGCAAAAGAATTGGCCTCAATGCTTGAGCCTGGAGACCGCTTGGCCTTGCGACTGAAAAGCCCACTGGCAAACCGTTTTCCTTGCTTTGCATTGGCCTGTGCATCTTCTTTCTTTATGTCACGAATAGATTCTCTGGATTTGGATTTATTTTTCAGGTCCATGTGGAGCCGGGACAACAGTTTCTGGGGGCTCCGATTCAGCTTGTTCAAGTTCTCCAGAGGTGGATCTATTTCTGGGAACACTTGCTCCAATGTGACTAAGTCATTCAGGAACTGATTTAACCGTTTCTTTGACTCACTTGTTTCCTCCTTTTCCATGTTTCCCTGATGGTCTTGCCTGTGCCGTGAAGCCCAGAGCATCATATCACCACGGGTTGCCCCTGCCACTAAACCATACTTTGGGTTAATGAACTTCCGAGCCACGGTGGAGGAATGAAATCCTGGCTTCCCAGTTCCAAGGAGGAATGGATTAGCAATACCCAGTTCCTTGTATAAATTGACTTCCTCTGAGATGGCGTAGAGCTCACGAAACTCAATGTCAAACATCTCCACGTGCTGTCCTGTCAAGACTAGCAGGATGTTTCTGTCAATGTGAGATGAAGTCCACGTGAAGCTAAGAGGAGGAAACGGAACTGACATTAGATTTTGGGGTACATATTTGACCCAGCCCACCTAAACAAAACTGAAGACACTGCATGGGAATATGTAGCATTGTGCCATTTGCCCTTGTATCCTTGGCCAGATGGGCCCCAATAGATACATGACGCAACATTATTGTTCTTCTTTAGACATGTAGACCAGATTTGGGAGGAAAGGCCCTGAAACTCTGAAGGACAGTTTACCCTTTTAAAAAAGCTGCACTGCATCAACAGGAAGAGTCTCCAGACTGAAAACCTCACTGAAAAGAACTGAGTACAGGGACTGGTGAGAAGTCCTTGCAGACCCCTTCCTGATGCACTGTGGAACAGTCTCTGGCCCTCTGAAATGGTCTGCCAGCATGGGTATGTTCCATTCTCTGAGAAGGGCTCTATGCCACCTTCTCTGTTTTCCCCCTCCAGTTTCTACAGATGCCATACAGATTACAGAAGCTGGGATAAAAGGGGGGGTGACACGTTAAGAAGATTCTCAAGCAAAATCATGACCATTCTTTAAATACGTGCCTTTAACACCTTGCTTACAAGAGTAACCCACCTGTATGATCCAGTGGCCACCTTTTCACCATCCACCATCAGGAATCGGGATGCCAGTGTGCCTCTGATCTTCCCTGACGGCATGTAGAACCCAACTCCCGTCACAGAGCGGATGCGGATATTCTAACAGGGAGGTGAAAAGACAAAATGTCACAACAAACAGGGCAGAAGATTAGATAATTGCCAGCTCCAAGTCTTAAGATGTCACTCACATTATCTCACTACTTCTGGGACTCATTTTGTATTAGCCACCAGAAGGGCTGCAAAAGGAAAGCACAGTGCTATAAGTTCTGTTGTCATCCCCTGTCTACACAGGTCACTCCTCTCCATCAGTTTATAGCTGTCCAAGGGGTCAGCATCATCAAAACCCTGCCTGCTGTCTTCAGCTATTCACTTGAGCCACTGGCAAGACAATGCTGTCAGATAAGTGTCTCTACTAATGTCCTGAATAGATCAGCAAAGAAGAACTTCTGAAGACAAGGAAGGAGAATCTTCTCACAAAATGAATGGAAGTAGTTAGAAAAAGAATACCTCTCCCCAAACCTCACATCTCACATCCTTTGGTCAGCAAACCTACAAGTAATAAAACAAAGCACTACCAGACACAGAAAAACCATGAAGTGAAGGTTTCATGATTTTCAACAATAGATGTGTGTCTGTGCATACTATAAGGATATTTGCACATTGGAGTGAGTGTTACTCTGCTCATGGGTCCTGGCTCCACAAGGCTGAACTGCCAAAGTATCTAACATGAAACAGTCCCCCTCCTCTCCCCCCAAACCCAAAAACATTGAATGTCAGTATAAGTTGGGAGCAAATTATCTTGTCACTCTGACACACAAATCTAGACAATTTTCTTCATTCCACCATCTTTTTATGTAAGGGTTTCTTAAGAATGAAAAGCTAAAAGGCACTGTGAACTGGAGTCATAAATCCAAGGCTGGGAGTCAGATAGTCCCAGGCGTAATTGCAGTTCTGTTACTATTCCCTGTGATGTTCTGGGAAAGTAAATTCACCTTTGTCAAATCTTCCCCACCTGCAGAGCAGAAGAATCAGGAGGATTTGGCTGATGCTAGCACAGCCTCGGATCCCACAAAGAGCTAAGTCCTATTACTATAAACTTCACTGACGGCTTAAATATTCATAGGCTATAGAAATCAGCATGCAGGAATGAGTGATTATAAGAATGCAGATTTCTTTCAAAGGCTGTTTTTCTGAATATAACTCATACCATTTGAATCTACTGCTATTTCCCCCACTAGAATATAACAGTGGAAATACAAATTCTGACTAACAGTAACTGATGATAATACTGTTCTGCATTCAGCTGTTGCTTGATCTGTCTGGAGTCCTGTGTGGGCATTAGCTAATTAATGCTCCCAACATGCTGAAAGTATTATTACCCTATTTTAAAGATGAGGAGCCTAAGACAGAAAAATATGAAGTGGCTTGCCCAAGGCCTAGCAGTGAGTCATATGTATGGGATGCTGAAGGCAGGTTGGGTAGAGCACAGGAGAAAGGGTGCCCTTTCCAGTAATTAAAATAACACTTGAATTTGGCTGGCTGATCACTTGAAATATTTTTTTTTCCTTGCTGATTAATGTTGGATGTGGGATTTGCCAAATCATGGTATGCTGACTGCAAAAGACAAGAAGTCAGTCAACAGCTCTGATGTAATATATATTTCTGTGAATCAACAAGTGTCAGCCTGTGTGAGCAGAAAATTTCCCAGCATATAACAAGTGTGGATCTTATTATGTTTGTACATTCTATCACCTTGTTTTGGTGGAAAGAAAGCACACTTGAATTTCTGCAGTAACTGAGCTGTATGTAATACAGAAAGGCGCAGAGGGGATAGACCTGAACAGCTGAGCACATAAACCTCCTTGAATAAAATAGGTACAGGAGTACATTAATACATCTAGAAATGCAGAAAACAAGCACAAAGTCATATAAACATCAAGTCACTTAACAGGTTATTTGTATAATATTGCCTTGAAGGATCTCGGAGCATTTGTAGACTGCTAAGTCAAGCTATACAGAGGAAGAACGAGCCTGGGCTCATGTTCTGAAGACTGCACAATAAAAAAAGAGGAAAGACAAATATAAATGAGGTGCAATTGCAGGCATTTTCAGAGGCCACTAGAGTTACAGTAGTAACAAATATTTTGAGTAGAGGACCACTTAGCTCACCAGATAGAAGTGACACCTCTAGATCTGTACTGTTGCAGAAGCCTGCTTAAGGTTTGTTTTGTCATATCCTGGCTTATGGGAGATGCAGTCTGCATTAATTTCCATATTCCACAGACTTGCACCACTCCTCATCACAAGCAATGACTAACATCTCCCTGGCTAAAACTTAATAAGACTGGTAACAGTCAAGCCTGACAAAGCATCCTAATACAAATAGTAAGGAACTGGTCTTCCTTGCTTTATTGTGACACTTTCAAACCTCACTCTTAGTCCACAGAAAGCTAAATTAGACCCAATTTAGAAAGCCAGTAATGCTGTGACTGACTTGACAGACCTAGGCTGTAGTGCTTACAAACTGGGGCTGAGTAGGGGGGATACACAAGACAGACCCTAAAGGAAAGTGTTGTAACTGCTTCCACCTGAGAATTCTATGTATACCTTCACTCTTAAAACTAGGAAATCCTCTGTTTGCCCTGGACAGTTTTGGAAAAGGCATGGTTATTGACAAAATAGTGTAACTTGCAAGTATTCAGGTAGAGCAGGATGGAATGCTGCTAGCTGGGACGTGGCCTGCCAAGATCATTACTGAATATTATCTATTTGTGGCTTTACAAAAATGGAGCCTTGCAAGCTCCCATTCTCAGAAGGTCACAAGTAGTGTAGAGGAATACTCCAGCTGACCATTAAAAAAACCAACAGCACTGCTTCACATCACATTCCGCTCCTCCCTCATCTCAGGTAGGAATCAATGATGAAAAACATAAAATGCTGAAATGAAATTCCAAAAGTTTCTTAGGTAGAAGCTTTTTAGACTTTCTGAACTGAAAGGAGAAACTTCTTACGTGTTGGGAGAATGAATGTAAAAATTAATGTGAAGGTGAACTTCCTGCTGATAAGTCATTCCCTGGGCCTGCTTGGAACTCTAGGAGAATTCTCTGTCTTTGGGCAGGAGTGTCTGTTACTATGATTGGGGTTAACAGAAACAAGAGGACAAAAACCACTTATCTAAAAACTAGTGAGAACATTCACCCTCGGGTCCTGAAAAAAGAGGAATTTCTGAGGGGCTATGAATTTTGTGTCTATGAGAACTCTGATTCACTGTGATCTCTGAAGAACACTCTTGTGTCAAACCTAACAGAAGTCTGACAAACCATGTCCTGTAGGCTCAGGAAGCCATATGACACACACACAAGACATTCTCTTATGAACAACCCATGAATGTTCTGATGATTCAATTTAAATACATTCCTGGTGAACTCTGGCCTTCAGACAAAAATTCAGACAAAAATTGAGGTTTCCTCATTTCATACTTGGAGTCAGTTAAGAACTTCTACTCTTTGCAGGGTGAGGTACTGTCTTCCTACAGCAGTTTCCGTCCCATGACACTGTCAGCAGATCACGACACCTTGCCATCTCTACAAAAATTATACAATAGCCAGGAATTTTGTGAAAATGTCCATCACTGTACATAGACAAAGGGCAAAACCCAGTGCTAACAGTAAGTCTCTCTGTATTAGGACTGTTGAAGTATTCACTCTGCATTGGATGAACAAGGCAATGGGACCAAAAAGGCAGCAAGCACAGAAAAAAAAATGAGTATCTCGTGGTGACAGAAGACAGAATAAACATTGTGACCCTGCAGTTCATAGTAGTGCATCATCTCTCTCCTCCTGGAATCAGAACTTGCCTCTAAACCTTAGAGTTACATCTCATGTGGCTGCAACTTCCTGAGAAAAAAAGCCATCCTCTGTACCTTGCACAAACCTTCCAAAAGAAAGGTGGGCAGAAGGGCAGGAAAGAAGAGTATGCAATTCCTTTGCTGGCAAACTATGTCTGCTGAAAACTGGTGAAAATCATCTAGAATAAAGCAAAATGGTCATTCAAAAAGGAGATAAAATTTTCCCTGTTGCTAAAAATCTGTAGAAGAAACGCAGACATCAAAGCAGTTGTCAGGAGAAAGACCGGCAGATAAGAAATGGGTGAATGAAACAGAGTTTACTCAGCAATTTCAGTATCCTCTGTGATCAAACAATGTGAGACAAAACGATTCTGCCTGAACAAGACCAGAGGCCCAGCTTGCTTTCTTGCTTTAAATCTGGATCTTCAACCCTTGGCACTTTATATCAAAGAGGAAGGGCTGGGAGGAGTCCTCAAGGGGAAACCTTAACCTTGCTGGAGCTTCCTTGGGCACCCAAAACCTGTTGCCAGGGAAATCCCTACATGATGGCTTCTGCTACGCTGACCCAAGCAGCAGCATAGGCACATTCCAGGCAGCTGTGGGTGGGATACTAAGAGAATACCTTCCTTGAGAGGCAAATCACTTGTTTCCCCATTCCATGAAGAATCTCCCTGGTCATTCTTTAGAACCACATACAGGAATTAACTGCATTGACCTTAGCAAGACTAGCAAAAACCTAAGTCATACTGGAAAAGAAAGATAACAACCTTAGGGGGAATTTAGGATCCAATATGAGATACCTGGGAAAAGAGGGGGAAAATTTGAAGGACAGCAATCTGTGGGCTGAAGCTCTGCAGAATAGTGAATAACTAGGTGAAAAGGTGTTAGAAATTTCTTCTCAGTGGACTTCTTTCAACTCAGCTTGTACTATTTTTAGCTGAAGAAGTCTAAAGAAAAACATAGCATGGGCTGCCATGAAAGAAGGGACACAGAAGTTTTCTCCTTTTGATTGCATCAGTTCAAACTGCACCTCTCCTTGGAGAGAGCCATACAACCAGACTGCTGCAGGACCTAGGCAGTGCTGTAGCACATCACTGTGATCATTGGTTTAGGAGTGTCAAGTCTGTGTAGATACCTGTGGAGAAGGATAAGAGAAAGAGTAGAAGGGGACTGCTTACTATTTAGAGACAGAAAAGACAGACTGAAAATAACTCACCTCACCAATAGCAACACATCTCTTTCTAAAATGCCAGGACATCTTTTCATTCACTCTGTTCAGGAGTAAAAACATCAGTACTGAAGACATCATTCCTTTACATGATGATATGATGAGAAAAGTACTGGGAAACTGGTACCAGAGCAAATGGAACTACTGCTGTGATTTCACAGTTATGTACCAAAGAGACACAAGCCTAGGACACACAATACCACTGGCACTTGAAACACGTCTGTTATAATCAGGTCTGTGTTTTGCTTTCAAAGACACCAGAGGGAAGGAACTTCCACCACTGTTTTGGAGAAAGATGAGAAAACTTCTCAGCTGGATGTCTTTTTTGATGAAACTCAGAGCCAGAGTGGTAGTTCACAGGAGCACTGTTCAGATAAATGCAGGTAACTTTCATTCAGATTTAAGATGGTTCTCCTAAAATGATTAATATAAGACTCCATAATCTTCAGAGCTTTTTGAGTTATGTTTTTGTTTTGGGGTTTTTTTTAACTATTAATTGAGTATTTATGGAAAATCCACCCTTCCTCCAGGCAAAAAGCACTTTTTCCCCCACCACTGCTCAGAACAGCTGGATCACAAAGAGGGGTGAGTCTGATCCCATAGGTTGTTTCCAACCTAGCAATTTTTTTCAGTATTCAGAACAAGTCTGTAGCAGCAACAGTGACTAAAAAGATGGGGAAAAAAGGAATACAATACTAACAAGAAACACACAAAGGATTTCAGTCTGTATGTAATGGAGTGAGATCCCTCTGAAGCTGCTTCTGCCAACCAAGCTAGGCTGACTACTCTGCTGTGCTGGATGCACTGTATGAAGGCACACTCTGGTATGGGACTGGGCAGCAGCCCTCAATCCCTTAAATTCTCCTGCAGAGGAGGACTACAAGTTCATGCAATCCCGGATGATCACTGCTGGATAGGAAAGTCTTGATTTCACGGAATGTATGTATCCTGTAAGAGGGATCAACGCAGACAACTGAAAGAGCTTCTTGGGACTCTAGTTTGAATCCTCACACAGAAGACCTATAGGAATTTTCTCTGATAATTTTTCCCCCAAACAGGAATTTTTAGGTCACAAGAGCCAAGAAACTACACAGATCCCTGTCTTGGGTGAAAGGCAAAATAATCAAAATCTTTCCTTTTTCTTTCCTTCTGTATTATCAAGCCACTCTGTTATCCCTTTGTGTTCCATCAACCCTCTCTAAGTGCTATGGTATGACTTGTAGAGAGGAAGAGATGTGTTTGCCAGTCCAAGCAAGTTCCAAGATATTAAAATCAACTGCGAAAGGCCATTGACCTGCAGGAGATAATGGTTCAGTACTGAATATCTTACCCGGATCTGCAAGTCACTGAGGTCGAGGCATCTGCACATTTCCAGGAAGAGCTTCACACCCTCCTCATCCAGGATTATATAGACTGGGATCCAGCGCTTATACGCTGCATCAACAATATCGCGGAAGATGTCCCGGTCCGTAAACACATCCATGACCACCGCAATAATCTGGAAACAAGAAGATGGTAGACACACAACTGAATAAATATTAGGAACTGAAAGGAAGTCCCGTCCCACTAGTGCAAAATAAAGGAGAGCACTGATACCAGATAATGGAGGAGAAGCCTATAGGGAGACAAAAGTACAGGGGTGTACATGTCCAAGTACTACCAATAATTGTAATTTTCTGAGTTAGCTGCTGCACTTTGGAAGGAACTTAGTAAAGGTCTATGAGAGTTCTCCTTCAACAAAAATTACTTAATTTAGCAGCCTGAGGAATGACAAAGCCAAATACCTAGTTTTTCTTCTGTATTGAGAAACTTCCATTGTCTCTGTGAGGATTCACTTAAATGAAGAACACTGAAAATAGATTGAAAAAAAAAGACTGAAAACACAACTTTAACACTTAACCTGAAGGTATCTAATGGAAGAATGAATGCACAGAGGAATCAGGGCCTGCATCCTCAGCCACAATGCATAGTGTAGACAACAAGAATTCTATATCCTTTTGTTTCCCCCAAATCCCTGTGAAAAGTCTGCTCTTAAGGCTGGCTTCCCAAGGAATGATTTATAAAGCTCAGACACAAACATCTCATATTTCTCAGGAAGGGACTGGAGTGTATTCAAGATTTGGAGGCAAAACAATCATTCCCTCTCTTCACATGTACTGTTTTTCTGGTATAAAACTTATCCTTCTCTCCAGGCATAGATTTTACATAAAAACAAAAGGTTTCACTGATGTGAGAGACAAGCCTGAACATTTATACGATGAGTAACAACAAAACCAAGAAGGTTATAGGTAACTTTAATGCTGATCTTACAGAAAGGGAGAGAAAGACAAAATATGTATCTTTCACACCAGTAGAAATACCAATTAATTTTTCTGCCTGAGTTATTCTTCCCAATATTTTAAAGGTTATCAATGGAGGAAACTAGCGTTTTTCTAGTCCCTCTGCTTAACATCAGTGTGCCAGGTCAGAGCTGCCATGCTGACAGTATGCTGGGAATAGAGTTGCCTAAATTTTAATTTCCCAGGTGCTGGGGAACACAGTAATAAGTCCATCTGGGCTGGGGATGGCATATATAGGTGTGAATGGAGCTAAATACTGAATCACACAGTAGGATTTTTTTTTCGCTTGATGCCTGGAAGAGGTGCAGCTCTCTTGCCGGAGCCCTCTAAGGAAGGAGGAATAATTCTCCCCAGAGACCCCTTTCCTGTGAAAAATGCCCTTGACCAAATGGCTTTTGGGAAAGTGATGCCGCAGTAAACATCCCCCACTGCATCTGCTGAATCTCTGCTGAGTCTCTGCTTGTATGGCCAACAACAACCAACATATCTGCTCTGACAGGCTCCTTCTGTCAACAATGCTTACACCAGCTTCCCTTTGTTAGAGAAAGAAAAAAGAGCTGACATATTTATGCTCATCATGAACATGTGAGTTCCTGATACAGGTGAACTGTGCTGGAGCTACATCATACTAAGTCCCACAGTAACTTCTACCAGGCAGGCTTTCAGGTATTGCCTTTGTTCCCCCTTCCCAGCAGGTTGCAGGGAATGTTACCAGAACCTCTGAAAATTAAAATACAGTAAACTTGTGCCACTTTGTTTCTGAACAACTCCATATACAGGCAAATCATAATTAAAGGCATGAACAGTTCATGCTTTAACTCAGGCCTGTTATGCTCCCTCTCCCCCAATGCAGTGGTATGGATGAGGTATTTAGGAGAACGGATGCCAAATAATATTCATTTGAAATAAGAACATCCACATAGGGAATGGATAGCAGAAGCACGAACTTGTTTTTTCTCCATCCCCTCCACCTACAATGAGTGTAACGACTGCAGAAATTACACCCCGTCCTGGACAAACCATTAATTGTCAGTACCAGCTTTGCAATGTGAAGGGATGGTTCCCTCCAGGCTGTGAGGCTCTGGGTCAGTTCAGGCTTGTTTCCAAGACTGGGGACCACTGAGAACAGCAGTCAAAACTTCCCATGGGCAACGCCTGTTGTTGTGTTTGCAGTCTCAAACCCCTGTCACAGCTGGTGATCTGTCAAGATTACCGAGGAGCGTTCTCAAGCATAGCAAGTCAGAGCATGAGTGTCTACTGCTGCAAGAAGTTTTCCCCATTTCTCTTCCTATCCTATGGATAATAAACTTATCTGTAGGGCCCAAAGGTGTGCCTAGCTCTTCATAGGAATTTTAAGATTGGCAAGTAAATGCTTGCTAATCTCATTGCAGCAAGGTAGCTTCATTAGCAAGTATTTGTAAAATACTGATGATAAGCCACCCACAGACATGTGCCACATATTACCGGTATCTGTTTAGACCCCCCTCAGAAAAAACAAACCCAACAAACCCCCACTCTCATTTGCTGATTAAAAAGCTGCTACCTGTAGACATTTTTTTTGCCAGGGCCAGCTCAGCTGAACACAATAGGCATAGTTATCTATGAAAAGGACCATTAAACACTCAAATGGCTGTTAAACATGAAACCAGCTTCGGGCTGGGAGGGGCACAGTTTGTCCAGTCAGTGAAAAAATAAAAATCTACAAAGGAATTAATTATTTTTAGGTGTCAGGCACAGCTATTGAAAGAAACGAACTTTCCCAGTTCTTGAATGGTCTATAGAAGCCTTTGCAGCAGTGCAAAGAGGTGAAGTTGCACTACATCTGAGTGTAAGGAGTTTACAGCCTCTGTCTTCTAAGTGACTGATCACACCAGTCACTGAACAGAATTACAGGGTGTGCACAATTTCTGAGAGCGAAGAGCTGAGAAGACCACCCACCAAATTAATGCCTCTCTTGAAAGTTTTCTGCGTTTCCCGGCAGAATCGGTTTGAACAAGTCTGCAAAAGTTGTGCATATAGTGCGTGCTGGTAGAGAAGGACAGGTGGAGGAGGAAATAACTGCTGAATTATAAAGCAGAAAAACCAGAAAGCTGCAAAACTAAGCGCAGGAATGAAGTTTCTTACTCTGTTCTCCCCTTTACCCAAGGAGTGTGTCAGCTCTGACGGGGATCTTTTTCTGGGTGGTCTTCCCCGGGAACTTCACCCACATCCGGGGTGGGTGACGAAAAACCTCGTGATTGCCCCCACCTGTTCAAAGCAAGCTCTTGTAGCATCATGGCTGGTTTGCTTCCTTGCCAGAGGTGCCCTGTCACCACCAGCAGTCATTTCGGGGGAAAGATAAATGGGATGAGGAGCCGCATATTGTCTGCAATCTGGCTACCTGCAGTTCAGGCTGGAGGGTCTTGAGACCACAAAAAAGAAACCCAAAAACCACCATCTCATAAGCGAAAACGCCGCCCTGTCTTTAACTAGGGATACCTGCACAGACCAGGTAGGGGTGGCTATAACAGCATCATAACCTGTCTTCCTCTTGAACCCGGGAATGAAGCCGGGACAGAACAATGCGAACCACGGGTACAGAACCCCAACTGAGGGGAGGTGGAGGGGGTGTGCAGAGGATTAACCCTACCACAGGCATCAGCTTTGGCAAAGCGTAACACGACCAGCAACAAGGCGCTGGGAAAGCCCTGCCTCGTGGACGCCGACCATCGCATGGCCAGCGCGTTCCAGCTTTGGAGCGAGGGCAGCCCGGCCGCGGCGGCTCTCGCCCACCTTCCCCCCCATGCCCCGAGCCAGACCCTCGGCCCGGGTGAGGGTGGGCAGGGCCGGCCCGTCGAGGGCCGGGCCGTACCTTCTGCGCCTGCTGGATCATCTCCCGCACCACCTCCTTCAGGTGCGGCGCGCTCTCCTCCTTGCGCGGGTGCGTGAAGAGGGACACGCGGCTGATGCCGCGGTAGAAGGTCTTGTCGGTCCAGCCCAAGTCCAGCGGGGGCACCTCGGTGTCCGAGCACTCGGGCCAGTAGGCCAGCGAGAGGGTCTCGCCGCCGGGCCCCCGCGCCACCTTGCCGCCCTCCCGGGGGTCGTCGTAGCCTCGCCAGCCGCCCCGCAGGTCCTGCAACTCCCGGCTGGAGAGGAAATCGCGGAGCTGCTCCTTCCTCAGCGCCTCCCGGTACGCGGCCTCGCCGCGGGTCACCAGCGCCTCCAGGGCTCGGCGCTGCTCCTCGCTGTAGTAGAAGCGGGCCTGGGCCTCTGTCACCTTCTCGTTGACGTGCAGCTCATCCAGCAGGAGCACCTGGGACTCCGCCATGCCGCCGGCACCCCCAGCGCAGCGCCGGCCGGGAGCGAGGGCAGGAGGCTGCGGCAGGCGGGAGAGGCAGGGCCGGGACCGCCTCCCCTGGCCTGCCCGAGCCCGCCCCGACGGGTGGGGCGGCCGCTCCCCCGGGCCCTGGGGACAAGGCTTGTCCCCGCCGCCCTGCCCCTCTCCCAGACCCCTGCGTGGCCCCGGGGACGGGAACACGAGTTGCAGGGACAACAGTTTCTGCGAAAAGGAGAAAACCTGACCTAAGAGGTGCAGGATAGGATGCAGGATAAAGGGAAGAGACTGGTTATGTGGCAGCCTAAACCAGCTTCGAGGGATGTGGGTTAGAGATCTCTGATTAACTTATGAAATTGTATGCTAGGAGTAGATTTGGTACATTGAAAGGGGAAAACCCCACCTCCGAGGGAAGACCCTCACTCCCTGAACACATGAATTTGGAAAACCCTGTGCCTTTAAACCAACGTGGGGAAAGAGAAGGCAGTAGTAGCTGAGCCAGGCAGTGATGTAGATTCATTATGCAAATGTTACCTGAATAGGATGGTATAACTATGCTTGCATATGTATAGATTGTGTATGTATGTATAAATAAGCTTCCTAGCTTTGTGGATTTACCACTTCACATCCATCTCTGTGCAGACATGAAATAAAATTGAGTATTTCAACTCTGTGTGTGGATCAGCGTCCCCACTGAGTGAAAGAACCCAGATTTGGGACAACACCCTGGCATGGCTGGCACCAGTGTCCTGACTGCAGTGCTCAGAGGAGAACCAGGCCTGGACCCCGTGGGTATTTTGGGGTGCAAATGCAAAAGTCTGTTTAAGAGTTTTTTGCCCCCCTTTTTTAGACTTGGCAGCCACCTGAGGGATGCTTGTGAGGAAGGAGGGGACACAGCTGGGGCCAGGGAAGTGGGCATAGGGCCATGGTGGCCACAGGCAGTGGCCTGTTGGCTGCAGTGAGCTGGTAGCTGGACCCTCTGAATCCTCTGGTAGTTCAGCAACTCCAGAAAAGCAGGTGCTGTGGGGTACCCGACTTGCAGAGGGGAAGATGACAGAGTGATGTGCCAGAGGCCACCCAGCAGGTGCTGTCAGAGCTGGGAGTAAAACAGCCCTGCTTCCAATCTCTGGCTGGGAGCATGAGTAAATACCCACACGCATCCAGCCGGAGAGACTGGGGGCTGTAATGTTAAATTACAATTTTGGCAAGGTGTGTGATCGTTGCTAGGGGCCCTAATCAAGATTCCATTCCCACTGCAGATTGCATACACATAGGATGAAAAGCAGCACTTCTCCAGTGCAGCCCTGGGACAGAGCTGGCAGGGAATGAGCAAGGAAACAAGGATAAAGTCAAAGGCAGTGGTGAAATACAAACATTCAGAGGCATTTGCAGTGCTTTACATCTGTGATTAGCCCTAAGTGCTCACATGCAGAAAAAACTATAGGAGACAGAGCTTCTGAAGCTGGTTTTGTTTCCTGTCTCTAAGAAATCACCTGCACTCAGTATGATTTAGTTTAAAAAAAACAAGGATCAGGTGCGCCACCAGCTCATCCTGGGCTGTTTCTCTCGTTTAGGCAAAAGAGATACTTTTAGTATTCCAGACTGGTCTTCAATAGCTTTTCCTAGCATGACATTGACTTAAAATTTGAAATTACGCTTTGCAAAGGTCTACTCCTCTGCCTATCAAGTCTCCTTTAAAAATTAATTTCCATGTAAGTTCTTTTAGCCTTATTTCTGATGGAAATGAGACTTTCATGGTCATGGTGTCTGCACCTGTCTGCCTGTCAGTCCATGTCTCTAATAAACTTTTGAGCCCACTGTCTGATTTCAAATACATTTGGCAGAAGTGTAACTAGATCCCTACAGATTTTGTGAAAAATAACAGGCCTGATAACAAGAAGACATTCTATCACAGTCCCCGACAGTGAAAGTTACAACGTTGGTTCATGCCTTATTAGATTTCAGATACTCCATAAAATTCAGAATGCTAATAAGTGCCTCATCTGTAGGAAGAGCTTCAAATTAATTTTTTGCCATCTTAGACACCATGGTAAATCAAGCACAATATACAAATATACAGGAGATGTGACTTTCTTAGTTCCAATCCTTACTAAATTACTTGTTGGCTGTATTTTTTTTCAGTACCAGAGGCTGACATCAGCTCTGCTATTTCATGTTGGGCTAAATAAAATCTCTTTAATCCTGGATGCTCTGTTCATTTGTAGTTGCACAATGTAGTCTTTTGTGTTCACCTAAGGCTCCCACATGAAAGTAACAGTAGGTTCACAAATATATGTATAGTTTGGTATTTAAAAGCAAGCGAATATTTCCCACATCCAAGTAAAGGCAGCAGAGATTATTTTCACTTTGTTGTGATGAAATGTTTAGCTCCCACCTCTCACACTAGAGGACAAAATGTTGTCTGTGTGTTGATAGGATAAATAGGGGCGAGGATCTTTGTAGAAGCTGAGAGAGACCTCTTTCCAAAGCAAGCACGTGTCCCATCTCATCCCCCCTTCCCATTCTCACATCAGTACACTCCAACCAAGTCTTTTCCTGATCTGGAGTTTTTATAAGGTCGATGATTCAGTTCCTTTTGATTTCCCCCTGATCCTCCAGATGACAGCCTCACCTCAGAGGAATAAAAAGGGCTGTACAAACAAACTGCCTTCTCTGCCACAGAGTCAATCCAACCCTTCAGGACTGGAGAAGAAGAAACTTGCCAGGCAGGGTGGGGGAAAGACTTGCACCTGGCCCTGCCCCTCTGGGATCAAGGAGTGAATTCCAGTTTCCACTCTAAAAGAGAGTCATTATTGTTTGGGCTCAGGTTTTTCTCTCTGCCCTTAGCACTGGCTCAAGAGGAACAAGAAAGGAGAGGGCTGATTTTGAATTGTGCCGAGGCAGCTGCAAATCCACACAGAACGACGCTATCCGTGACTGGATTTGTTTTGTTCCCGGGGATTACCTGCCGGAGGGGCTGCGTGTGCACAGGCAGGGCTGGGTCTCTTTACTTTTCACCTCAGTTTGGGTGCCGTCCCAGGCCGAGTCCTGGTTAAAGCCTTGCTTATTTTTCTGGTCTGGTTCCAGAATGTTTCTAAAGGATGTAAACTAACCTATCAGGAAATATTACCTCTTGTTGTAACCCTCCCCCAACCCTATTACAGTGTTTTAATCTGTCTTCAAACACCTCCCACGTATAATCTGGTTATTTGGGCCTAATTTCTTAACTTTCCTTTGCGAGGCAGTGCAGGCTGTGCATTAGATAAAGATATGACACCTTATATTTAGCATTAATTGTGACTGTGCTTGTCCTGAGCACATATCTCTCCTGCCAGTCCTTCCTATGTAATTTCAGTCCCTAAATAGCCCACCTCATGATACATTCTTTGATAAATTTCCCAGCAGTGTTTCTCGTGTGGCATAAACTGCTACAAGCTTTCATTATAAACCTTTAAGTGCTCAGCTCTTCAGGAATAAAATCCTGATGCTTTCCCCCTCACCTACGTCTTATTTTGCTGAAGAACAGTGACCATCTACATGCAAAATAGGAGTAAAAACTGGGGCAGATATTAAAATAAGCATAATTTTGTGATACAGTGTTCAAGAGCTATATAGTAGGAGTCTTTTTGTGAGGAGTAGTATCCTCCAAAACAATATATCGTGATTTACCAAAATGTCTCCGATTCAACCATACTAATTTTTGGGTTGTTTTTGATTTGATTAGATGTGTGGTTTAGGGGTTTTTTCCTTCCATAAAAAGTAGTAACTGCTTAAAAATTAGTTGTGCAAAGACAACTAATTGTTTATGGGATGGAGGATACAAGACAGTGTTTTCCATTTCTCACTGTGTCAGCTGCAGGTTAGTCTGAGGTGACAGGACTTTGCTGTCCTGAAACAGAAGAGTAAATAAATAGGTGTCTGTGCCATGTTTGTTATTAAACACTATACACTCCTTCCCTGTGCTGGCTGGCACCACAGCAAGACTCACAAAGGCTTGGTGGAGATTGCACCTTCTTGACTCTCTTCTCTGGATCAGCATCCAGGAGTTTGTGGGGAGACTGCTACGTGCACAGCAAGCCGTGCTCCACTTGTCCCCAGTCTGAAATCCCATTTGCAAGGGCTGCCAAGCCAGCACAGGAATGGGTGCATTAGTCATGTCCAAGTACTGACAGAGCAAAAAAGCCCAAAACAAGGTGATTTCAGAGTGGAGAGAAAGAAGCTCCTGCCTTCCCTGTTTGCCCTCCAGCGACCCAAAGAGCTGCAGGCAGTGGCAGGCAGGTGTGTCACTTCTGCTGCAGCAGTGACAGACTGCAATCCAGAGGATGAAGAAATGCTTTCAGAAGCTTCCTTTCTGTCACATTACACTGCCTCAGGGAGAAAACCTAGCTGCTGAACTGGAGAATTGCCTCAAATGAGTCAAGTGCTCCTGGCCTCCCACTCACATGTTTCCATGTGAGAGTAAATAGGTAAGAGAGTCCTCTGAACAGAGCAGAAAGGAACAACTGCACTCACAGGCTCATGTCTAGCAGCAACGTATTTGCTGACTGAGCACGCACAGAAAGACCTTTAGCCGTTTTTCCTGTCTGTTCCTCCTCACAGGGCAGGACTTTTAGGCTGTAAGATTCCTGTAAGAAATAGTGCTGACCCTGGTCTCTTGCTCTTTCAACATTCATACAGGCAGGGACTCAAACTGGTTGCAATTCAGCTGAGCTACCCTGAGGGGCCTTGCCCAAGTCATCTTCTGGGCCTCAGTTTCCATTCTCTAAAATGAGGAAAATACTACTCTACTTCAGAGGGCTGGTACAGAGAAGAGCTTAAAAAATGAAACTCCAAACCAACATCACCTCCATTTACTTCGGTTTCTCCAGCAGGGGGTGGGAAGAAGAAATTAAGAAAGACAGCTGTAGAGTCCCTTTGCAGATGAGCCAAATCCTGAATGGAAGCTCTGGCTGAAGAAAACAGCGAGGAATCAGCAATGCAGCCTCTGAATAGGATGCTTAATTGCAGCTCTAATTATGTAGCACTCAAATCATGGTGTCCTTTACAGACAAAGGAACACCAGGAATGGGTGCACTGAAAAACTAAGACATCAACAAGTCTGCAGCATCGGTGCACTTATTTGTGTACTGGCCACCTGTCAGTGTGCATTGCTATCAGCTCTTGGGGAAGAAAATTCTCAGGTGAGAGCTAACAGGAAGAGGAGTGGAGCAGACAAGGAAGTCTGGGGTGGGTGTCCCAGGCAGAGGTTGGAGGGAGGAGCAGTCGACTGGCAGGAAGTGATCCAGATATTGTGGAGCAGACTTCCAGCCAGCGCAGCAAGAGCAAGTGGGAACTGGAGTTATGTGCTGATGATGAGACATGCCAAAGTTATGGCAAAATTATAACCAAAGTGGTGGGTAAGAGGGAAGTCGGTGGAGGGGATGCAAGAGAGACATGAAGTGTTCAAGAGTGAACAAATTAATTTGAAAAGCTGCATATTCAGTGGAGGAAAGGAAAGTATTTGGAAGAAGAGAAGCAGCGCTGGTATCTACACAGTTTTAGACATCCTAGAGGATGGCTAAAAAAAGCCATGGCAAAATAGGAAACTGTTTTTTATAAGGAGGGGGAAAGAATATAACTGTGAGGCTTGACTCAGGGGGAGAGAAGTTAGAAACTGGCCCTAAAAGTACAAAAATGAATGGTTAAGAAGCAGTTTGGTCCCCACAATAAATGCAAAACTCTGTGAAGGGAATGGCATAGGAAGGAAAAAGGGAACCCTCTGAGCAGAGATGCAGGAGGCTGAAGCATAAGCTTAGGCCTGGAGATGGAATAAGTTGATCTGCAATTCATGAACATAAAGAAAGATACATCTAGATTTTCAGATGTGGTAGAAGTGTGTTGATTTGGTTTTCAAGATGCCCTTTACTGATCAGCACACATGGGACTCAGATGTGTATTTAGCTTAAAAACATCCAAAGAAGCCATGCAAAGGAGAAATCAGCTGCTCATGACGTTATCAGAAGCACTACTAGCTCCAGAAGATCCCAGCCTTTCTTTTGCCAGTGCTTCTGTCCAGCAGTGCCACAGTGCAGGCAGATCAAGTGGGTGCAAGTGACTCCTGTGAGTCAGAGAAAGCAAATAAAAGGAGCCAACCAAACCTCCTTCTGCAAAGGCCATTTCCAGACAGACATGTTGGAGGTGTGAAAGCAAAACTTCACAGGAATTCATATTCAAAATTTGCTGTTTAATTTTTTTTTCTATATGAAACTGAGCTGAACTAAGGTCATGGGCAAAGAACCAGGCAACGTTCGTTCCCTGCCTCCCTCTGTTCCAGCTGCTCTTTGTGCGGCCAAACCACCATGTGGCTTGACTGAGACATTGCACAGCAGAATTTGTCCCAGGCTATAGCATCCCTCCAAACAGGGGCACTCCCTGGGCACCCCAAAACCTCACACGGGGAAACCAGCAGAGCAAACCTCTGTTTTGGTACTGGAGACATTGCTGCTTGCACTTCAGTAGGGAAGAACTTCTCAGCCGACCGACCAGAGGCATAGTGATGGTCCTGGTCCTGAGAATGTCACAGGAACAGTGACCTGGACAATCCCTTCCTGGGTCTATGGACACCTGAATTCAGGTTTAGAATATCATAATTTTGGATCAGCACTGGCAACAAGATCGGGTTTTGAATTCTTCCAAAAGCAAAACTGAAATGCATAATGCACTCATGTTCCTGCAGTGCCTGTTTTTAGATCCATTTCTTTTGCAACTCAATTAATCAAGATTTTGCTGCTCATTTTAAAATAAATGGCATTTCTCTTAGGAAGGTTTATAGCTTTCAGTCTTAGAGGTTTAAAAATAATCAGATGGATCCTGAGCTAATCCAGATTCATAAACCATTCTCATCTGTTAATACCCGAACACTTTGATCATCATATTTAAGAGATTTTTTTTTTGGCAGAGGGGTATTTTTCAGATGGATTGTCCCCCGGTAGTCTTCATTTTGAGGTTGTGGCAGGTTACTGTGCTGCACCCTCATGCAAAGCACATAGGAGGAAGGGAGGGGAAGGAGAAAATGCAGCAGAAATAAGCCACAGCTCTGAGTTTTTCCATATTCCTTTTCCCCCTTCTCCTGAAGATGAAGAATCCTTTTATCTCCCCTTGCATTTAGCTTACCCTACTCACTATTTTCTATTTGCCACATCATACTTGGGTGGGATCTTTAAAAATCCTTCCCTTGAGAGTGACCCTAGGCATTTTTCCTTTTACTCTTCCAGTGTGGCTGGCTCAGGAACAGGTTTCTGCTTGCCAGACCCCCACACATTCTTCCCACCCTCCTGCATTTATATTCTTCTACTGGAGAAGCAGCTGCATCCCCGGGGAAGAGTGCAGCCTGTGGCAGATCCCCATCCCTACCCAAGCATCTCTACTCTGACAAGCAGAATGAAAGGGTCCAGTCTTCATGGCTCTAATTCCACTTAGTTGAGGCTGTCAATTAGTAGAGAAAGCAATGATTTGATTTATTTTTTCCCCCCTCATGCTGACAATTCACCTAAGTCACAGTAAATGCTATTAGACAGCAGATGATCTTGGGAAGGACTGCAAATAATGGCTTAGTATTTTGCATATCTCACAAGCATTTAATTTATCCCTAGTCTTCCTGGAAGTTGCATACAGGATGTAGTGGGGTCACTTCATGAACTCAGATAAGGTAATTACCTTGTGATCCTCTTTCAACACATCAGAGCAAGGTGAAAAGCTAATCACAGCTCAGCTATCACTCATGCCAGTGCTTGGGGTAGCACTGTGACAAGCCATGTGTGGGAGGTACTGGTGGCCTTGGACACCAGGTAGCACAGCAGCTTTCCAGCTTCTGAAGGCCATTAACTGCAGCAAGGCTCTTTTGAGCTTGGGGATGAATCTACCACAGCAGCCTCTACAACATCCCAGCCTCTGTCCACCACCTCCAGGAAGCTATGGCTGGCACCTGACACTGCAGAGTGAGAAGCTCCATGTGTAAATCCCAGCATGGGAGACTCCGTAGCCTGACACTTCGGATGAGAAACATCCTGCTCTGGGGGTCCAGGACATGCTGCTCTCCACTGCTATGGAACTACACAGCAGTGCTGGGGAATTAATTCACTCATCTGGATGACAGTGAGGTTGGATTGAGTTGTTTGTCTGCAGCACTAGGTAGCCTACTTTTGTGAGCACTGCCTTGGCAAATTAGTTAGATCAGGGTGATTCCCTGCCTTCATCTCCTCACGAGCCTGCCATTCCCTTTTGTTCTGAGCTCATCTGTGTTTGGAAGGTAAATACATGATGACCTTTAGAACTAGGAGCTTTTACAGTTTGCATAACACTGCAGATACATATGCCATGATAATAAATAAGTTAGAGCAATTATGGAATAAATCCTTGCCCCAAAGAGATACTCACATGCAAAGGGTGGAGCATGTTACCAGACATAAAGTACGGCTCAACCAGAGAAGCCATACTTTATTTTTGGCTGCAAACACCCAGATTTTTCAAGAGGAGGGAAGAAAGCCTAGCCAACATGAGCAGGCTCCAAGGGCAAGCTGAAGGAAGTCAGAAAGCCAGAGGGGATGAGAAAGCAAGCAAAGGAGATGTTTTACCACTGTGTGAGGGTGAGGGCCCAAAGATGGGTTAAAAGAGGTGATGAGAAATGCCATACTGGCTTAAAGGAAGTCATGGTAAAGAAAGAGAGGCTTTGAGTGTGACACCCACAACTCTGCCTTTGTCCTGCTAGGCTACCTTTGGCAAATAATTTCAGCTTCATTTAACTTCCCTCCTCCTGTTTGTACATCATGGCACTCTGACTTGCAAATTCTTTGGAGTAAGACTATAATTTCTACAGGTACAGGAAGTGCCCAGTGCAAATAGGCTCTGAAATCAGATGGTGCATCTCTGTGGTGAAGGACAGGAAAATCCAATAGAAGATGCAAAGCTTTGCATGAGCTTGGACACAGGCGCAGCTCAGCTGCTAACAAGGACCAACAGCCTGTGCTGTGGGATTAAGGAGAACAGGATGCTGGAGCAGAGAGGGCAACACCGACCACTGAGAGCACAGCTTGCTCATGGCAGTGGGATAAGTGAAAGAGGAAAGAGGAGAAAGAAATGTTAAAATCATGGTATGTGGGTGGAGGTGGGGAAGAGACAGGCATTGGTTCGGTAGAAAAGGCAGATGCTATTTTAGTCAGACTGTGTTAATTTCAGCTCTGATGTAACTCAATTTACGTCAATTTTAGTCAGTTGAATTACACAAAAGATTAATTTAGGCCAATGAGTTAAGAGTGATTCAGTGCAAAATAAGTTTTGGGGTGCAAGAAAGAGATGTGAAACAAAGTGAAGAACTGGAGCCATCCTGGATTTGGAGAGATGTTGAAGTAGGGAGGGGCGAGGATGAGAGAGGGTGAACCAGAGGGAGCAAAAGCAAACAGGCCACAGGACCCTGCAAGGATGTTTGCCAATGATTTTCATTGCAGCCTAAGACAATTTGCAAAGAAAGGCAGTCTGCTCCCTGAACTCTGTGTGTATTGGTTATTTACACCTGATTCTTCTCACGGGCCACGTCCCCTTGCCCCTCCTCTGGGCAGACTGCACACCAACATACCATACTCAGAACATTCATAACAATTAAGCTTTTGTCTGGTTTAATCACAGAACATTCCAGGTGTAACCTGAAAAACACTTTGGATCAGGGGTTCATAGGGCAACAGCTGCATTTAGCAACAAGAGTGGATCTGATTCACTCCATGTGCAGCTTCATTGGAGTCACTGGAAATGAACTTGTTCCATTAGTTCTCCAGAGAGAGCATGAAAGCCAAATGAAACCAGACAGGGACATTCTCACACTGACAAATGCATCCACACCTTAACTCTTAACAGCCTGCCCATAGAACACATGCAAAAAGCATCTGAAATACTTGGCACTATCTTCTAGATTTGCAAAGAAGTGCCTCTCAACAACCCATAGGAAAAAAAAGAATAATGTCATTACACTTAGCAAAATGAAAGCAAAAAATAATTAAGCACATCTCTTGCTTCCTTCCCATTTCACTCAATTTCTTTCCCTGCATGTGCGTTTCATCTATTGTTTCTGATGCCTCTTTTAAATTGTTGTTTACTTTCTCATAATTCCATGTACTGGGAAAATGTAACACCCATGAATCCCTAAGGTTTCTTTCCTTTCCTCTGTCCTCATTTCCCCTAGCTTTTATTTTCCCTTTCATTTTTTTACATTTTTGTTCTTTGAAATAATGATCTTCAATTGCATTTCATTTTCATTCCCTTCCTCTCTAACTTGCCCCTATTTTCATTCCTCTGTTCTCTTGTCCCTTGTCCAGCATTAGATTTAGTTGAGAGAAGAAAGTCAGTCGGCTCTCAGGTTAAAGAGGAACTTTAACCATCTTTGACACATACTCCAAACTTGGCTCCACCAGTTTTCCACCTTCCACAAATACTCAGTACTGCACAAGAAATAAACACCTACAAAGTGCTTTCAACTCATATTCAGTCACCTTGGTAAATACAAACTCTCTTCTGTAACATTCAATCATTATATTTAGTCCTAATATCATGCTTTTCATCTGCAAACACCCACACAAGCATTGGTTAATTTGTCCTCACAGCAGCCCTGCCAGGTAGGTAATTACCTGTTATTATCTCCATTTTACACATAAGGAAACTCTGGGTGAAATGATGAAATTTCTAACAAACACATATACCCACAAATCTAAGCAGGCACTAACTGAATCTTCTACAGACACACACACACACAGTGGACCACAAACATTTTAATGTACACTGAAAATTAGGGACCCACAAGCTCAGTGTAGGACAAGAGAGATGCACGCTCGGCATACTATACACAAGAAAAGGAAATTCTCAGGCTGTGACATTGCCCTGGACAGCAGAGGAGAGGCACAGGAAGCAAACTGCCAGCTCTCCACAGCACACTCTATATTTTCTGGGCAGCATTTCGTGACCTCCCATTTCTGCAGGTGAGCAAATGTGCAAGGTGAGCTCCTCCTTGCCCCCAGGCACCACCAAGGCTTTATTTCATATTTGCAGTTTCACCACTGGTGACTGCCCTCGAGCTTATCAACACTTGTTTCTGATAAGAAGTTGGGAAAACACTGTCATGTAAAACCCCCAAGCGATCTCCTGACCTATTTGAATGCTAATGACTTCCTAATGCTGTATTCCACTCGTTCTACTGCCTATCAAGACGTCAGGATGGGAAGATAATAGACCTTCTGGACCAGAGGCAGCGGCACAGACAAACCCATAGAAACAGGAAAGAAACATTAGTGGGAAAGTCAGAGAACGAAAACGAAGACCTGAGTAATTACCTTTGGTCCAGAATGTCGGCGGCCCAGGCCAGAGTATCCTGTGTGCAGCAACTCCCCTCCACCACAGGGACAGGATGCTCTGTTCCCATCCCACGTGGTGCTCTCCCCACAGCAGCCCTTGCACAGCAGAGGTTCTGGGGACACTGCAGAGGCCATTTCAGACGGTCAGATGCACAGGTGCAGTTAGACATTGAATTCCCTCTTATGTAAGGCTTTTCCACTGCAACTATTAAGCATTAGATACCATTAACGGGCATGAGATGCCATTAATATAAATGTACTTGATATGGAAAAAAGGACCTGTTTAAAGGTTTGGATCTTTGTGACTCCTCATTTCATTGTCCTCCACTCAGTGTGACACTGAGGCTCTCATGGACTTGAAGTCACGGTTCAGTGAAAAATATCCTCTTCCCTTCCCTCGCTGGTCTTCCTGTCTTATTTTCTGAACCTGTCACAGCCTCTATCAGCATAGAGATGTCCAGGGAATTGATTCCTTATTGTCTTCCTTTCACCTCTGGTGTTTTGGGTATGACCAGGGCCAGAGTTTGCCAAGATTAACATATATTGCTTATTTCATAAAAACTGACTCAAGGCCCCCTATCTTCCCTGTATCAATTTAAATGGTCTTAATTGAAAAAGTCTGTGTCATTGCTAGAGTTACTCCTATTTTACTCCTATTCCAAATTTTCTTAAAATCCTTTACTGTTTTAAGGTTTTCCAGTCAGGATTATGTCCTTGATGTATTTGGTTTTTTCTGTCAGTTTTCTGCATTTCCTAATTAGGATCCCTTTTTTTTTTTCTCTCCAGTTGATATATTTTAATTTTTAATTTCATGTTGCTGCCTGAGCTCTGCCACTAAGCCAGCATAGGCTGCTGCTTCCTAAAACTTAGACAATGACACCAAGGCTGAAACTTCACAAAGTTCTGCCAAAGCTGCTGACTCTGGATTCCTGCACCTCATGGGTTATCTCTGCTTCACCCCTTTTTAATTGGAATCAAGCATTCACGCCTCAGGAGTGACCTGGACTTCCAGGCTAGTTTAAGACTTGAGCATCTGTTGTAGATGTTGAGCGGAGGCCAGCCCTGCATTGCAAGCTACAAGCTGACAAGGTGAGACAAAATGATTGTTCCCAGCAAGAGCTGTGGTCCTACAATTGTGCTATTCCTGTCGACTTGCCTGTACACCTCTTATCGCCATCTGGAACTGCAAGAGCACTGGGGCACAGCCACAGTGCCAGCACTACAAGCCTTGGCTTGGATTTAGCATTCCCAAGTGCTTACAGCAACTTGGAAACAGTAAGAATAAGCACTAAAATAATGCTGTGGCATGAAGCAAAAGGGAGGCTGAGGTGATTGAGCTGAGCCAGTCAGGCCTTGTCCATACAAGGGATAAACGTCCTGTGAGAAAGAAGATAGCCACTCATTAACCTGAGTTTTTCAACCACACTCAAAGTAACAGAGTGGTCAACATAAATGAATGAATTTCTCATACACAAAAGACAGCTGCATTAAATGAAACATAACAAAATTAAATTAAAGGAAATCTCAAGATTTCATTTACTTTCATGAGATGAAACGTCAAGGAATGACATGAAACTCAAACGAATGAATTGAAGCGAAATGAAGCGCAATGAAATGAAAATTAACATAACAAAATGAAATTAGATGAAATCTCAAGATTTCATTTCCTTTCATGAAATGAAAGTTCAGTGAAATTAGGTGAAAATGAAAAATGAAATAAAATATCAAAGATGAAACGAAACTTCAAAAAATGAAGTGAACTGAAATGAAAGTTCATGGAATAAAAGGAAAATAAATTTAAAAAATGAAAGGTAATGTAACAAAATGAAATCAAATGAAATATGTAATTATATTTCCTTTTAGAAAATGAAATCTCAAGATTTTATTTTATTTTGTTACATTTCCTTTATTTTTTCATTCTATTATTTGCACATTCATTTATTTTCATTATATTATATACATTAAATTTAACTTCATTTTATTTCATTCCTTGATTTGTCATTTCATTTCCTTCCATGTAATGAAGGCTCATCTCATGAAAGGAAAATGAAATCTTAAGATTTCATTTAATTTCATTTTTATACTTTTTTTTTCCTTTCTTTTAATCTCATTTCATTCCACTTCTTTCCTTGAGGAAACTTTCTTTTTATTTTGTGAAGTTTCACTTCACTTAATTTCAGTTTATGATGTTACATTTCATTTCCTGTCATGACATGAAAATTCATGTCATGACAGGGAAGGAAATCTTGAGATTTCATTTAATTTTATTTTGTTATATTTTCTTTAGTTTTTCATTTAATTTCTTTGCAATTTATTCCATTAGGTTTCATTTTGTTACTTGACTTTTCATTTAATTTCCTTTCATGAGATGAAAATTCATTTCAGGACAGGAAATGAAAGACTGAGATTTCATTTAATTTCATTTTGTTACATTTCCTTTTTTAAATTATTATTTTAAAATTTCATTTAATTTCCTTTTATTACATGAAGCTTCATTTTATTTCTTTTCATTCCTTGCTTTGTCATTTCACAAAAGAAAATGAAATCTCGATATTTCACTTCATTTCATTATATTGCATTCCATTTCACTTAATTTCAGTCCATGAAGTTTCAATTTATTTCACTTCATTCCCTGATTTCTCCTTTCATTTTCTATTACGAAATGAAAATTCATTTCATGAAAGGAATTGCATTTCCTAAATTTTAATTTCCTTTCATTTAATTGGATTACATTTCCTTCCTTTAAGTGATATTTCATTTGCCTTCATTCCTTGATATCCTTTTCATTCCTTGAATGAATATTCATTTCATGAAAGGAAACGTCTAGATTGTTACATGTCACTTCATTTCATTCCCTGAAGATTAATCTGATTTCACTTGATTCCTTGATTTTTGATTTAAAAATCATTAAAAAAATCTTAAAAATATTTAATTTTGTTTAATTTAATTTCGTTTAATTTAATTCAGTGAATTTTCATTTAATTTATTTTCATTTCACGGCTCGATTTTTCATTTCACTTCCTTTCTTAGAAATGCAAACCGCCCATTTGTGCGTCTTGGAGCCCTAAATTCCAGGTGTTTATGACCGGTGTTGCGGAGTGTTTGTGAAATGCCTGTGCTCTACAAGCGATGCGCATTTTAAATGAGAATATGCAGCTATTATTCCTGTCAGCTGACGCTGAAGGTTTAAACTGGCGTGCTCTCCAGCCTGATAAGCGTGACCGATAGCTGTACCCCACCCAGAAAGAGAAGCATCAGCAGCAAGCGGCACTAATAATTCAGCGATTTCACAGGGCAGAGAGGTGCCTCTCGCTTGTATTCTTTAACTCCTGAAAACTCTCGAGTATGAGCCATTCTCCTCAGTTAATGTCGAGCATAGCTTGAATGACTGAGAGTTTGACTATGGTCAAATTACTTTCCCTGCTTTAGTTTACAGTTAAAAAAACCCTAAAAAACTAAACAACAAAAAACTAAAAAATTAAACAAAACCAAAACCAGACCCAAATTCTTGGAGCTGCTTAACCGGAGTTTCTGTAAGCTCTCGTGGAGGAGAGGTACTGTCTGCAGCAGCATCTGAGTTCTTCAGCCCTTTCCTGCCTGCACTCCCATCTCGCAAGGGACCTTTAAAGAAAGGATCCCCATCTCATGTAAAAGCTGTCTGGCGACCTCACTGCCGGGTGAGTTCTCATTTTGCTGAGTCCGCAGCCTAGGACGAGGTGATCTAAGAGCTCCTGCTGCCAGGACGGGGAGGTTGCGTCCTACCCTTTCCCCTCCTGGCTGTGCATTCCCACTGCTCGCCCTGCGCCTGGGCCTCTTTGTGCAGCCTTCGGTGAGCTGACTCAACTCATTATCCCGGCAAAAAAAAAAAACAAAAACAGTGGATGGCTTTGTGCAGGGCGGCAGCGAGCTGGGGGACTGACTCACCCTCTCTGATGAAATCACGGCCATTGTTATTAGCAGACCATCTCCGTCCGATAAAGCGCAAACAGCTACCCCCACAATGGCAAGCTCAGATACGCAGCTACAGAGCTGCCTCTGTGCTGCCGCACATCCCTCTTATTCGCACCTCTGCCAGGTGAGTGTGGGAAGCTGCTAATGCAGAACAAGCTACACGCCCACTCAGCGATGAAAGTGACTCTCGCAGGGGCAGAACTAAGGGCAGTTTCCCAAATCCTTAGTGCTGGTAGTAAACTTGCAGTTGATTTTTTTTCTCTATAAATTTTGATGAGACAAAAAAGAAAAAAAAAAGTTTTGGTGCAGTCTTGTTCTAATTCAGCATTTCACAACCAAACTTTTGGTATGCTGCAAAAAACATCAGCACCACCCCCCCTCCAACTCAAACAAAAACCAAAACACTGGCAGAAAACATTCAGTCACAAGAAGGGGCACCCAGCACTGATTCCTGCTCTTTTGTTATTACCTGTTGTCACTGCAGTAGTATTCATCTTGGAATTTCACCAGGAAAAGGGACTGGTTAGTGGCACAAGGAAATTATGACACCTTCAGTACAGCACAGACATAAAAGATACATTGCAAATGAGCTCTAGATCAGGAGAGAAGGTATCTCATATTTTTTGCGGATTTTCCTTTTTCTTTTCCTTTTCTGTGGTTGCATATAGAACCACAGAATTCATAGATGTCCATGAATCATAGACATCACTGAAAGGTTTCAGAAGCACCACTTAAACAGAGACTCAAACTTCAGTCATTATATCAGGACACTGTCACCATTTTATGGCTTTAAGCGCACAGTAGTGGGCGCACATCCTAAACTGCTTTCCCCCCACCGCCTCCATTTTTACTCTCGTTTTTGTTTGTGACAAACAAACTCACTATGGCAGTATCTTTCACAAATCCTGGTGGAATTGAGCCTGATTGGACTAGCGGGGAGAAGCCGCAAGATACCTAGGGATCTTTTGTTTGTTTCTTCTTCCTCCCTTTGTTACCTGAGCTAATTTTATTTCTGCATGTCTACAAGGATTCCTGCACGCCTGCCATTTGTGAGATTTTGCATTTTCGTGTTGGCAGGCTGGACATGGGCCAAGCACCTCTCTCTTGCACAATGACAGCAGACAATGTGCTTTGAATTTTCTCTGCACGCAAAGGTCAGTGACCTTTCCTCATTCACTTGTCTGTTTCTCTGCTACCCTGTAGCTCACAGATAAGTCACTGGCTGTTTTCTGCTGGCAGTTCTGCTTATGTAAGAAACTTCTTTTGCGTTTGATGTGAATTAAGGCTCATGAGTTCTGTCACATGAAAGTTGCCTCTAAAAAATTGGAGAAATTGGCAATGCTCTGCCCTCTTCTTCAGGGCTGTTAAAGGCTTTATCATGCACTCAGTTCATGGTTGCCACTGAAATGCAAAGTTTTCAGCAGCAAGGACAGGCTGCGTGTCAGAAGATCTTTAGTCCATGCCTGTGTTTTGTCCATTACTGTGCCAGTGAATGTAACTGCCGGGATCCCTTAGGGAACGCTAATGGTTTTGACTGACCTCTATGGGGTTTCATCTAAAAGCACCTGAGCCAATTGCTTTGAACAAATATTTGAAATGAGATGTCTGCAGAGCACTTTCTCTCAGCACAGAGGCACAAGCTGGGCCATGGGCCCAGGAGGGGCACCTAGGGGCAGCAAGGTGATGGGCTTCAGCTGCAAGGCGGTGCATGGAGGCTTCTGGGGCTGCACTGGGCAGGGATGGGCAGCATTGCCAAATACTTCTCATACCTAGTCTGGTGTAAGCCAGGCTCCTCAGCGAAGAGCTGCAGAAGCAGAACAGGAGTCTGAGCAGAGCCCTAGTCAGGATGGCCACAGTTCTGTCCCAGCAGACATCCTTGTTGCTCCTATTATGTGACACTGATGTTACTAAAGACCTGCTGCTTCCCACTTGGGGTCGAGATCACCCTTCACCTTGCTGCTGGACTACACCTGCTGTGGCATTGCTCCTGCAGTGCAAGATGTCCCAGCTGATGCCACATTGCTGTTCAAGGCTGTTCAAGCCATGTTGTCCTGGCTGCTGGATTTTTGCTTCTGGCATCCTTGGTTACTCTCTACAAGGGCTGAAGGCAAAAGGGCTTTTCAAGAGGGTGCAGCATTGGGATCCTGTTGGGGAGGAAGCATGAGAGGTGCCACTAAATAGAAAAAATAATGAACGCGTGGCTGTTGTGAAAAGCTTCATTTCCTGCACAGCCCACTGAAACTTCCATTTAAAAAACAACAGCAACCACCCATGAACTTGTTTTCCTGGCACAAGAGGCTGGCATAGCAGCCTGAGCAGGTGCTGACTTTGTGGCAGCCCTGAGGATCATCTCCCTGGTGCTCCTATCTGTGAGCAGTCCAGCGGGAACCAGCCCTGATCCCGTGGTTTCTGCAGCGCACTGCAGCGAGCAGAGCTGTTACAGCCAACAGGTACCCCCATGCAGAGAGACCTTTCTTTCGTGGCACAGAAAACTGCCTGCACATCTTTCACATGAAAGGAAATTTCCATTTACTCTTTTTAGCTCAGCCTTATTAATCACAGAGACATTTCCAAGCAAAATATGGATTTGCAGCAGAACATAGGCAAAAAGTTCATTCAGTCAGGAGAAAGCACAGCTCAGCTGTGCTCATCAAACTTATTTCACCATGTACAAGTCCAGCTTCCTCTGTTTCATTTGTTATAATGTTTGCCTTCCCACATACTTTTCCTACTTTCATCTCGGTTTACATTCTCTTTTCTCATGAACTATCTTGCTTAAGGAAAATAGGAAACAAAATACTCTTCCGTTTTTTCTCTTTATCCCTTTCCATTTTGGTTTCACAGTGGACTCTCTTGGGATATGTTCCAGAGGTTTGGTTCTTTCCAAAACACTGGCAAATGTCAGGTGAGCTCAGTGCAGCACTGTCACCTTAAGGCTCCAGTCCTAGGTTGCTAATATGTGCTTCTTGCATGGCTAATAGATTCTGAGGTGTAAGTGAATCACCACAATGTTAATAAGGATTGCGCTACAATTAAAACTTGTTGGAAGAAAGAGCAGGAAGGTTGGCAGGGTATATGGTTAGAGGAGAGGAGTGTCTCTCTCTTTACTTATTAAGTGGCCTGCTCTATGACAGAGAGAATTTCATGGGCAGGAAATGGCATGGGGCATAGAAAACGTCTCCATCCTACAGCCCCTCCTATCCCCTCAAAATTCCTCACTTTGCCCACACCTCCCCTTGTATCTGGAGTCTCCACTGACTTGGGAATAGCCACAATCTTTAGCACTGCTGTTTTGCTGGGAGTAAAATGACTTTAACTGTGGGAGGGTACAAAAATGCAGGCTGACACCTGTGCAGTAAAGGCAGGCAGCCCTGCATGGCCAAAGGCAGAGGCAAGAGAGACTGGGCATGGCAGCCCTGAGCTTGGCCCCTGCACAGGGCAGCAGAGCAAGGCACTGGTGGAGTTATCACAGACGCCATGAGGCTGTCACCTCCTGGTAATTTTGCTGTCATTAGGTGCTGCTCATAATGAGAAATCCTAATTTTACTGTGGTTCTGGTATGTTGTCCATAATTAGCGTGCAGTCCTTTAATACTAATTACCTTAGGTATTAGTTCCTTAAACATCAATTTAAAAAATCACGTGAAAATTTACCTCTTCCTCAAATGAATCATGAGTTAACACGGGGGTACTTACAATGCACTACTTCGGCTTGCTTAATTAGTTAATCTCTGTAAAGGGGTTTCAAATGTGTGAAGAGCTATCAAACTGCTAAGTGCATTATCTTCAATTAATTTTGTGCAACTACATCTTCACTACCAAGAGGGTCTTTAGAGTGCTGGGGATAGGAAAAGGAGACATTGCTTCTAATTTTAAAAGTAACTAATACAGAAAAAAAGGAATTCATTGAAAGATGATTTGACATGATGGGAATAATTGTGAATACACCATTTGTTTTGTTTCAGCCAGAGCTGAATATGAAAGATTCATCATTTTTATCCTTCCTTTGCCTTCGTTAGTCTCTGGTTTCTCGGTTCCATCTCGTCCTGGCCTTAATACTCTCCCTGTCTCTTCCAAATTTGTTACTACCTTAGCAGAAAACCAAGCAACCCACAAAAAGGTTAAAAAAGGGCAAATCACACCAAAACACTCTTCAAACTGGAGTCACTAGGGTTACATCCTCATACAAGTGGTAAGGGATCTTTTTCCAAAAGAAGCCTCATGGACTTCCCTTCAGAAGAAGACACTAAAGGGCCAGAACAGAGCTCCTGCAAGAGAACTGGGCCATGTCCAGCCCAGGCACTCGTATTCCCTGGATCACCATGATAGCCCATAAGTTCTTAATGTGTCTTTCAAAGTTTTCTATTCTCTTTAGTGCTTATATGCCTTGTTAAATATTCTCATTTTACTTCACCCATTAACAATCTTCTTTTGGTAGAGTTCTCTCAAAATGGGTTCTTTGTGCTAATACTCTGCCTAGCTGGCAGCTTTATTCAGGCCAGCTACACTGAATTGGACTTCACCAAGAACCTGTTTCCTGGGTTCTTTCTCTTCCACTGGGACAAACAAAAGTTAAGAACTTTTTTGTTGTTGCTGAGTCTGATTTGTATTTAGAGGTTTTCACTTGCCTATTCTTTCTTTTTCAATAATCATTAATCATCACTTCTCCTTGCTGACTGCTCCCACATGTTGTGAAAAATTCAGGCAGCTTGTTTAATATCGACATGCCTGAGCAGTCCCTCTTCACAGGGTTTGTTCTGGGCATTCACTCAGCAGCTATTTGAAAACCTATTAATTTACCTTATTTTATCCAAAAGAAACTGTAACAGACTATTTGATGGCAATAGCTTTATTCTCTGCATACTGTAAAATAACAGCTTAACCTGTTGGATGAGACATTTCTCTAGTAAGCCAGAATTATGTATATGGTGATCCTCAACACATCAAGTTCTCAGGGAGAGAACTTCTGCCACCAAACCAGAGAAACCTCTCCAATCCCTCACCAGTTCAGTTCTACAAAAGGAACCAGTGAGGGATATTAATTGTTATCCAATCCAGTGGATACTAATTTAGCTGAAGGGCCTGATCTGCTCCAATCAGGCTACCTAGCTGAAGTGTAGGTACCTAAAAGAGCAGCTTGAAAATGGGTAAGTTGTTTTGGGGTGCAGAAAGAAGAGCAGGCCTATGAGAAGAAGCAAAGAAAGCTTCCTGCCCTCCCATAACTTAACCACTTGTATGTTTGTACAAAAGCTTACAGGATTCCTTCCCTTCATCTGGTATATCCATACAGTCCACACATACAGTATGAGATGGGTAAACCAGACTATTAAAAAAAAGTCTAGATTGCCTCAACCTCAGCCTAAAGCCCCTTCAGTTTCCTTCCATAACTGAAGGATTAATGTGGTTGCCAAGGGTCATTAATTCACTTGGGTGTCCCTCCTGCCTCTGAAAGAAAGGTAGAATGGAGCCTGAAGAGACTATGACTGCTACCAGATCCAAAATGAAGGGATAGGGCTACCTGAATACTAAGCCTGAAGGTTAACCTGAAGCTTGACTTTCCTGAGAGGCATTTCCACAGAATAAAGCTAATTGCAGGAGCTTGTCAATAGTTAGCCAAAGAGGTGACAGGGCAAGGAGGACCCAGCAAGTCTCAATGAACAGTCCAAGATTTTTGCTCACTTCCCTTCATGTTGTGAAAAACAGGGAAAAAATAAATCTTCTTCAAAGGGTTCTCTTTCATTCCAACATTTCAAGAGACCAATTGCCAATAAATTAAGACAAAACAAAAAATAATGTATGTCCTGGTGGCAAGGGAAGATGCACTCCTTCTCTGTCCCTGAAGAGCAGCTCCAGCAGAGCCCTCTGGGCCATCCTGTGCCCTCACAGCAGCACTGGTGTGACGTAGTTGGCAGGGAAGAGACCCAGTTCCCCACGCAGGCGTCCTTTCCACCAGGATGGGTTGGAGCTGTCCAGGACCTCTAGGATGTCTCCACTGCGGAAGCCCAGCTCATCGTGCTCCATAGCATCAAAGTCGTACAAGGCCCGGACCCACAGGGTTCGCTGGAAAGGAGAGAAGAGACAGGCAGGGAACAAGGAGCCAGGACTTCTAAAGATCTCCTTCCTGTCACCCCTCTTAAGACCCAGTACATACATCCACTAAGCAAGGACAAACAGTGCTGAATTTTAGACCAATTTGCAATTAAACCAGGAAGTGGCCAAGATGCCAGGAAGGACGGACCAATTTACTGGGACATCCAAGGGATGGTGTTTGGTTTCTCAGCAGCCTCAGTGTATTTATGGGTATTTGCACCATAAGGTGAAAAGTCAGACTGAGAGCGGGTCCTTAGGGAATTTTGTTCTCATGGCTTTGCTGCCTCTGCCCTGTAAGGGCAGCCAGGACAGCCATGTCTGAAGCCAGTTATGGGAGCACAGAAGAACTCCCGCCTAAGACCTGCTGGGCTGTAACTATTAGGGAATGGCTCTAAGGAGCTAGCCTGGTGCTGCTACCAGTATCAAAATGTGTCCTTGGCCAGTCGAGGACTGAGAGAGCCAGCACAGAGGTGAGAATAGAGAACATTGTAAAGAAGGATAAAGAAGGATACTTGCTCTTTCAGGCACTTTTGGGGCATAGGGGAGGGTCTTAAACCTTCTTCAGACTCTCCCCAAAGTCAGGCCCCAGCGACCCAAAGGATTTAGCATCTGTTAGGGTATACCAGTTTATCTGGGGTGTGCACTGTAATGTGCATTATGGTTAGATTTTTTTTTTTTTAAAGACTTTGTAGTCAATCTCCCACTTTGGCCAGTAATCATATTTTAAAGGACATATCTTGGGCTTCTTTCTGGGAAATTGCTGGTATCCAAACCACAGGGCATGGATAATTTAGGAGATATATCTGGCAGGGACAGATGGAGAGATCTGTTTGAAGGCAGACTAACTTTTGATAAATCTTCCATTCAGGGCCCTGCTTAGACCTGGCCCCTAGTTATTTGGTTGGACATACAGATCTTCCTATAATTGGATTTGTGGCTTCTACATCACTGATGGGATGTGGCAGCCAAAAGCATGTTGTTATTCATTGCCACAGCCTCTGAAAGATAAAAAACCATTGTATTTTAAGATGGATTACAATAAAGATCCTGGGCTTTTGCCAGTAAAAGGGGCGTGCCCCTATTTTTTAACATATTCCAAGTCTCCTAATCCAATCTCCTAATCTCCTAATCCAGTTCTTTTTCACTCACACTTGAGAAAGGTCTGCTGTCCTTCCCTTCCCTCCTTGGATCTAGGTTCTCTGGTTGTGAGCTAAGCTGGACACTTCCTCAAGGAAGAGGAGCACGTCTTAGGTCACACTGAGCTGATTGGGAAATACTTTGTAGCTGGCAGTGGAACCACAGGCTGAGGCAGAGAGACACTACATTCTATGTGGGCATTCACATATTGGGAATTTACAGAGCAGGTAGTTACTGAAAGTCAAGTGCCAGGTATGTATCCAGCAGGGGAGTGGTCTGGGGTGTCTGCAGAGACACATTGGGATCACACCCACACCCACTGTGCTAAGAGACTCTGACAGCCAAGGGTGCAGGGAGGTGAGTCCCACTTTGACAGCAAAGGAGGTCTGGGAGATATGCCAGCACAGACAAGTAGAGCTGGATGATCTCAGGCCTTCTCAGGACTGCAGCAAAAATTAATGGAAGAGACAGTGTGACTAGAAGTGCATTGCAAGACATGAGGAGCACTGTAGCATGGTAGAGTATCATGAGGCTGCTCTCCATAGAATTTAAAAAATGTACTGCACATTTATCTACTGACATCAGTCACCACCTGGCTGTGGCGGCAAAGGTAATTGAAAGCCCTGTGCATTAATGGACATGAAGCTCTCCTATACGAGATCATTAGGCTTTCAGAAATGTCTTCTGCTGAGCTGGACTCATGCTTGATCCAAATCCATGGGTGAGCTTGTGCACCAATGTCCCAGATGCCTATTTTGCTGAGCTGATGCTAAGTCTCCTCTTCCACTGAGGCTGCATAAGACTGACCTTGAGAGCAGTTACCAGAACTATGCTCACATAACACTGTAGTCCTACCCTCAGAGTGCCCCAGAAGCAGATTCAAGTGGCTGGGATAGAGTCTTGAGACTCAGAAATGTCTTGTAAGTCATGGTCTGGCAGGCAAAATAGACTACTTCTCATGCAACCTCCATGTAGGTGACATTGTCCAGACTGCTTGGTCATTGCTAAGGGACCCACTGACTTGGGCAGACGAGGCCTTCCAGGTGCATCACCTACCGGTGTCTGCTGGTGCAGTGGGTCTGTGTGTCTCCGTTGCATAGCTCCTGCACTTCCCTGGCCATGATCCCTTAGTCTATGCATCACATCTTTCCTGTCCAGACTCCCACCATATCTTTCCTAGAAAGAAAACAGCAGCAGAAAAGTCATGTTGTTGTGGTTTTGGCTGGAATAGAGTTAATGTTCTTTGTAGTAGCTGGTATAGTGCTGTGTTTTGGATTTAGTATGTGAATAGTGCTGGTAATACACTAATGTTTCAGTTGCTAAGTAGTGGCTCACTCTAAATCAATCACTTTTCAGTGTCTGGCCAAAGGGATATTCCATACTCTATAACATCACACCCAGTATATAAACTGGGGGGAGTTGGCCAGAAGAGGCCAATAAATGGTCAGGGACTGACATCAGTCAGTGGGTGATGACTGGGGAGTTTCATCATCCACCCTATTGTCACTTATTTTCCTTTAGTTTTATACCTCTCTCTCTTTTTGTTATTTCCTTTCAAATAAACAGAAAATAATAATAGAAACTATTAATATTATTATTATTACTACTATTTAGTCAATTTCAATTATTAACCTGTTCTTATCTCAACCCACGAGTTTTACCTTTTTCCTGATCCTTTCCATACTCCCACCAGCGGGAGGAGTGATTGAGTGGCTGCACAGTACTTAACTGCCAGCTGAGATTAAACCATGGGATATATATATTCTAGTATGTATAAATGAGGAGATTTAAGAGTTGTTAGTGGGCAAGGAGTCAGGGGCAAGCCCCCACATAAATAATTTTAGATGTCTGCTTCCAGTAAAGTGCTGTGCTTCAGTTCTGCAAGTAATGACCTTCATGGAAGAGGTCAGCTTAGATTGTTCTATTTTGGATTTTACTTCTTCAGAACTGAAAGCTGACTGTGTTTCACAGCTGCTGGGACAAATGGTCAGAGAGGGTCTGAGACCTTTGGAGAAAAACTAAGTGAGTTATTCTAACTCACAGATAAAAAGCCATGCTTGCCAAGGGGACTTTAGCCAATCTGGAGTTATTACGACCCAGTCCTGCCCGCTCCTTGCTCTTCCTCTGTCCCACATGCTGGGGGAACATCAGTGGTGCTGATGCAGCTGACTGTATCTGAGGACTCACTACTTTACCTTTTCTTGGGCTGCTCCATAGTGTACACGACAGCAAGCAAGCCTATAAATTTAGTAGCCAAATTAGCCGAAGAAGAATGAGACAAAATCAAATTCAAAGAAAAGTAGCCATATGACCACACATCTCAGTCATATCAACACAGATTGGCCCAGGGAGGTGGAGAGAAGAAGTAGAGACACCTAGGAAGCAAGTTCTCTTTTGTGTGCACAGCTGAGAGATGCAGATTTTTGGCCAAGTGACTGTTCACTTGCTACCAAGCAATAAAAGCAAATGTTTTCATATGCCTGGACTTGATGTCCCAGCCTCTTGTTCCTGGTAGTACCTGTTGCTGCTGCAATATGGGAATAGAATGCTCTACGTATCTCTTGGATACTGAAGAATGATCTTCTCCAGCTGCTCCTCCCATGTGGAATCCTTCCCGACCTATCCGTTCCAGGCTCCCACCTCGCCTCTCCTGATGGAAGAAAGATCACAAAAGTGAAGTGTTAGATTTTGCTTCCTACCACATCCTTGACTAAAGCTGTCCAATCACTGTACACTAAGCACTACCACTACCCACTACTCTGGAGGCTCTTTCAAATAAAAGACTCTGCCCCTCTGAACAGAAGAACAAATCAGGAATCCTGTCTTTTAGATCTTTGTCATAACCACTCTCCATCTGAAGTCAGGGTACTACTGGGAGGAGCTGGGCTGAAAACATGGCTACTGATATGAGGATCAGCACAGGAGCCAAGCTCTTTCTTGAAATACTGCCCTTAGACTTAATTTGTCTCTGCACTGAAATCTATATATTACAATAATTTTATCATACGGCTGTAGCATCTAAAAATTTGAATTGTGAACAGAAACCCCACTATGATGAGCGCTAAACATACCCTGCTGTGCCCATCACCATAACAAATGTACAGAGTTTGCCAAAGCAAACTTGAGTTCTGTTCTTTCATTTGCCTGTCTGCATCTTGGAGCAAATTCATCTCTTTCCCTTCCTGCTCACAGTCAGCCCAAACAGGTTGTTATACTGATATACATGCATACAGTCTTTCTTTCCTTCCTCAGACACAGAGATTCATCACTGTGATCTCTCTCTTACAGGTCCCAAAGCCTCTATTTTAATACCTTACTAGTGCGTTTTTAAAGCTCTGTATAAGAGGTCTAGAAAGAGACAACAACCCAGGCCCGTTCTTCAGACTGAAAAATGTATCATCTCTCATTTTGAGCCAGCAAGAATGACCCACATGCAGCCCATAAAACTTTACTGCTGTAGTCAGCAGGTCACGCACTTTCTGCCTTGCCTCTACTTGCACATCCTGGTAATTTAATACCAGAGTCCATTTCCCAGGAAAGCAGGAATTTGGTTGCTGCAGTGACCAGGCATGTTCACTCCCAGTACAGGGAGTGCAATGTGTAGCAGCCTCTGCTATGTCATTTGCTTGTTCCCCTGGCACAAAATCAGGCATTCATCGGACTGGGATATCTCTGCCTTCTCAAACATCGACTATACCTTCCCTGAAGGCACATCTTGTTCCCAGATCTGCTATGTTCTTCTCGGTAGTACTTTCCAGTTCCTACCAGCCAGGTTAACTGCTCCAGGTTCTGCCCTCTGTCCCTCCACATTCCTTTTACTGTGTTTGCTTGGTAGCAGAAGATGGACAATTCTTCTGAGCAGACAAACTTGCAGTTGTAGAACTCTGGGTGTGTGCAAGGACACTAAGAAACCAGACTCAAATTCTTCTCAGTCACAACCCACCAGTCAGCTCTGTACCTGCCCTCAGGAAATCTAGGCATTTCAATAAGGTAAGTCCTGCTTCCCTTGGCATCTTTGAATTTCAGCTCTGAGGTCTTAGCACAGTTTTAGCGAAGACCTCTATTCAGATTTGAAGAATCAAAAAATTCTTCTCAATTATACAACTCTACTTACCACTGAATCCACTAAAAATCTGTGTCTCAGGCCCCACTCAGCATAGTGATCTGGCTGGATTTCCAGGCTGTCCTCCTCCCCATCCTGAGACATTCTCATGGGATGAACTCCTTTCACAGAAAGGACTGAGAAACTCCTAAGGACAGTTTGTGTTTACCTTTTCTTCTTGGCTGTTGTCCCTCAGGAAGATCTGCTTCTGCCTGGAGATGGAAGTTGTCTTGTAGTAGTCCACCAGCTTGTTTAGCGAGTGGAATTTCTCTGTCCACAAGTAATAGCTACCCTTTGAATCCCTCATCACTTTGAAGTGTTGTACATCATCTTCATGCCTGGATCCCAATGGAAAAGAGATCATCAAACAGATTGCACTTTTACCTTTTTTGAAAAAGTCTTTTCCAGAAGGCTATCAAAACTTCTTGCTTGGCCAATCTAGACTTCTGGAAAGTCATGCAATGGCAGTCCTTGTGCATACTGGACCCAGATGTGGCTCTATTTCAAAAGACTCATCCATTTGAAAACACAGAGTGCCCTAGGGCTGCCCAGTCACAAAGCACTGTCAGAGCAAAGCACAGGGTTTTAAACCCTCTCTTTTGAAATAAAGGTCACAGGAGCTTCCAGGGTGAGAAAGTGTAGTTATAGTCTACCCAACAGCCTCCACAGGTCCTGTCAACATCCAGTCTGCATTGACTATAAGACCTATATTACACCTTTACATACCACGGGGATCACCACTACATGCAGCCACAGTCATGGGAAGCCATACATTAAGCTTTAAAATGGTATAAAATCTAGTGTAACATCATTACTAGAGGTCATTCTCCCTACCCAAAAAGAAAAAAAAAATAAAAAAAGGAATTTTCTGATGCTGTTACAAGCCAAATTAACAATATCAATCTTCTGCCCCTTATTCCCCCTGCACCTCCCCTCCTCTCACCTCTTGTCTAATGTGTACAATTCCTCTTTGCACCAGATGTGATCTGGTTTTTGTACCCACCTCCTTGCTCTGTGCAACTCCAGGCACTCAAAACACTCTTCTCAGAGGCTACAACTGCACAAATAAACTAAATGGGGACAGGCAGGGACTGAATGCTATCCTTGACTGCTACAGTCCCAAGCTGTTGAAGTGTTAGCATGATTGTGGTTTAAATGGGAAAGCTCTCCCTTAGATAGTACTGGGCCATGGTTAGAAAGAACAGGCCAGGAACTGTTCACAGGGAGCTGCTTGAATACAACTCTTCTGTTTGGTGGGGTGAAGAGGGTGTATACAGATCTGACCTCTGTCATAGTGCTTGACTTCAGGCCCAAAGAAAGAGCCTGACTCTACTTGATCTGTTGGTGTTAATTGGTGTAAATGTAATCAGAATGTTTTCCTGCATTCCTCCTGGATACTTTTTGAGCTGCCTGAATCAGCAAGTGCATACCACTTGGAAAAGACATTGTTAATCATGACTCTAATTTAAAATTGGTTATCAACTATTTGACTGAAAATTGGGAAACCAAACATCATTTAAGAGCTCTGCTTAGAAGCAAATGAGCTAAGAAACACTGTGTTACAGCAAGTTGCTGAAATGCAGCTGGGCTTCAAGCAATGAAAAAACATTCCTTGTCCAATGGCTGTTTAGTGACCTGTGGGAAATAAGTTAACAATGTAATAGTAATCTCTCAATATGTAGTAGTTGAATTCTTGGATTTGGTATCCAGAGCTGTCAGGGAATTAAAACAGATGGAAGACACATGTTGAGCACTGTGGGAGACTTTCCCTGTACCACTCTGCTTTGCTGTAGCTCTTTCAGAGAAGAAAGTCACCAGGGGATGCAGCTTTGGAATGGGGCATTCACTGTGTCACTTGAAAAGAGGCAGAAACATTTGGGAATCAGATGCCTAATTTGTTCTCATTCACAACACAGCAGCACTACCAGTGACTGGCAGCATGCAAACTTCTCAAGAGGCTACATCACACTAGGAATCCTTATGAGAGGAGGCTTGGGACACCATTAAACAGGAAAAGAAGCAGGAATATGCTGTGAGAAACAGATACCTGACAGAGATGGAAAAGTCACCATGAGAGTTCTGACTGGCTCGGACGATGAAGCAGCCAACTCCTTTGCTCATGAGAAGGTTCTCTGCTTCATGGCGGGATATCTTCTCATCAAACCACCTGTCAAATGGGAAAAATCATGGAGATGTGAATAAGGATGTGAATTAAGATGAGGAATAAAAAAGCTGAGGGTAGGGAGAATGTGAATAAGCAGGGTGAAGGGAAGAAAACTAAAGGATCAGAGGATCCCACATGCCTACTCCCAGGGGACATGTATATGCTGAGGTACAGGGGCTTGATGGATGCAGACCATTGAGCAGTAAAAGCATGTACATGCAAAGAGAACAATGTAAGCTTTGGTCTGCTAAGAAGCAATGCTCAGCTGAAACTGTAATTATAGACACAGTGCAATAAGGTTGTTAGTCAAAGAAATTTTAAATTACAAATGTGTATTTATACATATATACACATAATTTTCAGACATATACATGAAATTGCTTTTTGGCAAACTGATTGAAAACTACTGGGCTGTGATGGATATATTGCATGGAACATACATAAATTTTTAGCAGAAGCAAGCCATGAAAGTTTTAGTACTAATAAATTGGTTCCTGCAAGAGTTACAATACCACAAAATTGCAGATGCACAGAATACATAAGCACACTTACACATATTTAGGCAGGCATAACAAACAACAGCATAAGGCACTGGACTAATAATAAGAAAGTCACCCAAAAATAGTAGAAGTATATGATGTCAGTAGAAATTTTTCAGTAGAGAAACAGAAAATCACATACATTTGCATATGTCCACTCCATAGCTAATAACATCTACAATCTGCAGTCTTTGACTTTACCTAGTACTTAATTGCCTGTATTGCATTAAAATTAAGGACTGTTAATTTTCTAACATCTGTCATTTCCACTTTGGAGTTCCTTATTATCATCACAGTTTACCTATGTATCATTAGCAAAGAAAAATCAGACTTCGATGAGCCTTGATACCCAGTCTCAATGATTACTTAACAAGAAAAAGATGGGCAAAACCAATCCACCAAAAATAGGAGGCAGCTTTCTTCCCTACATCTAGTTCCGTCATCTGGCCTGCACTGCTTCAAAGTGCAGACCTGGTGCTTAGAAAAGTGTCAAAGTGGAAATATTTCTTCACAGCTCTTGCACAGAGAAAGCAACACGAGAAAAATGTGTGTGGAAAAAGAAGCTGCCAGTGCTCCTGTGTGATGGCACAGCCCTGTGAAAGAGCAAACAAGAACTGGAAGATCTCATCCCCCTGAGGCCCAAAATACAAGCCCATATTTGCACAGAAAATTAATACTGTCCTTCAACTCAGCCAAGCAGGTTGGCTTATGTCCAAAAAGGCCAGTAAGTGCCACCTCCGAACAGGACCGAGGCACTTGTTTGTAACCTCAAAATCCCTGTGTGCTCCCAGTATGACTGCTCAGGGCACCAACGTGTTACAGCCACAAGTACTGGGCTTGGTGCATGCTCTGCTTGTTCATCCCTGAAATGCTGAAGCACTTTTGAAAAAAGAGGACAATGAGAAATTATTCCGGGAGCATTTCTGCTAACTGAAAGGTTGTAAAAATCCCATGCACTGTCACATTTATGGCATAGGGCTGGAGAGCACATTTAACATGCATTCCCACACGCATCAGTCCTTTCCGAAAGTGCAGTGCCATCTCCTCAGGGGGAAGAGAGAAATGCAGGTACGCCTGTCCTCTGGCAGATCTGTTTGTGTGTGTGTGTGTGTGTGTGAGAGAGAGAGAGAGAGAGCAAGGCAGCATGTCTGGTCTGTCAGCTCTGCTGATCAGGAGTAACACCAGCTGTCACAGTCGCGTAGCATTGCACTGACCTCTAGTGCACCGACAGAAACTCACAAGCACTTCGCGGGGGGAGGGAATGCGGTGGCAGGGTGGGAAAAGGGAGTCAGTGACGTTAAGAGTCGAAGGGGGAGGAAATTTTTTTCTAATACGTTTTCTGGAAGATCTCTTGCTCTTCCTTTTGTGCTTAGTCTCTGTCTCTGTTCCCAAGACTTCACATCGTGACTATTCTCCTTCTCTCTGAGGACATCTAAATGCAACTCCTGCCACATCCCAACATCCCTCTGAGCAGCAATAACAAAAGAGTCACTTGGGACTGACAGCAATCATCGAGATCCACTTAGCTCCGAAAGAACAGAGGATGCTTTGGGGTAGAAATTCTGTGCTGCAATAACTGTGTGCAGCATTATGATAATCCTTGCCAGCCCCAAAGTGTTGGATGTTACACCCAGCACTTCCCCTGTCCTGTCCTTTGGGTGTGCACGCAAACGCGCTCCTGACAGCACTCGGTGGAAATGTGCCATGGTGATGACAACATTGCTCTCACACTTACGGAGGAACATGGAAATCAATGAAGTTCTTAGGAACGTAGCCCTCGTGACTTCTGAGCTCAGCCTTGTACCACTCTTCCTGGGAGCTCAAAATCTGCAATGGAAAATGAATGGAATAAATGTGACTCCTGAGAAAGGCAAAGGTAACCAAGACTCGGGCAGAAACCTCGGATGTCTTGTTAGAATAAAAGAAAATGGTACAAGTTCTCTACTCCCCACCCATGGTGCAACAAAGTTAGCGGCTGATGACCACTTCAGAGCAAACAAGCAATAAAAAAGCCAGAGTAGCATTAGAGAGATTGCTTGTTAACTTCACCCCTTTGTCTGAGTGCCTGTCCGTGTATCTCTGGTGCTTGAAACGGAGAAATACAGCTTTGAAAGACTTAATAGGGGTTTAAGTTATTCTCTGTGCTGCCTTTTATAGTTGGTAGGGAGCATCTCAGATTCAAAAGGGAAGAAGAAAGTATCTGTGAAAACTCTTCTGACATGGGTATGGAGGGATATGCAGCTGTATCTGCTACAACTGCACATATGTTACCATGTGCTCTCCCCTGTCATTTCTCAAGAGATTCTTTAGTGGGTTAAGTCTTCAGCTGCCCCGAGCTTTGCCAAGGTAGATAAAAGAGGGAGGCAAAAAGTATTTTCAAGACACTATTATACTTAGGAGATTGTAGGATAGCTGGAAGTGAGTCCACATCACACACTGCAGCGCTTCAAGCGTGCTCACATTAATGTTAACTGTAATTGCCCTTAGAAACATTGCTGCTGACCAGGGAGGGCCCACATTCATGACACCCTGGCTGATGGCCCAAGATACAGCCCTAAGCTAGAGGAGAGAGGACAGGAATACAACCACATGGTGATTTTATTGTAAATGTTGCGGTCTTTGGTGTTTTGTTTGACATTCCAACTCCTGGGACAGGATTCTGCTGTATGAAATAGACCATGTTTCTGCTCTTTCTAGTTTTGGAGAGGAGCCTAAAAGCGTGAGCCATGACAGTTTTAAGAGGAAAAAGCAAGTGGAAAAGACTTAATTTAAAATCTATTGTTAACAGAAATAATACTTTGTGAGCCAATCTCATGGTTTTGAGAGACTAAGGCACATTTTAACTGCTTTCTATTTGCAACAGGATGTTACTGTCTCTGGAGTCAATTCTTCGTTGCCTTCCCTGCCACGTAGGCCTTTTTTAAACATTTGGATTCAGAAAAGTTAAGGAATAGAAAGCTGTGGAATTCCCTACTTGTATAGTCACTGCTGTCCTCATGCCTGGGTGCTGGGTTAAGGATCTTTTCACTGCTGTGGCCAAACATAGGGGATGACAGCCACTTTCTGCTCGGGCCCTACTCTGAGGGAGAAGTGAGGTTTCCAGAAAGACCCACCTGCTGTTTTTGTCACAGAAGAGCTGGCAGGTTTCTCTCAGTGTGTCATCCTCTCAGAGAAGGATGTGTGGGGGGGTTAAGAGGGTGGATTTCCTCCTGTAGCTACTGGTTGAGGGCCTCATGTTTCCTGTTTTGTAATCTCTACACCAATACTTCATCTTATCTCCTTTATAAATCAGCAGGTTGTTGCAGGCAGCATGAGGGGGCTCATGATGGGGTATGAATGTATGTGTGCCTATGCCAGAACAGAGTTGTTACTCAGGCTGATTTACTGCTTCTATGGCTCGAGTGGCTAAGGTGTCATTTTACTTACCTCAAGGACATTAAAGCAAGAGGCAGTTTGATTTTTCTGGTAGTCAATTCTCTATGACAACTAATAATAATAAAACTGGTGTGCAGTGTTGACACTTTTTATCAGAAGCTTCCACCATATTTTGAAAGGAACCTCTAGCTTATAGTGATTTCACAGGAAGGGAAACTGAGGAACAGAAAGAAAAGTGACCTGGCCAACACCATCACCCCAGACAGGGACTTGATGGAAGTCTCCTGAGAAAAAAGGCATCAATAAAGGTCATGTGATAGTAGGGACTGACTGGGGAAGAATAAGAGTGTTTATCTGTGCTGAAGTGAGGCAGTTATCTCTCCAGAACCTTCTCACAGGTCTTTGGAAAGATTTAGTACTAATGAGCTCTGGATGCTATCAACTTTGTCTTAAGTGCCAAGAATTAAAAGGCCAATAAAATAAAAAATGGTGGTGATGGAAAAGGCAAGGCTGAGACCCAATATCTGATTATTAACTGGAATATCTGTGACATCACAGAGGGGTAGCAAAGGCTCCTCGCCAAACAAGGTTTATATCCTATTATTGTACCTCATGCCTTTGGACAGTAAAGGAGTTAAGGCCTTAGGGAGGAATAACACTCAGGCATTTTCAAAGGAAACAGATCATCTGGGGCTGAGAAATGGATAAATAATTAGGGTGAAACTTCAAGTGACTTAATCTATGGGACTTTGGTAACGTTAACAAGAACTGTTCTATCATAACACATACAAATCAACTTCAAAGAGACTTCTAGAAGCTCTGTATTGTATATGATCAACTCTACTTCTGCCATTGCCCCATTGTTAAATTATTGCAAGGTTATATATAACATTATTAGACCAGCACCTCTTACACTATTCCATTATGTGTGTAACAGTCTGTCTCATGGACTTCTCCTCTTCTATTTGCAATTGCCTAAAATCCCTGCAGCATCTAACAATAATCACTAACAGTGAAAAGTTAGATATAAATTCTAGAATGGATAAGAGTTACCTTTTAAACAGTTTAAGGGCTGGAAATAAGGAAAACAGCAATCCCTCTGGACAGAAAAGATCCTGCCTGCATTTAGACATAGTCATCATAATGTAGTCACTGTGGATGATTTACCTGGTCAATGAAAACAGACAAGACCCTCAAAATCTGTCACCAAGGATCTGTGCCCCAGCAAAGGAACTTACCCTTCCCTGCTGACTACTGGAAGACTGCAGGGCAACTAAGTCCACGGTTTATGGACATAAAATCAAGAAAAGTGGACACAGACTCAAGTAACCTGAACTGTTGTCCTATTGCAAAACCAATGGGAGAGGAGTTCCTGCATTTGTATCCTGGTTTATATCTGTGTCTTCATCTGTTTGTCAAGACAAATGGAAGCACAAGAAAGATACGGAGACAGTCTCAGAAATGCTGTTCAGTCAGTCTGGAGACTGTACTTACCTTCAACATATCCCCAGCCTGGAAGCTCAACTCGTCTTCTCCAGAAGCAGTGAAATCAAACTTGGCGATGGCTTCCATACTGTGTCTTGGGGGCAGAGCAAGGCTGGAAGAAGCAATGTCAGATACTTGTCAGCATCTATGAGCTACTGGGATTGTGGAGTCCAGCCTCTGGAAAGCTGATAGGCAGTGCTGTGATTTGTATGTGGAGAAGCACGCACCAGCTATGGGCAGCCATTAGTTACTAGACATGGAAAGACATTAGCAGGTAGAAGAGAGGGCTTGGCTGAGGCTATAATTAGCTGAAGTCAGAAGTACAAATAATCAATAGTGTATGCTTATTCCAACAGATCTCTTTCTCTAGAGCGATCTCATGGGAAAAACATGTATAGACCAACTTTGTCACAGTTCCCAATAAAGCAAGTGACTCTGTCCTGCAACAGAAAAATGCATTTGCCCCCTGCAGTGACTTACTCTTTACCTCAAGAATGAGTCAAATTGCAGACAAAACAAACAGGGCTGCAATAAAGATATATTTTTTTTCTTGGACAAGGACCACAATATGGAAAGCTGAAAGAGTCTTTTCTTTGTGATGGCTTAGAAAGGATGACCACAACTTTCAGGTAGGGAAAAAACTGATTGCAGAAAGGCTGTAATCCCTACTTTGAAGCAGGTAGAGTTAGCCTACGTCAGTGTTGGTAACCCAGGAGCCTGAAATGTATCAGACAGCCTGCAAACCAAAGCCTGCTTTTCAGCACCGGAGCAACGTGGCAGGGGAAGTAGCAAGAGGAGCTTTGCTCCTTCACCACTTCCTGCTCACATAACTCGGATGTACCTCAGCAGGGCCATTTTTATACTCAAGAGTTACCCAATTTCCTATGGCTGGGTCATGTACCCCACAGCCCAGAGGTAAGGCTGCCAGTGACAAGCCAATAAATAGCCAGGCAGCACCACATTAAGCAAGTGCACTGCTGGGAGATGCTCTTGCAGCACAGCTTCTGAAGACTGTGCGACAGCTCCAAAATAAAAATAATTTGTACAATTTCTAAGCTAGGTTCATCTAGGAATAAAGACCCTGAAGCCGCAGGTTCCACTACCTAATCTCAACTCTCACGAAACGCTGAAGTATTTATGGCTTGCAAGGAAGTGCCAACTTGCCTGATCCAAAACATTCTTAACCAGAAAGCTCAAGAAAGACACAGCACAAACACATGAACAACTCTAATTAGGGTTAGATATTTCTTACCTATAAGAACTGACACTAGATCCCGAAAATATAAAGTGTTGATACTTTATATTTTATATTTATATTTATATTTATATTTATATTTATATTTATATTTATATTTATATTTATATTTATATTTATATTTATATTTATTTCTGGAGCAAGCTCCAGAATTTTGCCACTTAAAAATCAAAAGGCTGTTGTAATTGTCCTTCTTGGCAATACGTACTGCAATGTTCCTCCTCTGACACACAACCCAGAGTTTAAATACCTATGTAACAAAGATCCAGGGCTCAGCTCTGACACAGCTCAACTTAAACTGCTGAGAATGAGCTGGGAGAAAGACTGCAGGGCAAAAGCTCTAGGACTGCACCAGCATTAGCCCAGGGATTCCAGAGGAAAACCATCAACATGGGAAGATATAAAATCTCAGAGGAAAAACAAAACCATAGTTTAGTTGGGATAGTCAGTCTAGCTGAGTATCTGTCATAAATAATTTGGGTCACTGAGTTGAGTTGTTGGTGCCATCAGTCCTGCCCTAGCTGGTGGCAGATGGCAACCAGGGAGGTTGACTCTTCATTTCTGACTGATGCCTGCAAAGAATCATTGGGTGCCTTTACACAGGTGAAGAGTATGCTAACGTGTAGCCCAATATCTGATTTAATTTCAACTTGGTTCTGCGTGTGTTAACTGTATAAAGCAGTTATTTATTGGCTAAACTGTATATTTCCTGCTTGCAGAGTCCCTTTGCACTTGACTAAAGATCCCTGAATAAAGTGATCCACCAGAGGGGCCATAACATCACTGGATATTAGTTCTGAGATTTGTTACAATCACTTCTAACTGAAAAAAGGATGTTTATATGCTTCCAAGTGGATTCTGTTAGCACTCTCTTTTTTGCTGCTTATAGGTGAATTTATATCCATGTCACTGACGAGAGCTATGTAGCACCAAGGCAAATTTTTTGGCAGTCCACAGAGAGTTCTGTTTATTCAGCATGAATCTGTTCTAGAGCAATTGGGGTTGTTTCAGTGCCAGGGCCTCCCATGTAGGTCTGAGTATGTAGCTCAGCTGAGATCTGCTGTATGCCTGCTATTCCAGCCTACTGCCTTAGGCTTTCAACATCACATATCACTGCTGACCCATAACATTGGTGCTTTATTCTCAGGCTTCAGCTTTCCACCTACTCCGAACATTTTCAGCCCCTACTCTCCCTGCTGACCTACTAATGCTCTTTAATTCTTACTTTTGATACTTTTTGTAGGTTAGGGTCACCCTCTGTCTTACTCTTATTCCAAGACATTGGTGTTACACTGCACGTGTAGCTCGGGCCTGATTTGAGAACTGTCCTCTATTCTTGCATAGACATTTTTGGAGCTTCAGTCTATAACCCCCCATAGGCAGTGTCAGCCCCGATGTGTGCTAACAGAGCATAGAGGTATTAAATTGGAAGAGAATAAACACTTAAGAGAACTGGTTAAACAGTGATGCTCTTTCATGGAAGACAATTGAAGAAAAAGACTAAAGGAGAACTACTTTAATGAGGGTTGTTTTTCAGTGTTTTGTCTTTCAGTGGTGGCCTGCTGCAGAGAGATCAAAGCCAACAGTGCAGATGGATCCTGGAACTCCTAAGCGCAGACCATTAATCCCATCTTGAGGAAAAGAACACACGTAGAAATAATAAACTATTTAAATACAAATCCTGTCTTTGATTCTGTCCCTTAGATACAGAAGAAGTAGTGGGGATTCTCCTGACAGGGGGGACAGAGTAGATAACCTTTAATTTTTCAAAAACCCAAATATTAAAGGTGCTATTAGAATGCAGACCCCTCCAAAGGAGGAGAGTTTGTGAAACAGTAAAAATCTTCCCTCTCACTTCCTTTTCAATTTCAGCAATCCCAGCCTCAGGGACAGACCAGGAGTCAGATACCTCTTCAAACGATCTAATGCATGGATTAAATGTGCCTTTCGTTGCCAGCAGCTGGATTTAGAAGTGGCTCAAACACCATCCACAGTGTTGGCTGTGTTGATAAATCAGCAATGCAATAATGCTCTGGTCTTAAGCTCTTCCCCCACCAACTACTAAGGCAACACTAGCCAATAATCCTGTCTTTGAATTCCAGCTTACCACTTTTCAGCACCTGAACTTCAAACCAGTTCTGTTTTTCTGATCCTGTTCCTCCCTCCATCTGTAACTTGAGAATCTCCACTCCACATGGGTCAGTGCTGGGCCCTCATGAAAACTCCCCTGCCAGGAGCCCATTCTTTCCCTCTCCGCATGTGTGTGACTCTGAGCACCACCCCACAATACAGACAGACAGGAAATTTTTCACTGTTATCATAATTTACATTTCTCAAGCACCTTTTATTCCAAATTCCACTTTTAACTGCATGGTGCAACTCCTCTAAGCTTTTGATAGCCAGCGACAATTTTAAACTGTACATAATGTTCTCTGTGAAGATCACCTTTGTAGAGAATTTAGCATGAAACACAGGCAATGTTTAAAGAGGGATTTTTCAGGTCTGAGTGTGAGTTGACCAATACCCTTCATTTTGTGCTGGCCTTCTGCATGCAGGTGAATTTTCTCTGGGGTTCACCTTTGTAACAGGGCGGATCCAAGAGGCATAAGGCTACAGCAGTTCTGTAGGACTGGTGCAACAGAAGATTCACAACTGAAAAGTGAAAAGCAGCACGGCTTTCAGAGCGCAAGGTAGGCATTTTAGTTTGTCAGAATGCCTTTCCCTGAGCAAGAACGTCAGCGTCTCTGTTGATGTAAAATGCCAAGGCCTAAAACATGTCAGCAACCAGTACAGCCTGACAGCAGAACCCCAAAGAATTTAACACCGTTACCCTACACCATGTTGGCTCCAAATTCAACAGTAACAATGCCAGGGAAGGTCACCACCTATGAAGAGTTTGTCACTCAGGGACTGCCCAGCCTCAGCCTTCCCCAGGCTCATCTACTTACATCAGAAGGAAAGCAAAAGTACAATAACGTTCAGTAGAACCTTATGAAAAAAAATTATATTTTTTTATGCCTGGAGCATAAAAAATTGCACACATCTTCAGTCTGAAGCTTCATCTGGTGAGGTGTTGCACTAAGATATACAGCACAAGCTACTGTGTCTTTGTTCGGCTCTGCAAGAGCTACCTACTGATGAGCAACCTGGGACAGGATTCAACCCTGAAAATCTGTACAGAAACTCCAGATGACATTTCAGCAGAAACAACAGAGAAGGGACCTGTAATCTAGAAGAGCTGTTGCAGATAACGGCTTTGTTTTCACCAGCTAAGCCACGTACAAGTGGCATGGGAATATTTAGCTCCAAAAAACACAAACCTCTGGCTAAGGAGTTAACGGTGCAGGAGCTTCACTGACTGTCAGTGATAAGAGGGTAAAATTTATAAGGGAGAACAAGTCACTAAAGCACTCAGAAATGATGCATTAAAGTCTTGGCTATTCTGCCACCCAGAGCAATGCATAGCATTTTGGCTGAGTCTCTGCACAAACAAAACAAGCCTCCTAGGAACTGGATTCACAGAATAAACTTTCAGGACTCTATAACCAACAGCAAAGAAATACCCCAAACTATGATGATGCTTAATCTCCCTAGGGAAGCCAGGTCTTCTGTGCTGCTTCCCATCACGATAGAGTAGAGTTCTGAAGCAACATGGGAAGCTGGTGCAACAAGAGGCGTAAAGAGAGGAGGACATGATATAGTACCGCATGACACTGTGACAGTATAAAATCCAAACCTTTGCTGTGCTGGAAGGGTGGGTGTGGGGGGACTGGGGTGGTGGGGAAACACCTCCTTCTGTTTGCCTCCCTCCTCCCTCAGTTTCCAGCTGGTCAGATTTGGCAGAGGGATTTCTGTCCTGCAAAAGCACTGCCCTGTTGTGAAAGCTGATATACAACATGGCCTTGGGATCCCACGCTCTGCCCCTTCTGCGCAGTACTTCACCTTTCCTTCCAAAACCCCCCCTTCCTCCCTTGTGCCTTGTCCCACCCAGCTCCCCCTGCTCCACTGTCGGAGCCGTGCTCGGCCCATACCTTGCAGCAGCTCTCCTCTCTGCTGGCACTTCGCTCAAAGGCAGGAGGTGCGTTACCAGCCAAGGCACGGAAGAGACGGAGAGCTCAGGCCCCTCCCTGCAGCGCCGGTGTAACACACGGGCCACCGGCCCACGTGTGCGGACAGGGACCGTCCGGAGTGGGCATGGGGACCAGGGGACGCAGCTGGGTCTGTCGCAGGACAGAGCGGGGCATGGACGGTTTCCAGTCTTTAATGGCAGAAACATTTGGTACCCTGCGTATTTAAAATGGTGGTTCTAGTTCAAAAGGAGCTGCCCCTGGCTGCTGCTTCAGCCCGGGGTGGTTTAACAGATGAATAAAGGAGGGTCCCTCAAAAACTGCAAGTTCTACCCAAATAAGGAACACAGAAATGAGCACAGATCTGCTAAGTTAACTGAGAAACCGTAAGTCCGTTGAAAAGCATATCTTGAGGAACAAGTAGCTAAAGACATAAAAACATGTAATAAAATAATTTTCAAAGACAACAGAAGCAGGAAGTCTGCCAGAGTGTGTCTGTAGGGCTAACAGATGATTGAAATGTAAAAAGAATGCTCAAAGAAGATAAGGATGAAGCATAAAAGCTAAATGAATTCTCTGTATCCATGCATCTTCCATAGGGATATAAGGAGGTCCCTACACTGGAGTTTTCTTTTCAGACGAAAGCCAGGAGAACTATTTCAAAATGAAGAACTGGAATAAAAGATTTTTGGAAAAAACCAGTAAGTGAACAAGAGTAAATTCAAGGATTTGTTATTTCAGAAATCTTGACTGAAATCCAAACTGAACATGAAATAATAAAGGCTGAGCAATTCAACTGTGGCATAAAATGCTAGACTTAACTAAGCCTTGGTACTAGGAAAAAAGCGGCAAACACAATGCCAATGTTTGAGATGTGCTTTGAGGGGAAGAAAGGTGCAGGTCTGACTTCTGTGTGTCTGAAATGGGTAAAAAGATTAATGACGGAAAGAATTATTAGAGAGAAGTAACAGACCAATTCGTCCTCACATAGCTTTTGTAGAAGGAGGTCATATGGCACAAATCTGAGTTATTTGAAGGAGCTGATGAACATGTGCATAAAGGTGATCACTTGATATAAAACTTGCATTTCTGCATAATTTTTGATGAATTCTCTCACCAAAGACTCTTAAGTTCTCAAAGAATAGGAGGGAAGGAACTACAGAGAATTAACAACTGATTAAAAGTTAGGAAACAATTTGAATGTGCTGTTCAAAATATTCATAAATTATCTGGAAAACATGAAGTGACAAAACTTACTGATGAGAAAAAAATCCAAATTAATAATGCAAATTGAACATAATACAAATACAAATTAAATCTGATCACAAAGCCTTGCAGATGGTTTTAAAAATACTGTTGAAGTGCTAGATGAATCTCAGTGCTGATGGCTGCAAAAGCAATGGACATGGGACAAAACAAACATAACTACATTAACACAGTAATGAACTTAAATTAGCAATTACCACTCAGGAAAGACACCTTTGAGATGCTGTTTGAGTTTTACCAAAGTGTCAGCTGAGTGGAAGTCAAAAAGGCAGATTAGGAAGCGTCTGAAAAGTGATAGAAAAACCAGAAGGCAACATAATGTCACTGTACAGAGGCACCTGCTTGAATATTTGTCACTTGAATACAGCAGCTAGTTCTCATCCCTCCATCTCAAACACAGAGACAGTAGCATTAGAAATAACAGATAGAAAACAGCTAAAGATGACTGAAGGAATGGGAAGTTTCTGGACAAGGAATGACCAAGTCAAAGACTGGAATCTTTCACCCTTAAAAAAAGTTGTCAAAGGGATAAATGCAAAACACTGTTGGAAATAATGAGAATCATGGAAAAGGTAAACAGGAATTTTTTATCCATCGTTTCTCATAACATAAGCACTAGGAGGTCATTCCGAGAGTGTCAGAATCTGGGAGGCCAGAGGGAAAGAAGCTGTGACATGTACTTGTCCTGTTCTCACTCTCCTTCTCCAAACAGCTGTTGCTGGATACAGCATCATGGACTGTGAGTAACTTTAACCTGACTCAATTAATCCTTAGGAGCTGTGGCACTTCACCAAAAAACACCACAACGTGCTAGTCCAAGAGGACTGGTCCAGCAGCAAGCTGGTAGGTGGTAGCCCCTACACACACACTGCCTTTTGGGGAGGCAGCAATCTCACTGGAATATCTGTAAGTTAGAAGAGGGGTAGTGTGAAAATTATGAAGTGCTTAGACCAGTTGGGGTAGATCCGATGAAAACTCCCTCTGATCAGGATAATCTTGAATATATTTGCTGAAAAAATATACAGGTTCAGAAGGCAGGGAGCTAAAGGAAGAGTACAGCAGTTAACTCTTGCCATGTTGTGAAAAGTTTTATGTGTGCTATCAATACATGTGAAATATGAATTTCTATACAGGAAGGTGGGACAGGGATCCTCACGGTCTTCTTGGGTTTAAGCTCTGTGCTTTTTTGTGGTCTGTGAATGGCATGACAGATTGCATTACATTACACACTGGAACGACCTAATTTCTCTGTTTTCTACCATGATGTGATCTAATGGGCCCCCCAGCAAGAACGCTGCCGGTGACTTGTCACTCATGCTTGCTGCCTGACAATGTCAGAAAACTGCATGGATTCCTGTTATGTATCCAGAACGATTGCATTATAATATTAAATCTATTAAATGTCAAGCCATAAGAGATGTGGCTTTCTAGACTATAAACAAAACACTCAATACTGGCAAGCACCCAACACTGAGAAAGGATAGGAGATAGGATAGAATGGGAAATAACTCTCTTTTCTTTCTTCTCCATTTCTACATATTCCTCCTCTGTCACTGTTACGGTAACACATTAACCTCTTCACCTTGTGGAATTCATCCATCACAGCTATGTGGAAAAATATGAAGACACATCCAGATACTTCAGCCATAAGTAATGGAAACAAACCTAATGGGAACAACATCAGACTCCATGCATCTGTGTTTTAGAAAAACTCTATTAGACAGCTGGGTAAAACCCAGCCCAGGCAGACAGGTTATTCCACAACTACCGGCTGCAGACTTCTTTGTCATTATCTACTACTGACACAATCCAGACAGGACAGCCAAATCATGGCTGTTATACACTTCGAGAAGACCTGGATTTAAAAAGCTTGATGCAGATAAATTTACACTTGCTTTTGTGCTTAGATGAATGACCCAAAACAGATGCGTCTGCAAACATGTCTGAAAAGTGCCTTAGAACACGCTGTCTCACAAAAATCTTAGTAGTTTCTTGCTGGCCTGAAATTTTCAAGAGAATAATCTTTTTCCAAGACGTTTTATTCCCTTTAGTTTCTATCTGGGAAGCATGAAGGCAGCCAGAAAGAACACCAGAGGGGAAAGAAAAAGCAAAGGAGAAGGAAAAAAGGTAACTTCCAACAAAACATACACATCAAACATTTTGTCTACTCTGAACTGAGTTGATAATACATGAAGAATTAAGTGGCCAGGTTTGGTTACCCTCAAGATAAACGGCTTCCCCATGTTCTTAGTTTGCCTCTTCAACAAGGGAAAAAGAAGTCAAAGTGTGGAAACAAGGGAGATTTCAATTGTTGTAAGTAATTGTAAGTGATAACTCAGCATGTGTGGAATTGGGAGCATCAGGACTGTAAATCCACATAAAGCTGAACGTTATGAATGGGAGCTGTCTAGTCTTTCCCAGTCTCCCATCTATTCCTGTTCCCATATTCAGATATGCTGCACACAGAGCAATTCATCCTCTCACAGCTTTGCTCCCTGCAAGCAGCTGCTCAGGCTGTCCACAGTGACAGGTCATTAGTGGGCAGTTATTTTTTTCAGGGCTGAGCGCACAGAAGTGGCAGTGCTATAAAAGCTTCCCTGCAGAGCTCCATGATCTGATCTGGGAAGAGCACTTTCCCAATTTGCTGTGCTTCCTGTTAGCAAAAATTTTCTTGAAAGCTCTGTGCCTTGTTGCTCACCTGCAACAGTCCTCTTTGATCATGTCCCAGGATTTTCAAAAAGCTCAGTCATCAGCATCAGTTGCAAAGCTATTGCTATTCTAGTGCTGATTTTGTCACCATCACCCTCACAAACCACAGTCAGTTTAGCTGATGTGACTACAGCCTACTGTACTTTCACAAGTGGTACAATTATTTGAATTAAAGATGTGAAGCCAGTTCTCTTACAGGAATAAGCCTTACCTGTAAGAGTACTGTTCTAATTCTATGGTTGTGTATCCATCAGGAGAGTGTACGACTTAACTGTATGGTCCCGTCCATGTAGCACCATTTATTGCAAGGAGATGTGGCTTTAATCCTGAACAACAGTGTTAATTTGCTACTTAATTCATACAACGCTTCCCAAATTCTGCGAATTGATCTCCAAAGATACCCTCTACCATTTCAGCTGAGGAGCATCTCTGCACTTCTGAGAGATTTTTCTTTGGAATGATCCTCTACTTTCCTATTCTAAAGAAGTACTGGAAAACTTGATGATATTTAATATTTTCATCAAATCCTTTCGAACTTGCCAACTTTTTCTTCTACGTCCCCTACTCCATAATTCCTGCTACTGAATTATTAGTGTCTCTTTAGCAACTTCTTGATTCTAACCAGTCGGGTTCTCTACCTTCTGCATTTGTATGGTGATTACACTGAGCCGGTTTTGTGACATCCCAAGATTATAATTTTGACAGCAATTACAAGACCACAAGAATTGTGTGTCGCAGAACTGACTGGAGTATCAGAGGCGAAAGGAGTAGATTACAGCAGAGAAAGGGAAGTTTGACTTATTTTTCTCCAATACCGAATCATTCTTCTGGATTTCCAGAGATTTTCTTTAACTGCTGCACTGCTGCCCAAGAGTCCAGACAGGAACTTTACGGCTTCTGTGTTGCCAGCGGCTCTGAGTGCACATAGCCAATATAACACAACATAGCACATAGCTGCTGTGTTCTATAGTGTTCCATGTCAGAGTTTCCACCGTAGGCCCATGAACTGTGTTTCAAGGATTGGCTATTGGGTCCAAAGAAGACCCAGCTCACTGTCAAGGAGGCCTTTGTTCACCACACAGCAATTTGTACTTTTCACTTGGAAATCTGGATGAATCTGCAAGCCCAAAGAAGGCTGAAGGCCATAGAACAAGATGAACAGAGTTCCTAATAACAGTACATTTTCCAAGCCTGCCTTACATTTATCTCATCTAAGAGCAAAAAAGGGCCAAGTTACTCAGGGCAAAAGACCATAGATCCTGTAGCCTGACCTCTCTGCCGGAGCCTTCCACCAGTAGGACTAGTTTCTGATCTTTCTCACCATTGAGAGAGGTCTAAGAAAACTTTCTTCTCCTTGCTGGTCTCTTGGAAGCCAAAATTTTCTTCTCTTTGCTGCTCTCTTTCAGAGACTCTTAAGTGTTGATCAGTTCATCTACATCATCATCTGTGAACTATACTGTTACAACAGCAGCAAATTTGGCGCACCTCACTATATAATACTGCGTGCTAATTTTTCTTTACAGTGTTCTAATCTTAAAACACAGGAGCACTGCTACTGATCAAAAAAGAATGTTTTCCCAGTCTTTACAATATATTACCATCCCTTCTGAACACTACAAATTACCGAAGTCCTAGAAGCTGTTTCAATGGTACCCTGTGCATCCCTGAAAGATAAACATGACAAGAACACAGGAGTCAGAGGTCTAGGATATTATGATGATGGCTAATTTTGAAATAACACTTAAAATTTGAGCTACAGATAAACTAAGCAGGGGATATCAAGCCAAATCAATGTGGGTTGCATGAGCTGCTGATTTTCTTCTTTGCTGCATGTAAAGACAGCAGATGGAGAAAAGAAGGGAGAGAAAGAAAAGAGACTCTACTTCAGTGATTTGAATCCAGTGCTGGAGTGTTCAACAAAACACTCCTTTCCAGGATTTAAATTTTCCTTTGATGAGCACCTTTTGACTCAGTGGGATTTGCAAAGCTTCCATTTGAAGCTAGAGAAAAGTAATCTCACTCTTTATTTCTTTCCCCTCCCTGCACTACACCCCTCTAATCATGATTAATATATCTAAACACGCCTGATTAGGCCAGACAGATGATGGGCCCCTAATCTGAACTGATCAGGGCTCTGGAGCTGCCAAAGTGAACCTGCTGTCTCTCTATCAGACGGAACAATAAGGGGTCAGTAATGCAGCCCCATTAACTGCTTCCTACAGAATGAATTTTCCCCGACTGCTCCTTAAGAGCAGACACTTGAGGAATGCTGCCTGATGGGAAGTTGCTTTGAATCGTTTCTTTTAGCACAACTGTCGAACAGCTCCTTCTCAAGCCCTCCAGACAAACAACTATAGTATGAAAAATGTAGCCACTTCCTTCTATGCTACTTTCTTTTAAATCTCCTCATACCTTATCTTGCTAACTGCCTCTCAGTTTTTCTCATCTTTTCTTGGTAAGCTTCAGCACTGACTGGTATATGGTGCATTGCAAGTGTGTGGTTATCAGAAAACCAACCCTGTTCCCACTGTGCCTGTGTGTATGCAAGCAAGGGATCCGCTTTTGGGTACAGGTGGAGCTTGCACTTCATGAATTCAATAAATTTAGGTCTGCAACAGACCACTATGATCAACATAGTGTATCAACACTGTATCAATATGCCAATGAACTGCCTGCATCCAATATATTTGCACTAATGTCGAAGGTTCATTGAAGGATAAATGGATACAGGGCAGAAAAAGAGCAAAATGTACACCTCTGAATTTGTTCAGGTATCTATGTACATGTACATACACCTGCTTTTCTGAATTTGTTCAGGTATCTATGTACATGTACATACACCTGCTTTTATGTGGGTGCAGCCCTTTACAATCTTTATCCTCTGAGATCCACTGCCGGTAAAAGACTGCAGTCAAGAGGGATCAAGTGGGCATCAGGCCATGTCTGGGCTCTGTGAAATCCTGTGATTACGTAACCTAAAACTGGTCTTTGGTATAATTTCAAGTACCTTCAAAGCTTCTCTGAATTACACCAGCTGTGACCAGCTCCGGGGAATTCTGCTAGCTACAAGTCAGACGGAGAATTATACTTCTCAAATCGATCATAGAAGAGACTGGGATGAAGAGTGATGATATGTTTCACACATTTATGCTATCAGGGAAGACTTTTCACAAGTCACTTCCAAAGCAAGAGTAAAACCAGAAACAAGAATCTGGTACTATCAGATTTGATTAAAAACAACCAATCACAGGCAATAAAACCCACCTACAATTAGATACAGATATTCCGAGGTGCTTTCCTTGTATTTGGCTTTCAAAATATGGGAAAGAATACTCAAGATTTAATTATTTCTAACTTTGACTGTTAGAGAGAGGATTCAAAAAAATACAGTTTCCAGCATGCTGTTCTGTAAATCTGAGCTCTTGCACTGTAACTAAGAGCTGAGGAATTCTGGTGTTCATGCAGGTCTGCATATGAATATACACAGGATGTGCCCGTGAATGTTAAATTCCCTTTGTCTTTGAGCAATCAGGCACTTTGCAATGTGAAATGGAAATCTATATTTGTGCTAAAATGGGAGCAAGTTCGCCTTATGTCATTGGTTCATTTCCACAGCATTTATGAAACTCTTCTTTTCTATGAAAAAGATGGAAGATGCAACAGAGAGAAAGTCTTCATTTCTGGGCATAGCACAGCCTAGAGAATTCATTACATTAAGGCATTAATCCAATCTAGTAAAAATAGTTTTTAATCTTATACTGGACTCTGTATAGTAATACATTTGAGTTGGATATGGGGACAAAATGCTATGAAAATCTGCTAGTATATGCAGCTGGGCACGAAATACTATGTTTCCAATCAGCTACTGTGTGTTTCTTTGATAAGGCCAGCTGATAAAAATTTGTGTAAAATAGGAAGAAGAGCAAGATCAGTGATTAAACTGCTATTTTCCTTGTTTTGTTTTTGGGTTTTTGTTTGTTTGTTTGTTTTGTGTGTGGGTTGTTGTTTTTGTTTGTTTGTTTGTGTGTGTGTGTAAGATTAGTCCTGCCATCACAGATAACTGTGCAAAATCTGGAACTCTAGTAGTAAAATTGAATTGTGGGTTGTGTGCCAACAGATAGGATTTTGCCCAAAGGTAAAACTACAGTTAGCTTAGTAAGAAAAAGTAAAATTTCTTTGTCCTTCTAAACATAAACCCATTTTTGTACAAAATTTAATCTGACTGCAGAATTTGTGGGGTGAAGTGTGTCTTGCATCTTTTCCTTTGTATATTTTTCCTCTTGTGCTTTTATGAAAGAATGAAATGCAAAAGTCTAGTTCAACATATATTTAGCTATGATATTGTAAACAGAAACATGAGGAATCTAATTACTTGGTTTTCATGGTCCTCTTATCTTGGACATGTTACACATAATTGCAGCTCAGCCACCTTTGTTCTGAGAACTGACAAACTGTTACACATACAAAACCTCACATTTGGGTAAGGACAGAGAAACTGAAATGCTGCTAAGTGGAATCTGTGTTGTGGTATAATGAGCACAATTGTGATACCTTCATTGCATAATTGCCCACTTGCATATTTACCTTTGGAGCCTCTTTGTTGTATTAACTATATTTTTTCTGCTTAATGGGTCTTCACAGCTCAACTTCCATTTAAACACAGAACCTCTTTTACTAGGTCTAAGTGCTACAAACCCTCCTTTCTATAAATTAAAGTCAGCCCATTTGCATCTGCATTTGGGAATGGTTCTGAAAGGGTTTTAAAAGAAATGAATTACAATAATTGAAACATATAAAGATGCTACTGCAACAGTCAATCCAACTTTCCTTCTCATTATAAGATGTGTGAATGCCAGCTTGTTACTATTCCTGGGGTTTTCTCTGCACGGTGATTGTACCATTTTAAGTAGAAGTGTGGAACATATTTCATGTTTGTCAATGCATTTTTTAGTTCACTTGGATTATGATATCTCTGAAATTAAAGTGCAGCAGCAGTTCCTGAATGATTTAACATGTAGAGATTTTTACTCTGAATTAGGTACAAGTCATTCTTGTTTATCTTAATCCAAAATTGAATTATATCGAATTGGAATGGGTTCTTATTATCTGGAATAAAAACAGGTCATACCATAATGTAAGAATATTGGTTACTGAACTAACATTTAGACTGAAACCTAATTAAGCACAAAAATTTCCTTATAGGGAGATCAAGTCTGAGATCCTACATTTCCCCTTCCTACAGCATGGGCATCATAATGGCAAGGAAGTTCACTGGATCCTCTCTGCATAACCCTTGTACATCCTGTGAAAATAATCATGATCCCAGTCCTTCAGTGAGCAAGTAATCAATTGCTGCTCTGCAGCAGGGAGCCACACAGCCTTCAGACAACTCAATAGATTGCATGTGGCAAAAAGGGAACGCTGTGCAAAGGGTGTGAATGAGTCATTCGACATTTCAGGTTGACTGAAGTCATCCTGCTACATTTATTTCTAATCTTGATGTGCTATCCACATTTGCATATTAAGCAGGATGGGAAGAAAAAGATTTAAATTATTTGCTACAACACATGCATGGAACACAGCAGACTGCATGTGTGTGAGAATGAGAGATTACATGCATGAGTAATGCATGTGAACACAGAATCATGTGAAGTGTCTCTTCTATGTTCATACAGGAGCAGGCATTCTACATGCAAACCTGAGCACATCTCAGCAAAAGTTACGTTTGAACCTGTGTTATCTCTAGGGAACTGAATATAAAGGAAAGATGTTCATTGGCAGTATGCCGAAGAGAGGAATAAAGGTCCCGTGAGCATACTTCAGGTGATATATGTTGTGTTTTCTTTGGCAAATACAAATCTAAATGAGCTGGTCCGTGTACACTTGAAGGGTAGGTATGTGTGCTGCGTGTATGTGGGTGACCATGAGCAGGTGTCAGCTGAAGCTGGAATTTATACATTTGTCAAACATCATTAGCAGTGAACCACCTACTTTAAGATTTCCATGGAAAGAGTATGTGGCAGCTTCTCAAAGTATTCCACTGTAGAGGCCCCCCACTATTCTGCAAGTTATTAATAGCACACTCAATTAACCTTGGGGAGAATGTACAGAATGGACATTGTCTCACTCAGTTTCAGTCATTTTTGCTCAGTGACACAGTTTGCATACAAACCACTGAGGAATGGTAGTTAAATCTCCAAGTAAAAGCGCTTTAATGAAAACAAAAGTGCACATTCATGACATTTGTATTTATATTAAGCCTTGTAAGCTTCATTATCTCAAAGCCTAAATGTTGGACCAAGTCATTGCAGATTATGTCCCATTAAGTAGCGAGTGCAATTCTAGTTCAAGGAGTTTAGAGAAAATGTACTCTTAGATTTGTTTGGCTGGCTATTGCAGGCATATTATTGCAATTCCAATTTACCCACTGTGCTTAGTGGCTTTGTACAGAAGACAAAATGGAATGAGGTGAAAATCCAATTTTTATTAGTAGGTCCACTTCAAGGCACACTTCTTGAGGAAAAGGTCTAGCAAGCACTGGAACTTGTGATGCAGTTAGGGGAGACTCCACACCAAAGGCCTTTGTAAAACCCATGAGGGTCTTGAGCAGCAGTGGGAACTCCAGATGTGCTATGGATATCATAGCTTGGGTAATCCAGGCAAAGGCTCAACATGATCTACAACAGCTACAAACCCATTCACAGATCTCCTGAGAACTTTGGTCCTACCAGCTCACTTAAGCATAAGAGTATGATTGTTTTACCTAGATTTTGTTCTAAGACTGAGAAACGGATGTGTACATATTTAGAGAAGCCTGGTGTTACATTCAACATTGCATTATGGTCTATGAGGGGAGGAAAATAAGCTATTTCTTCCGCAACACAGTAAAACATCATGCACAGTTGTTCCTAAAAGACATGCTCCAGAATATACTCTGCTGATCAGCGTTGTCATCTAAGGATCATCTCATGAGGAAGAGTTGAAAGAAAAAATATATAAAAAAAAAAATCGGAGAATCGGTATCTTATTTGTTGAACTCTCTTATGTAGTCTGTGAGACTACTTATTGTGTTACATCTTTTCTCCTTAGCCTTTCACTGTCTTTTCTATCCGTAAGAGAAATCACTTGAAGCAAATGGCATTTTCCCATACGGTGCTCCACAACAAAAACCAGAGGGTCAGAGCTCTCTGTAGAATCCTAAAATGAGTAGATTAAAAGGGATTTGCGGCGATTCCACAGTTCAAGCCCCTGCCCACTTCAGGGTTAATTTTGAAATCACACAAAATGAGAATGTAACCTCATCTTTCTACAGTGACTACTCTAATGAAACACAAGTCTCATTCAGGCAATGATACAAATCATACACATGCCTAGATTAAGGACATATGGAAATCATTTAGGTAGAAGACCTGCATGAAATGATTTGAGATTTCCTTTCAATATGCATTCTTAAGATGGTACTGACTGCAGTGTTAGACTCCAATTATAAAGCACGTATTATCGAAACACACACTGAAATGAGCTTATCATTGCAATCATTATTTCCTGAATTCTGTGTGCTGAAGATCCTCATTACATAGTTTCAAAAATCTGATTATTTGTAGATGGAATTCAGGAAACAATGCAAAAGAGGAAAGAAGGGGGAAATTGCAAACTGGAAAAAATGGTTAGTTTAATAGGCACAGTGGAAAACACTGCATGACATGTACCTCATACAGCCTTCAGGAAGGTGTTCCTCTTCTAAATAAGAATGTCTGCAGAAGAAAGTTCTGAGAGCCAGAAACTGTAGGAACTGTGCAGCTCTTGTCCTTCAAGAAGCATTTTGAACATGTCAAGGCTTTTCTCACAGACTCTGCAGTGAGAAAACTGCCAGTGGCAGGAATTACTTCTCACAAGACTTAAACAAGGCCCATGCTCCCCTACAAGGAGATTTAACCAAGCAAAACAGGGATTAATGTGATAACTTCCATGATGAATGAGATGATTTTTTCCCAAATGGAATACATCTAAAAACTTTATCAACACTGCAATTCTGCTTCCATACAAAAAAACCCCACCAAAAATCAAAATTCTATGATGCTCACTGGAATTCCATTTTCTGCTCTGGTGTCCATCAGTTTCTTGTACTTGTATCTACTTGCATTCAGATTTAAGGTCTACACTGTTCAGGTTCATAACTGCTGCATATCTTGCTATATTTGATTACAGTAGGCTGTCTCTTCTGTCGTGACATATGAGCCTTGTTTTTTGGTTTAGCTTTACAAAAACACTTATACTTAATAAAGTGATTAATCCTTGTAAAAGAAGCTAATCCACAAATATCCACAAAGCTTTCACTGAATTTTGGAATAGTGTTTTCTTGGTTGCTCTGTCTGATGGTGCTTGGACTTTGCTCATCTTAACAACTTAGAAAGGAAAGTGGTAGATGCTCAGCCCTTCCAAAGCTTGAGTCAATGAAGCATCCAAGACTGCAGAGCATAAGATGATGCATTCAAAACTACTTCCTAAAAATATCATGCCAGTATTTAGATTGAAAAGGAGAATAACATTTCAAAAGAACATTCTGCTCAGAAGTTAAAAACTATTTCAAGCAAAAAAGTTAAGCATACAAACAAAACTATCCAAAACAGCAGTAATTCATTAGGAAAATAACCACTGCTCATTCCAAAAGATTCCCAATGTATTTCACAAATCCTGAATTATATTCAGACTCACTTTGTGTATCTGGTATCCTGATAGACTCCATCGGGGTGGGGATGCAGCAGTACTGGACACAGACCACACTCTGCTGTATAGCTTCTCCTTGGTGTGTTTTAAAGAATTACAGCTGTTCCTTTGCCTTCACTTGCTAAAACTACCCAGCACTTTAATTAAGAAGCCCTCTTATGAGCTCTGGTGTTTTTTCTGCAGCCCCACTGAAAATAACACTTCTCTGGACATGCCTGGTATGGATTAGCTGAACTGGTAAGTCTGAATGTTAAAATATGATAACTGTATCCTTTGACTCCAGCTTTACCCTGGAGGCACCTCTAGTTTGGCTGCTGCTTTCCCTGACTCTATTTATCCCTTCACCTAACAATGAAATCCATCCTCCAGTGCTTTTCAGCAGTGCACAGCAGGTTAGGAGCAGTAGCAACAGCTGCCCAATTAAAATTGAAATGTCAGATATGCAAAAGGCAAACTGTAATCAAACTGACCTGCTCGGGTTATCAGGGCAAGATGCCTTTAGGCTTATGCAATTAACTGAAGGATAATTGATGACCATAGGCAATCAGCCTACAGATGCAGGTCTCATGTGCAAAAAATGTGCTCAGGCACATCATTCAGTATTGACTCAGAGAAAAGGGCTTGACTCTGTTTGAGTCACTAAAACCACCTCCTAAAGCAGTGAGGTTTTCCTTAGAAATCTCCCTAAAATTATCATCTGAAATCACCAAGTGCTTAGAAGACTCAAAGCAGTGGCTACTAGTGTGCTACCATTCCCAATGTCTCTATAAGTTATGGTTTGCAAAAGAATGGTAAAATCTGTTTAGCTGGTTGTGAAGAGGGAAGATCCTTCAGTTGAGGGTGGTGCCCTGATGACTTACTACAGTGAAACACTTAGAATAAAAGCAGGTATGGGGAGCTTTAAGGCACTACCAAAGAGACAGAAATCAAGCCAGAAAAAGGAATATTTTTTCTGGAGTAGTCCCTGGGACAACGCTGGGGAAGATCCTCATCCAAACAAGCCCTTCATCTTTCCTTCCTTCTACTTCCCACTCTTCCTTTACACCTCTCTTTAGAAAGAGCTTGCTGAGACCTGGGTTTTCTTCTGTTATGACTTTGCGTGCATCTCAAGAACTGATGTGTTTAGTTGGTTTCTTTTTAACATCAAGACAACTACTTCTTATTAAATTCCCAGTGGAACTATTACCTACCTGTTAGAGGTACATCTCCAAGTAAGCATATTGCATTGGCCACAGCTGGCTACAATGCCGTGAAATCACCTATGTCTTTTCTTCACTGAGATCCCATACGGAGCAATACACCTGGGGTAAACCACTGGACTATTAAACACTGCTTATTTTTGGCAATGAAGTCATAACCTCTAGGAGTACAGAGCCTCCAATGTCAACAGTGTCTGAAAGTCAGTTGAAGCTTTTCTGTAAAAGAACTAATTAATAATAAAGCTCAGGATGCTTAAAGAACTGACCCTCAAAAGCCCTGGAGATTTACGAAAGTATTTCCAAACTCATTCCACAGTTGGAGTAATCATTAATGAATGATTCATTTCTACAGATATCATCTTGTGCTTGCTTCAACCTTGTTTGCTCCAGTGACTCCAGCAGTCAAGGGGAACAGCCAGAACAGTGTTGAAAACTAGTTAGAAAATAAAAATTAAATTAATTAGTATGTACTATTGAGGTACTTGCCATATGTGTGTACCTTCAGCTAACCTGTGTTTTGAACTTAAAATACAGATTCAGTAATTTTGCTATGTATGAGAAGCACAGCATACATTAAGAATTACAGCATTAACTGTATGGGCACATAATGGATTTCCTGAGATATTATGTGAAAATCTGTTAATTAATTTACTAAGTAAAATTATTCTTAAATATAGGTTCTTTAAGAAACTTGACACTTAGGGTTTGATCTTTCATTTTTTTTATAGTCACCATAATGGAATAATTAATCTAGATTTTTATTTACTTAAATATCACAGAAATCTTGTATAGATAATACATGAAGTTTTTGTCAATTTTTTTACCTTTATGATACTTTTTATTAAAAAATTTCCCTTAAAAAAAACCTCAGAGTTTGATGTATTCCTTCAGATGATGCTACAAATGGAGTTTTCAAGACACCTGAACTGCCCACAGATAGAATGGTCCTTTCAAAATGTTCATCATATCACACCAGGCTTCTCAGTAGACAGTAGAACGTCCACCATCTTTCAACAGGAACAGCTGGCTTCACTTCTGCTGGAAACAGAGTGAATCAGCTACTGCTCAGGATGAGGAAACTCTCCAGGAGCAGCAGCGTCAGCCCCACTGAGAACTGCCTTGTTGTGATGTTGTGGGAAAGGAAAAATATTTTCTTGAAGATCATTTAAAGCTAATCTGACAACACAAACATTCAGAGATTTTCACTATTGAGTGGACATGTTACAGCAAATGGAGGAGAAAGCATTAAACCTTTTAGGCACATAGTACCTGTGTCATTACTTGGAGTACAGGACACAGCAGTATATGCTGTGTCAAACCAGTGGATGCAAATGCTGCACATGGCCTCTGCTGAAGGTAATAACATGATTATGACACTGCTGATGTCATTTTTTCAATGTAATATTGCCTGTCATTCATCCCTTTCTGCGAAGAAGTACACGATGGCTTAAATGAGTTAAGATTCATCTTCCATCTAAGATGGGAAAGTATTTACAGACTAGACTCAGTTCTCTTTGAGAGCTGAAGAAACTGGGAGGTATTTCTGTTTTGATAGATTTAATCTGAGAGATCTGTTACACTATTAGAATTATCAATAAAGTGCAGTCCAAGCAGCGTAAATGACAATACAGCTTGAAACTTGATCATACCCCTTGAACTAATTCCAGTTGATCATACCAGTGTAAACTAATCTCCCTGACAGAGTTGAAAGCATTTCATCCATCCCTGTGTGGAGTTCTGCAAGCTTGGTTCGTAGAGGGTTTGGTCACCTTTCTCAAAATCAATACTTTTGACCATTACTGGAGAAGTGTACTGGATTGTGACAGACAAACAGTCTGATGTGGTACAGCAAGTACCATGTGCAAACAGTGAGAGAGAAGCCTCTGGTGTCCTGGTTTTAGACACGCTACATTTTGCATGAAAAACTATTACCAGAGCCCAATTACACTCAGAAGTTGGTCCGTATCTCAAGATAATCCCTGTTTAGATTGCAAGATTATGGAGAGTTTCTCCTGTGCCAGAACTCAATTGTATCTCAGGGTGCCTCTGACCTGGAAACACGATGTTATTTATGTAGCTAGATTTAAAAAAAAAAAGGAACACCAGACTTCCGAGGGTTTAAGTTTGTACTCTGCGAGTTACTGGTGGATTTTTCATGATGAGACAATAAAAATGAAAAAACTGGGGAACTGGAATGAAAAGAGAGAATGTAGAGAATGCGAAGTATACTGTGCCTCGGGGGGAAAAAGGGCATGTTATTAGTGCTGTATGCTGCTCCAAAAAAGATAACGCCATTTATAAAAAAAGACTGAATTGGGGAGAGAGAGGAAGGATGGATCTTAGAGTTCCAAGAGAGGTAAAAAAGAATTTCATCATGTGTTAGCACATATTATGTTCATTTAGGCATTCAACTTATTTTCCTTTACCTCATAATATTTTGCAGTACTTTCTGATTTTAGTACCAGGATAATATGTCCATTCTTAGCAAGCTTATTTCTCAAAGATAGTCCATCCTGCTTAGATATTATTTAAAATGTACTTTAGCATGGTTCTCCAATTAGCAGAAAAATTGAAAAAAAAAAAAAGGCTACAGGAAGAATTCAGACCCTTTCAAAACATTTTTTTAATTCATTCTCTTCTATCTGAAATCCTTCTAGAAATAGTAGACAGCAACTATGCTGAAGAGAGAGCATTCTGGGCAAAAGTCAAAAGAAAAGGAAGACACCTGTCCTCTCCACCAGATTAACCAGTGGGGTAAGTTCAACATCCCTGGGACAGTAGCTATCATGCATCAGAAGCATTTGAATACCGTATCAGCTCCCTAGAAGGGCTCTACTGTGGGAATTAGTTTTTGTCTTGAACAATGAAAATGACAGTACACACATTTGTTAGCCTAGCTCTACCAATTCTACTCTCGTTTGTGCAAGTCTCTTTCCCTCCGCCCCTTTAAAAAAAGGCTCATTTGAAATCATGTTTAAAATTAAATTATCACTATAAAATGCAGAAACAAGTCAGCCTTGTTTAGTGGTGAGAAAAGAAGAGTAGAAATCCATTTTCCAAGTCCAGCTCAGTTAAATATTTGCTGTGCATTCCTGGGCAAGTCACTTCACCTCTCTGTACTGTAGGACACATTTAAAAGATGCAGTGCAGCCATACATGGAGATATTTAAATGGAATGAGGTGCCAAAACCTGTAATATTGCCTTGTCAGGGCAGCAGTTTATTTTCACAGATTGTCAAGTTAGGCTGGTACAGCTTCAGTGCTTCTGTCATGTCAATGTCATCACACTCATGTACGTGGGCCTGATTGTAAAGTGAGAGCGTTCACACTCACCTGTCTTAAAGGCTGGGCAAAACACCTATCCATAGGCAAAAATGTGTGCAGACATTATGATGAAAGACTTGTGCAGGAAAGACAAAGTTACTGATGATAATATACTTCCTTTCCCACTGGCCAAATATACAAAGAATGGTGGAAAGCTAAGCTAAAAAGATGCCGAGGACCCCTTCAGGGGAGCTACAAGATAAAATTTTTGAAAGATATCAAGGAACTTATGCATAACATTTGTGCTGACTGGAATATGGCTGGTATGGCTGGTCAACCCTGAGCTTTAGATCAAGTGTGTTGCCATCATTATATTGAATATACATGCGGCGCTTTGGGACATGGCTTAGCAGTGAACATAGCAGTGCTGGGTTGATGGTCACACTCAATTTCAGGAGGCTCCTCCAACCATAATGATTCTCTGATTCTATATAGCAATTTGAGGAATTGAAAAAAGATAGAATTGGTACATTCTTCTTAGACCAAAACCAGACTCTGGAGATGAGGAAGAAAGGTTGAAGAAATCAGGGCCTTATTATATAAAAATCTAAGCAAACTAAAATGAGCCTCAAAGACCCAGACGTATCAACTGTTGGTAGCAATACTTCCTTACTTGTCAAACATGTGGCATTTTGTCAGCCACAATGGGTAGGTTCTCCTAACTAATATCAGAGCCTGAACTTGCCAATGAGTGTATTTTATGGTGTATATATATATATAGTTGTACATACACACACACACATATATATATACACCTTACAGCTCCACTAAGAGGAGAATTTCAATTGAAAATATTGTTAAGGGAAGAAACATAAGGAAGAGAATGAAGATAATTTTCATTGTATCAGACAATAAAAATAAACCAAAAGAAACTGCCTACAGCAGTAGTTCCGGATCTGTGGCTTAATAGCAACTTCTTGCCTGCCAAACTTTCAGATATTTCTTGTGGCTGAAGAGTGCTGCTGTCAAGCTGCAAGCTGATTGGGAAGGCAAAGTGTAACATCGTGCAGAGGACATTACAACTGCACTGCTGGCCTTTGAATCAGCAAAAATGGAAGGCGTTGGTGTATAGTTGCAAGAGTAAGTGTAATCATCAGGGGAAAAAAACCCCAATGAAATTCCTTGTATTCCAGGTAAAGGGAGATAAGTTTGAAGAGGAAAACGTCTCTTACTAGAGTAATGGCTATAACTTACAGAAACCAGACAAGCTTGCAGACCCTCTATACCTTATGCAAACTAAAGTAAGAAGGCGTAAGAGATCAGGACAAACAGCTTACTTGAGCAGCAGGGCCCCTTTTTTCTTAAAGTTGCCTGTTTAGCCCAGGCAGATCCGTCAGTCTTAACAATTTTAGGAAATGTGTGCAGAAGGCTGTGGTAAAGATGAAAGTAAATCCAAAATCTGGACAACAAAACTAAGCTAGATTTAACTGTGTGCATTTCACAGTGCATATCCACCTATCTCCAGGTTATTTTGTTTCCCTGATAAAAATGAGAATGACAGCTTGTTTGTGCCTAATCTCTTATCCGTGGGATTGTCAAATTTGAATGCAAGAATGAAATAGAAATAAATGTCACTAATAGGAAAGTGAAGGGAATTGCTTCACTGTGAGAGCAATACATTTGTTCACTGAGCCACTGCCGAGGAAACAGGTTTCCTCCATATCTGTTCCACAACTCATTTTGCCATCACATGATAGCCAGAGGTTTTGTCCTATTCAGAAACCCGAGAGCAGAGGCTAAAACATGAGTTTCTCTCTTTCCCACTTGCAAGTGGATGACTGGCACTGCTGGCTGCATCACCTGTGGTCTTCCATGTCAAAACATAAGAAGGCAACTCTTGCTCATCCCGAAGCCCAGTTCCTTCTGCCATGACCATTTACTAAAAGCTCAATCATTATTAAACCTTTCTTCACTGGACAATTATAAATGTGACAGGTCTCCTGCTGCTGTAGTTTAGATTACTGTTTTTTCTAAGAAAAAACAGTTGTACTGATAGAATGCTACTAAATCATGTCTTGGAGACTGATGTCCTTTTGCTCCTACAAGACAAGTATTATCAAGTTTATGCACACAAACACACATGAAACACATGCAAGACCTTGCCATACAGCTCTACAGCACTCCAGTCTAAAGATGTTTCATAATGATATTGCCTGTTATGCTTACAATTCATCAAAAAGCTTTACAACAACATTAAAAAGCAGTTGAGGAAAAATTACACTCATGTCTGACCCCTTGAGAAACCACCACATTTCACAGAAGACATAAGAGGTCAGGAAAACCAGCTTACTTGAGCAGCAGAGCCCTGGTTTTGAGCAAAAGGAGGGTCAACAATGCCAAATCTCCAGTTTCCAGAAGCATTTTTCTTTCTAGGCATCTTGCCCCTTGCAGTATGATCACAATGGGTGTCTAAGAGACACAATAGTATGATCGCTGCTAGAGCAACCTTACATTTTCAGGGAAAACTGATTATTTATTTGCTTTGTGCTTGAGACTAATAAAAAAAAAAAAGAGAAAACCAACTCCCATTCATTATTTCCTTTGCTCTGTTCCAATAAATACACTCCTCCTGAGCACAGTCCTGATCCCCCACTGATAAGGAGAAAAGCCTGATGCACCTGCAGTGGGAAAGAAAACACACTGAATCTCAAGCCTTGCAGTCCTTACTTGTTTAACTCTGTAGAAAATACAATGCTAATTTAGCCAATGCATCTACCTGTAAAACTTCACAGCAAAAGAAGCAAGCACCCAAGCAGATCTGTACCTTTGTAGCAGGTTACACTCTGGTCTTTCAGGATCTGTGATGGGACAAAACAGTGGGGGAATGGCACGAGTCTCATAACAACCTGTCTTCAGCACAAATGCTTAGCAAGGACCAAAGTCTGTGGAGCCATGTGGGACACACAAATCTTCAGTCCAGCATCTCAGCCTCTCCCTCATGAAGTGCAGCCAATCAACCTGGTAGAGTGCAAACCACAAACCACGCAGGAACTCACAGTCAGAGCAGCTTATTGAGCTGGGTATGGGACTCAGCTTAGTGTGGTTTTACTCTCTTACTGCGAGGGAAACTGCTTGAGAACAGTTCCTCTGAATGCTACAGCTGTGCTGGGGCACCTCACAACTTGCTCAATGTTCAGTTATTTTATATATCTGCCTGGAAAGCACTGGCCCCTTCAGATATTAGTAGTGATCCTCAAGAGCAAGCCACCACGGGTGTCTTAAAATATACCCTCCTCTTTATTATGAGGAGACAGCAGTGGCCATAAGCCGTCAGCACGTGAATTCATGGAGCACCTCTCCTGCCACACATGCCCTGTGACGTGACAGAGTCCATGAGTGTATATGCACAGTGCACCCATAGGCTTGGATGTCTGTAAGCAAATGCACACGAATGCAAGGATCATCCTGTGCCTGTGTAGGCACAGGCCGAGAGGGAGTTAATATGAGAGAGAAACCAGGATTTCACCAGATTCTGCAATAAGTGTGAACCAGGGGGCTGTCTTCAAGCTATGAGAAAAAGAGCTGTAAAAATGCGATTCTTGCAAGAATGCAGAAAAGGCACATTTGCTTATTTAGTTGTTGCATCAGTTTGGTTGCTACCAGGAGTGTATTGGGGTGGCCTCTGAATGGCAGTTTCCCTCCTATCTTTTCTTCTCTGCTCTCTGAGCTCCAGTCCCTCCTCCTGAAGGCAGCCTGAGGGCTGCCAGGGGTCAGCAGGGCCCCAAGCGGGAGGAGGACCATCGGTAGTTGGAAAAATGATTGCTACTGGAGAGCAGAAATCCACCTTAGGAAATGCCAGCCCCTGCCTGGTGCGGTGCCTGCAGTCGTTAACATGAGGCATTTCAGAGGAAACAAAAAGGAGTTGACATCAAGTGAAATTTCCCCCTGCAGCCACCAGTCTAGGACCTCTTAAAATTGTAGCTTAAAAACATCATCTAAATTCTGCTGGGTAGCTGTAAGCTGTGAAAGGGCCATTTGCTGCAGCTGAAATAGATTCATAAATTACCGAGTTCCTGAGCCACTGAGATCCACATGGCTCTGAGTTCTTGAAACCACTTTTCTTTGTGCCATTTCCTTGGATATGGTTCAGAGCCTGGCCAAATGGTCTGTGCTTTTTCCAGCCTGTTGCTCAAAAGCAGCACAAAACCCTCCCCAACTTTAACTCCTAATTACTGTTGACTTAGTAGAACAAGCAGCCAGGTAGCTGAGGTTCCATCTGTGTTCTTAAAAGAGCACAGGTGTTCCAAACTGAAATGGGCAAAATTGTATTGATAATACTGAACTATTTAGTATTGAAAAAAGTATTTTTAATTGTATTTTCAAAATGTTCAAAAAGTTACAGAGACCAGTTAAGGTGTATTGTAATTGCTATTTAATTACTCTTTTGCCATTTTTAATAGTTTAAGTACTTCCAATATGAAATGTTCTGATTTTCCAGCTAAAAACAGCTCTCTATCTCACAATTTACTTTGATTTGAATAAAAAGGTAAAAACACATTAAACAATAAAAAATGCTTTTGGGCAAAGCACAACTTTCCATTTGGCTTAAGATAAAAATACTCTCAGCTATTCAGCCAAAAATATTTTTTGTTTTTCATTAGAGATGTCAATCTTACCAGCAAACTAAAAATCAGTTACATATGCACCATTGTAGCATTAGTCACATGGAGCTGGCTCAAGAACAGAGGCACAGAATGCAACAGTCAAATGCTGATGTCGTTTCTACTAGCACTAAGATCTATACAGTGTTCAGCTTCATTTATATGGCATGATGTGTCTGACATTAACTGACAAACAAAAAAGAAAAGACTGGAAGTTAATGCATGGCTATATACACACTTCAGGCTTTTAAAGTCTCAATGGCTTAATTTGAATATTACTTAAATGCAGACATCTACAAAATTTATTATTTCAGGGTGGGTTTTTTGTTCGTTTGTAGGCTTGTTTCTGTTTTTTAATTTTCAGAGGAAGATCTTTTAGGCTAATAAATTGTTTTAATTATGATTCAACTATTTTGATATATTGCCATCAAAATACTGATATTGTAATGCTATATCAGTTAGTACATTCTTTTTACACCTCTGAAATATTCCTGAGATCCTTAAGTGAGGAGGAGGAGTATGCTGGCATTGTTCATTTTGTTCCTTTTGTATGTGTAAAGACCTTCAAGCTGTCACTCTTGAAGTTTTCACCATTTACTAAAAACAAAGAAACAGAAGGAAGTGTGGCATACACATTAAAATCCTAGACCTACAATAATCAAATCACCTGTGGACCTAGCTAAGGAAAACATGGGTACCAAGGTTTTTGTAAAGTAAGTCTTGATTGCAGGAGGATTAGCTAATCAACTTGTAAAGCAAATCAAATCAATGTATCCTGCCATATAACCAATGTCACAGTGCAACTCTGACAGAGAGAGAGAGGGAGAGAAACATACAAAGGGAAAGAGGAATTTAATGATTGAAATTTTTTAATAGTTTCATTGAAGCACATGGTAAAATCAGGTTCTCTCAGCAAGAGATAGACAGATAAAAATGGACTCCATTTGAAGTGCAAATGAGAAAAAGACACCGGGAGTTGTAAAGCATACAGCACCCTCCTCGTAAACATCCCATTTTCTCTCTGTTCCGAGTGTTTGCAACTGTCTCTCCCTGTGAAATCTTAATTAAAGCAGTATATTTCCCATTTAAGTAATTTGAAAATGTGTGTAGTTTGATAAAAAGGTCAATACGCTCTATTCTTTAGAAAACTGAAAAGGCACCATTTTGATCTTTTGCTTGAAATTCATGCCAATCCTTGCATCAAAAATATCCCTCAGTCTGGACTGTGGTACGTAGCACACAGGAGAAATGTGTCCATAAGGGGGACTGTGGGAGGGGGCTCATGTGGAAAACAATATTCATTAGGAATTTTAATATTTTTACTTTTTGTTTTTATAAAGTATACCACACATTGTCTCCCTCCTTGAGGCTGGGTGTTTGTCAGGGCTTGAAATCAAATTGATACATGATGAAAATGGACCTTCTCTGGTGACTCAGCTGGGAATTGCACAGAAATCTGCCCAGCCTTATGCTAACCAATAAAAAGAAGGGATGGGAACAGGAACATCTCATAAAGCTGTGAAATAACAATTCACAAGCATCATTTAAATCATTTGATGGCTGCATTCCCTTTTTATGCTACCGCTACACTGACCAAAATGCATCTCCTATTGAGCATATGAGCTGGGAAAGCTGGTGGATCCAAGGTGATTGGTCTGGAAAAACTGGCGTTACCATTTAGCAGAGCAATTCAGAGACAAATGGAAGCTCTTGTTTTAATTCCTTCGCCTCTCTGCTCTTTTTTAGAGCCCTACAACGATTCCACAAATAGAAGGGTTGCACTAGGCTGACATGAGACATTTCATTCCCTTCTCCCTAGCTGCATATACTGTTCTTTTGCTGTAATGTAACTTTCACTGACTCTGACATTTTCTTTTGGATCTTGTTATAGGTGTGATCAAAATGCTAACTACATTACCACCGTAAGTCAACTGAAGCAGTGGTTAAACAGTTGAAGGTGTTAGGCTGTGTTTAAACTTACTGGGCACTAAAATTATCCATTTCTTCTTTTACTTGCTGGTGCTCTCCATGTTTTTAATTGACTTTTCACAGTGGAACACCTGAATATTGTGTTTTCAGCCTGTAAATGTCAAAGCACTTAATTATTATGGCATATATTGTTGAGTAGAACCAAGTCACTTTCCTTCTAGTTTGGTATCAAACTGTAGTCTTGCCAAAAGGAGAGGCTAGACATATTCTCTCTGCTTTCTACTTGAGTCTGCTATGGTTCTGTATTTTTGGTTGGAGACAGTTGAATGGGACCAAAAGGTTATTGCAGAAAGCAATATCCACTTCTCCTGTTCATTAATTTTGCTACCATGGAATCCTGACTTTGGCTTCCTTACACAGATGAGAAATTGCAAATTAAATTATTTCTGCCTCTGCTTCTTTCTCCAGAATTATTAGGTAAATTATATCACACAATTATGGATAACATGAGCATTCCTGCCAGCTCCCTTAGTATCCTCGGGTGGGTCCCATCCAGCCTCACAGACTTGTGTGGGTCTAGGTGGTGTAGCAGGTTACTGACCATTTACCCTTGGGTTGTGTGATCTTCATTCTGCGCTCTGTCCCTGTCTTCCAGTTCAGGGGTATGGGTACTCCCCAAACAGCTGGTCTCGTTAATTAAAAGGATGAGAGCAAGAAGGCATCCAGTGGCTCAGCCTTTTCCTCATCCTTTGTCACTATGTTTCCCTCTACAACCAAAAAAGGATGGAGATTCTCCATGGCCTTCCTTCTGTTGCTGATGTATTTATAAACATTTTTATTGTCTTTCATGGCAGCAGCCAGATTAAGTTCTAGTTGGTCTTTGGCCCTTCTAATTTTCTTTCTGCATAACCTCACAACATCCTTGTAATCCTCTTGAGTCTACTGCCCCTTCTTCCATGGATCATAAACTCTCCCTTTTTTCTTGAGTTCCAGTCAAAGCTCTCTGTTCAGCCTGACCAATCTTTCCTTCTTGTTGGCTTATCTTTCAGCACATGGGGACAGCCTGCTCCTGAACTTTCAAGGTTTCCTTCCTGAAGAATGCCCAGCCTTCCTGTACTCCTTCCTTCAACCTGCTTCCCAAAGGACTCTGAAAACTCATATAATTTCATGATCGCTGTGCCCAAGACGACTTCCAACCATCACATTACCCACACGTCCTTCTCTGTTCACAAACCATGGGTCCAGTGGATGCCTTCCCTAGCTGTTTCCCTCCCCAGCTGTCTAGGAGTTATGTTCCACACACTCCAGGAACTTCCTGGACTGTTTCCTCTCTGATGTGTTGTACTTACAGCAGACACCTGGTAAGTTAAAGTCCCCCACAAGAAAAAGGACCAACAATTATGAGACTTATCCCATCTTCCTACAGTCAAAATACTCCCTAACACACAGGCCTTGCCCACTGACTCTCCCTCCTTACCTGTCCCTCCTGAAGGGTTTACAGACATCCACTGCAGTACTCCAGTTGTGCAAGTCATCCCATCCTGTCTCTATGATGGCAACTATGTCACAGTCTTCCACTTACTCAATGGCTTTCAGTGCCGGCTGTTTATTCCCCGTGATGCATGCATTGGTGTAGATGCACTTCGGCTGGGCTATTCATCCTGCCACCTTCCTCGGGAGAGAAGCCCTAATTCCTAATTTGAGTTGTTACATTCGCAGAAGTGCATTGAGTTTTGTGACATGGAGAGTAAAATAAGCACCATGAGAACTGTCTGGCACCGCTTACTGACTAAAACTAGATATAGCTAGAAAATAACTAGAAGAAGAAGCACAAAAAATCTTTATAAAAATATCTTAAAAAAAGTAAATGTGAGAAAAGGAGCCACTAACAATTCTTGGGGCCTCCCAAGTTCATTAATGTGGGAGATCACTGAACTAAGAGACACTGCATTTTCTCCTTCTGGATTATGGACATTATGCCACTGGATGAATGGCTGCAGGAAGACCTGGAGGTCTGTGTTCAAGTGCCTCATATGCTTGGACTATTTTATAAATAACGCATCAGAGAAAGTCAGACATCAATGTAAACAGGGCTTCTTCAATTCCAAGACACTGCAAAATTTTCAATATGTGGATAACACTGAAAGGAATCAAGGATGACTTGAGAAGGCCTGTCAATTAAGATTAGTAAGTTTGGAGTTGATTATTTAAACTAATTGCTAAAGGAAAAATTAGCAAGTAATTACAGCTGCACATTAGAAAATGCATAAGAATAAACAACTTTTGCATGTTATACTCAGGAAAAAGAAACTTAAAAATACCAACACCTTTGCAAGTAAGAACTTAGGAAAAATGGCATCACTGTTGGTTTTAGGCTTACATATAGATGGAAGTTCTTTTGAATATAAAGACACATGAGCTGAAATGCTGAAAATTGAAAGGAGATTAACATCCATTTGGCCTTTCTGAAACTTAGTGGCTTGAAAGTAAGCAAGACAAACTAATATTTTCTGACTCTTGAGCATGTATTAGAATAGATTGGTCTTTATATTACTTTCCCATAGCTATATTTTCCTAGATTAATGAAGGAATTTGGACCAAAGGCAGTTAGAAGGAATTTTATTGTACAAATTCCTAGTTACATGAGGACTGTTATGAGAATAGGATAATTAATGTGGCTGCTCAGTGTAATGAGAGCCCAGTTAACTCAAGTTACTAAGCAGCACTCCTGGTGTCTGTCAACTGGAAAGCAAGTGCTGAAGCAGCTTCAGCCAGCAAGTTTGCTCATTCTGCAGTTCTGACAGATGCCACAGGTAGAAACAAGTCTGTTTTGAAGCACATGTGATTTTGCCAAGGAATCATACTGAAGATGCCATGATGCACAGAAGAGCACTACAGTAGTGCACAGAATCAGGCAAAAGGCCCACTTGGCCCAGTGTCCTCTAGCTGAGAGTGCCAATATGATCTATTTACAGAAAATGAGCAAGAAGAAAGGAAACAAAGCAAGCCTTCTTGGCATTCCTTCCAGGAACTCTTCACTGCAACAAGTCTGACTTGACTTGTTGAGCCAGAGATTATATCTGAACAATTATTTAAAAGAGCCATTTATTTTCTGTAAGTTTGTCTATGTTTTTGTCCTTCATTACATTCCGTGACAATAAATGTGACAATTTACTTAATGCACGGTGTGTAAGAACACTTCCTTCTTTTTGTTTAAAAACTCTGTCTGGTAATTTTGATAAGTTTGTTTCTCCTGGAAGAGTTAGATTATGCTAACTTAATGGACTTCAAACTCCAATGAAGTTTACAGTTAAAGACAACACTTAGTGTTTACCACTCAAATACCTTTACCATTGACATTTAAGTAACTTCTACTTTATAATTTAAAAAATTGGTTGAGAAACTTGGTAGTTTAGGAAATCTGTAGGAACATATAAAAGGTATTGTCTTTAATTTCAATATAATATCTAGATATTGATTTTAACTCTGAACCTGAAAGAAGTTCTTGATAATTACTAATATCTTTATAGAGAAAAGAAATGGAAATACCAATCAATTAATAGTAGAAAAGTATCCACACTACAAAAACAAGTATCCGGTTCATATAAATTATTCCAGCTGCTGGAAAACCCCACAGAGAATCCGAACCTAAAAGAGGCCATGGAAAGTAAACTTCCTGTGGTTCATCCTAGTGTAGAGTGCTTCTTCTTACCCATTACTGACACACTGCTGGATGAACAAGAGTCATGTTCATGTCATATTCTCACTCCTATGATAATTGGTATCTACTAGCTAGAGGAATTGTGCGTTTCAGATATTGTCATCTGGCATATTATAGCAGAATCAGATTTTAAAAACTTTTTCTAAAGAATTTTTTCTAAGAAAAAGCAAGAATGAAGCATCAATAGACCACCAGAGCTTTTGTTAAAAAAAGAAATCAAGGCAGCTGTTGCCTATATTTTCTATATGATAGATTTAAAAAATGTAAACAAAGTATCCTGCAACAACTATCAGAAAGTCAAAGCCAGAGACGATCTTCTTTTCCCTTCCCATCTGCACTGAAAATACAACACTCTCAGTTAGAAGTAGGGTTATTTACATAGGACATGGAATTGCTTATCGAGTTAATTTGCTATCTGGGGAACAAATTGATGGATTACAGTATTATGTATACAACTTATTCCTGCTGTATTCCTGATCCATGAAATTGCAGTTAATTTTGCTGAAATGGAACATTATATTTTTAAGTGGAAGTGAAAGAAAATGAGAAGGAGGAGGTAAGCCATAGGAACTGAATTTTGAATACAGGATTAAATTATTAGTAAGAATAGCACTGCTGGGAACAGCATGAGCTGCTACATGAAGCCACTGACCTGTTGACTTTCAGACACAATCAAGTATCCTCCTTGCCATAGTAAATTAGATGAATTACGGGTAGTGATGGGCCTGTCACATTGCACATTCCTATCCTCAAGTGATGTATGTGAAAGTGAATTCCCACTGATACAAATTCCATGCAGCTCCTATTGGCTGTGACATGCCAGCAGCATGCATCTGCTCTGTGCAATGAAATAATTGCATTGTGATGCCTCTACAGTACAGCTGTGCATAATGATTTTCTTGATTTTATACTGATGAGATAAATTCGAGACTGTTTAGTGACTGTATAAAAATCTGGAGGCTATGAGATTAAACTAAGGAAAACTCTAACTGTACCATAAGAATTTGCATTTCAATGCCTTTTTTCCCCCTCTCTCAGCAAAGAAGGCACGTGCTTCCACCTCCACTGCTTAACTTGAAAGCAGTATGTGGTTTAATATGGTTTCAGAATAAGTCAGAAAAAAGCAACATTTGGTCACTCAGTTCTAAGATGCTGTCACTGTCTGAAATTGCCGTTGCCCTTCACCTGAGTTTTGTTAACTGACAATACATGCAGTCTTACTCCATCCTATTTGTGAACTAAAATACTCCAACTTCAAAATCCATCTGAAAAAGAATTTGAAAGCCCTGTACTCATCAGTGACAGAAGTAACTACCTGAATTACCATCTACAAACTCATTATATTTGTCCATCGTGTCACTGTATTTAGCCCACCCCAGACTTAATTAGTGTTATGTTGTCAGATTCAGGACTTGTAAAACTTAACAACAGAAACCATGAATGAAAGAGGAAAAGTAAAGTTACACAGAGAAGGAGATCTTAGCACTGAATTTTCAGGTTTACGGTTCCAAAAAAGGAGGAAACCAGAGGTCTTTCAGAGTCTTCAACCTGTCTCAGGTTGCTAGGCATTTTATAGCATAGGTTAATGTCTTTGCTCAGCATGCCAAATCCAGGAAAAATCTGCCATATCTTCCCTTTCTAGTGGTTTCTGACAATATTAGAAGTAGTAGTATAACAAACAGGCATCAAGATAACTAAAACATAATTAGATATTGTATCTTTTATATTATGCTGTCCCCTGGGAGATCTACCATCAAAGGCTGCTCATCAACATTTAATTTCTTTCTAATCCTACTAGACTTTCTTTCTACAAACTTCAGCTTAAAGAACTCGAGCTTCTCCTAAAGGACTCAAGCTTATATTTTAAAAGTATGTTTGCTAAAATTTTTAGTTGTTTTAAAATGAAAAAGCTTTCCATGCTAAGAAAAGTGGTATTGTTAAAATAAAGGTTAAAAATCCATATAATGCAAAAAGTAAAAATGGTAGGTCAATGGCTTTAGAAAAAGGGGAAAATTGAAGTCTTTCGGAATAAAGTAATGGGTCTGTTATAGTACTTTTGTCACAAATAGACTTGTATTGTGGGTGTTTAAATCAAGCAAACATTTCTCTGTCTCAACCAGTTTTTCTGTTGTATTAGTCCCCATTTGATAAAGCTTGGTTCGATCAAAAGATTTAATTAAAAACTGGGATAGCAGGCCCTATTGGTGATTAGTCTTGAAATAGCTTGACAGAAAGTCCTCTGGGATCCCACAGCCAGGAAGACAAAGTCTTGCTTTGGGTCAAGACCAAGGTACCCGTGCAGAACTAGGAAGAGAGCATCAGTAGGGAATAACAAGGAATACATGTAATGGACTCTTGTTCGAACTGTGCAATAGCACTGGGACTGAAAAGTACTAGAAGAACTGATATGCTGTACAAACAATAATAAATGCTCTGAAAAGGTGAGTAAAAATCAATAGAGTGGTTACAGCAGCTTTGTAACACGGCGTTCTTTATGCTTTATTCCAGCTACAGATGTCTTACATAATTTAGATTACTAGTGTTCACACAAACTATACAGGATATATAGGTAAAAGGAGAAATTAATTCTTCAGGTTCTAGGCAGGATTCAAAAAAATATCATCCACTTTCCAGGTAGGTCACTACTTTCAGAATAAAATGTCAGATAATATTCACTGTGGAATAACATGGGAATAAGTTGTGTGTGTTAATAGGATGCTAGTGTTAGCTAAATCAGTATAGTTCTGTGCCACAAAACAAAGAGAAATTGCCCACTTTTAGCATATTTCCAGTTATTTTTGTGCAGCTTTTGCATATATTGGATACAACAGAAGTCTAAAAAAAATCAAGGCTATTTACTAATGAGAAAATAATTCTACATAACATTTGAACCATAAAATGGAAGAAGGAGAAGCTTGTGAATACTTAGTACTAGCAGGAATTAGTTCTGTTTGGATAATCTTCTAAGATGCTGTAAATTTCACTTGCGCTAAGGTTGCAATAGGAAACTTCACGAAACAATCCAGCCTTTAATATCAGGAAAAAATTACTCAGAATTTTTGTCTTGATTTTCTAAGACTGAAATGCCAGATATTGAATACAAAATTACAGGACATGACTATTCAAGTTGACATACCGTCCAAACCAACCAAAGTCACTGTGTACAGCATTTAGTCAGTTGCTGCACTTTTGAGCCTTACCCATCAGTCCTAAATATTTTTGTGTTTTAGATGCAGTCAGTATAACGTAAAGGTTGTAATGTTGTCTAGTTTCGTCAAGAGAAAAACAGAAGGGCTGCAATTTTTGGACAAGGTGAAAACAAATCTTTTGTGATGTGACAAACTCATTTCAAACAGAAGGTTATATCTGTTTTTATTGGTGGGGGATATAAGGTGTACTTGCTGCATTTATTGCTAACAGAAGTATATGGAGTCTTTGCTGGACCTTGCTCTGCAGTAACATCCAAGATTTATCTGTGTGGTAAATCCAGGTGCAGGAAAGCAGGAGGCAGCTCCATGTTTATGTCAGCTGCAGCGTATGGTCACCAGTTGGCCAGCATGCTGTGTTTAGGCGTTGTGAGGTCTTCAAGCACCACTTAATGTTTCCATACCATATGTACTGTAATATCTAATCACCATGGGAGTAGAGTCTAATGTTTCAGCACAATTTATTTGTTGGCTAATGAAAAACTAGCTAACACTCAAAATGCTATTCATTATTAGTCTTTTTATTTCTTTCTTTCTCCTTTTTTTTTAAACCAAGGCAGAGAAAACCACCAGAATCTGCAGCTTTTCTGCCTCCCTGAGTTCCTTTCTTCTTCTCACCAGACATGAACTGCAACCTTCTCCCTCTTCCAGAAAAGAAACATTTTCACACAAGTAGTTTCAGCTGATCTGTTTCTCAAATATTTGGAACACTGTGTAGCTCCTAACAGAAGAAACTTCAGAAATATATTTTCTATGGGAGATTAAATCATCCTGATATAAAAGACATTACTAACATCTTATGTCCTTTTTCTTGTTGTTGTTGTTGCATTTCAATAGTTCCATAATGTAATATTAACTTCAAACAGACTTACCTGGGAATAACCGTAATTTTGGAAATGATTATATTTTTTTTTGCCCACAGTGAATTCTGTTTGCAGTTAACTGTGGAAAAACCAAAACTAAGAAACTGAAGAATTAGAGAGCCTTCGCTGTGTGCTCTACAATGCCTTAAAGAATAGGTATATCTCACTCATACCCCTGTGCCATTTTTTTTTTCCAAAGCAAATAGATGCTGAAAGATACATCTATACTCTTCTCAACACAGTAAAGAAAGGGTGTTTTTTTTTCCCATTGTGACTCCTATGACTGTGTGGAATAATCCAAATATATTACAATTTCTGAAGGGAATCATTGCATTCCTTCCGCTCAGCTCCAGCTATGCACCTGTGCAGGAGGTTGTACCAGTCTAAGTGGAGAACCTAATTACCTTTAGAAGAATGAATTGGTTTTTTTTTTCCCAATGGTGTCAATCTCATGGTTGAAATTCTAGGAAAAGCTGCACAGGAATCCATTTTGAGGAAGAGGAGAGGAGAAGGGAAGTTGTGAGATTGTCCACTTCAACAAATAACATTGAGTACATTTAGCTGTAGTGCTAAATGCACTACAGTGCTAAGTGCACACTTTTGCACAGCTCTGGCATTGACAAGACATTTTAAAGTGTTTGTAAATGGCATTGCCTTTGCATACAGCCCAAGAATATTTTACATTGCCAGACCTGTGTTAAAAACAGTGCAAATTAGAAGGAGATCAAATACATGCAATGTTGATTTCAGTTATCGAGATCTTCCTCTGAGCAACTGTCTCCATGGAAAATGTGTTGGATAATAACAGTTCTATTCTAGGACTCAGAAGTCCGAGAAGGTGGTGAATTTACACTTTTTTTGATCAGTGGAGTCCTAAAGATTGCACAGTTAAGTTGCAGTCTTTTGCCCAGAAAAGATATGATACCACCATGATGGTGGTAGTCTTATTTTTTCTGAGCTCTCAGATCCCTTAGAAGCAGATGATGCAATTGGTAGATGCACCTTGAAAATACAGATAAAAGACAGGGAACCCCTTATTAGAGTGAGTTAATAGGGCTAATAAAAGTTGCATCAATCTTCTTCAATATTCTACAGCAGTTTCAACATGGATGTGCAAGTCCTTCATTAAACTCTCACTTAACCATATTGAATGTGGTTACAGGGTCATTCTCACTGGCGGTAACATAAATAATGACACACGCTCAGATCACAGTGCATGACATCTGTCTCCTTCAGAGCAATGCACAAAATGTGGTCACCTAACCCAGCAAACCCAATGACTGAAAGTTTTAACAGAGATAATGCTTGTATACAACCTTAGCAATGTATGGGTAAAAGCTGAAGGAAAACACAAAATGGGAAAAATTGTATTTAAATAACATTATTTTTGTCCTATTTTCAAGTATCAGTAATTCTGCTTAAAACTCCAACTGGAACAATAAATAGGACATTTTTTTCCCTTTTGTGTGTTAGCTTTATCTGTAGTTTATCAATCTAAAGGGCTTTAACTTACTGTAACATGGCTGTTACCATCTTCACTGCATACAAGTTTTCTAACTTTTCATAAAATGACCACATGAAGACAAAGCTCAAAATGGTATCAGATTTCATTAGAAGGGTCTTGACTTTTTAGGACTGGCTACATCAGAGATGCCTAGAAAGGGCTAGCTGAAAATCCATTTATGGCATTGCCTTTAATCAAAACACAAGAAAAAGGGTAGATTTTCCCCAACAAGCAGAATTATATAACCCTCTCCATTTATATTTGGGGGGAGTCTCTCATCAGCTTCTCTCCTTTGGCTATGAATTGTACCAACAGCCCTCGCTTAGTGCCTTGTAACCCTGAAAGAAGATTGGCTGGTTTTATGGTTGAGTCACTGCACTGAGTGCAGGCCTGCTTTATTATCTGTATCACAGACTTCCTGTGTACTTTTAGATAAATAATTTCTTTATTCCTCCAATGATAAAACAAGGCTTAAATCTCTCAAACTCATAAGGATATTCTGAAGATCACTTGATTAGTCTGTGTGAGATACTTGGATATTAGTGAAGAGATACTTCAAACAAGCTGATAAATATACAGTGATCTTTGATTTCTGGTCTTCCACAGCTTTAAAAAAAAAACTAAACCAACAAAAAAACCCCAAAGCTTTTCACTTAATAAATCCCAGCTGGATGACTGTTTTTTTTTCACTCACCATCTCTCACATTACTTTCCTAAGTTGGAGCCCATTTTCTTCCCTTCTCCTTTTTGGAGCTCCTTACCCTTTGCAGATTTAGTACAACATATGCTTTCCAAACATATTTATTTGCTGCTTTCTCTCCTCACATTCCCAAGTGTCTTATAAATGCATGTGTATAAAAGACTTCAAACAAAGAAATAAGACTGCTGCAGTGATACCACATAGCAAACAGAAAAACAAGCTATTAAATAATTAGCTATCTGGTCCTTTCATTGTAATATCCAAGTACCCACCATGGGAAGTTTTGGAGAAGAAATAGCATAAATTCTACAGGAACTAGAGGGAGGAACTTAATTGTGTATAATGTGATATTATCAGGGTCCTAAAGTTAATCACTTATCTTTTCAAGTTTAATTTGGGATTATTAGCCACCCAAAGTATTAAGTATTTGGGGTTTATGTCTCATCCATAGCTGATTCCAAGGTCAGCATCTTATATGAATGTTGGTGTAGTAGAAACTCAGAGAAGTAGTCTGCATACTAAATTGTAATAACCCATTGCAGCAAAGTTTAGCTTGGAGACTCCTAGCTTAGGACTAACAAGGAAGGCATGGTGTTAATAGCCTAAGCGAAATATGGAGATAAGAATCCAAAATAGGTGTGCATACAACCTATGTCATCCCCACTGCTATACACCTCTCTGCTGAACTCAGTTCTGCAGTGCAGAAGTCTACAAGAACTGCCTGCCTTCCCTAGGAAAGACATTATGATTCAGAACACTGTATTCTGTATGGAAAAAAACTATTAAAAGCTTTCATGTGGCCAACAAAAGAACACAGATACACTAAATAACACAAGCATCTTTTCATTTTCCTTCTTTTTTTTTTCCACATTTGTCTTATGAATAAAGATTTCTCTCAGGAAATTTCATCCTTAAAATTATCTTTTCATCTGTTCCCTACTCTCCTGTTTCGCTCCATGTATTATGAAACACATATGTCTGACATACTGCTGCAATAGCATTAATTTTAAAGTAGTATCTAGAAGTGGAGGAGGAGGGCCTGATCCTGGTTTGCTGAGTGTGTAGTTTTTACACAAATGAGCAAACCAACACAGCTTCTTATATTCATGTCCCCCTGTTCAAAAAGGAAGCATGTTGCAGACACTGGGAATGTAAACAGAGAAGACAGCAGGTAAGAACAGGAAGGCCAGGCTGAGCTGTGAATCTGTCTGGCTTTGTCTATCACTGTAAAGAGCTATAAAATCTGTTAGTATTCAACTCCAGCCACTGGCTGTTGGCATTGCAGTTAATGGACCGAATGATACCTCAAAGGCATTTTTCTACCCGATTAATTCCAGGAAATTTAACATCTGTGTAAAAAAAATCACCCCTTCCCCCCCCAGTAATTAAAAAAATATTTCTCAGCAGAACATTTTCCAGGGCAGCATCCCTGTCATATCAAAATCAGCTTTCTCCAGCACCCAGGCAAGAGCACCCAGTAGCTCAAGTCAGACAAGTTCACTGAAAATGTGAAATCATCAGAGGCCTATTTTATAAGTAACACTGATGTACTTTGAAGTGAAGAGCTGATGGATATCTAACAGATTTATTTAATCATTGTTCTATTCCCCCACCTTCCAAGTAATTAACTAACAAATATCAAACCGATGGTATTAGCAGTTAAATACTTCATAGGATGTTTCTCAGGGGAAATGTTGTGGGACCCAAACAACTGAAATGAAGGTAGTGATTTCATTTGTCATCTTTTCCCTCTGGTATAAATGCAGTAAGAACAAAAAATTAAGCACATCTTCATGAGTGACTACCATAATACTGAATAAGAGTGGCCAAGGTAGTTTCCTGCCTGACTTCCACTGACAGCAATCAAACATGTATTGCAAAAATTGTACAAAATTATCATTTAAAAATTATGGTCAGGATAAAACTGTAGTCTGAGCATTAACACTTTATCCAAGTCCTCTGTTGCTCTATTGCAACTGCAAAGAATGATGTGCCACTCAGAATACTTCAGTATAGGTTTTACTGAGACACTGTGGTATCGCGGGCTAGAGTTAATTTTCTTTCACATTGTAAAACTGTACTCTGAGATCCCAGTGAGACATTAATTTTGAATTGTGCCCTGTACTCACTCATCTTTAGTATTGTCTTACATCATGGGTAATCCTGTTAAAATTGACCAGCTGCTACCTAATATGAATAAAATATCACAATTTGACTCAGCAACATAAACAAGAGGTTAGTCAAGTTGACTAATCTGGCATCTGGTTACCAGTCAGCAGAGTTGAAGCCCTCTAGAAAGTAAAATGCTCTCTAATTTTCAGAATTACATTTGATAATAGTGAATGAATTCATAATAATATATAGCTATAAAATTGTATTGGTATTCTAGGGAAAAACTCTTTACCTCCTTCATGCTGCATTGGTTCTAGTTTCTGCACAAGACTATTTTTAAACTAGTTAATGAATATCTAGTTATCAGTGTCTTACATCTGTCATGTGTGAGAAATATTTAACCTAGTTTAAATGCTTAATTTAGAAGGTGTTTTATACATAAATATGTCATCCATGTTACTCAAGGTATGTGCATAATAACAGAGTGCTGAAAGACTTCAAAGCTTTGAAGAACCAACAGTCATCATGTAAGGCAAATATGCTTGTGTTCCTCCCTAATGTCAAAAATAGGGAAGGACACTGGTATGACCTATACTGAAACTAGCAAACTGGAAAAAAACCCATGAAATTAGCAAGCAGCTATTCATTCCTCAGAGTAGGGGAATTTTTTCAGTGTAGAATACAGACCATGGCTGGATGTGAATTCAGACATTGAGTAAATGAGATTTTCAGCCGTTGAATTGCACAGCAGCAGGAGAATAGAGGAATAAAAAAAGGGGAAGAAAATTCAAACCTGGAAGATTTTTATCTGTCTTGAGAGAAGCACTTTTTAAACAAATTGTATCTGTTTACAGCTCTACGCTCTATGACTCTGAGTACTTATTCTCCAGCCAAGATAGGAAATTTTTTGTGCACTCAGGAGGTTAGGAATATGCCCCCAAATATTTTACAACATCTTTTGAGGAAAAAGAGGGCAAACTCATCTCTGTATTATTCTTACCTGCCTGGGATGATAATTTCAATGGGCTTTGTGAAAACCTGCTGTAACTGATTGGCCACTTTCTTGAATACAAATAATTTCCTAAAAATTGTGCCTCCTGCATTTCAAAGAGGTTTGGTAATGATTTTTTTTGTTTGTTCTAAAAAAATTATTGTGTTATAGCAATATTCAGCCATATTCTTGCCAAGTTTCTCATTAGTACCAGCAGCATCCAGCACAATCTAACTCTTCCCTCTGCTCAGCAAGCTGCCTTCTCAGTGGGTAATGAAACTTGGCATGGATAAAGAGTAAATCTTATTAGCGATGCCCACACGTGCTGTGCAAGGACATGTACATGATCTATAGTGCTGGAGGAAGACATGCAGACTGATTACAAAAGGGGATTTTGGAAAGGTTTCATCTCTATGGCTGCTCAGTCAGCACGGGCAAAGCTTCCCCATTTCTCTTTTTAAGTGACTTATGATAAAATCTGTTTCAGTCCATCTTGATTTCTGTGCATAGACTGCAGGAATTTAGGAAAGCAGGGCTTTTCTTTTTCTAGTTTTTCATGCTTTGGAATACTAATATTTAGCATTTAGAGAGTACTTTACTGTTTCAACTCACTGTCTAAGTAAATATCATTGTGAGATACTAAGTCCCCTAAAAATATAGCAGTTGTTCAGGCACAGTACTGCACAAGGGTATCTGATTTTGCACTACTGTTCTAAAAATAGGATATTGCTGTGATTTCTCACAATATGATAGCGGCAGGGAAACACTGCCTTTTTGACAATAACAACATTAAGTGATACTCTTCCTGAGGTTAGGGACCTAGTTCTTATTGATGGGAGCACTACTGCAAGGCAACATAAAAAGATTCTTATGTGTTTGTACCCTATCAGGTAGTTTAATTCCCAATTTTGCATTCTGTGCCAAGTTCCCCAGCTGCCTAACCTGCTTGCAGGCTCCTGAGCTCCAGCTGGAACCAAATGCAGAAGTTCTTCTTGTAAGGAGAGTCTGATCCCATTTCAGATATGACTGTGGGCCATACCTAGAAGGGCCTCTTCTAATGTGTCCTGATGGCCCCTCCTGGTGTGGCTCAGAGCACATGTGAAATGCTGTCAGCAACAAACTGGCTGGATTGTTTACTTGCTGGTAAACTAAATATCAGCCTTCATGTTATATGGGGCTCTGCCACATAACCACAAAATGGTTGAGTTTGCAAGTGATCTCTGGAGGACCGTCTGGTTCAAACCTATGCTCACGCAGGGCCACCTAGAGTTTACTGCCCAGGATCATGTCCAGAAGGCTTTTGAATATCTCCAAGAGGGAAGATTCTACAACCTTCCTGGGCAATGTGTGTCACTTTGGTAAGGCTCACGGTAAAAGTGTTTTCTGAATCTCAGATGGAGCCTCCTGTATTTCAGTTTGTGCCCATTGCCTTTGGTCCTGTCAGTTAAATGGGATGGAGCAGCCTGCAAAGAGTCAACTAAGTGGAAGCCAATCTATGTATTTCATTCCAGTTTCCATCTGCAGTGTTTGGCACAGGACCATCCCTCACAAAATCTTGGGTTCATTTCAGGGAAAGAAAGATGCAAGTGTTGCAGCTGAAGTGTCTTCAGCTGATGATACAGAATATGTCAGCCACCTCTGGATGCAAGGTTTGGCATCTGCCATGTCTCTTATACCAAAGGTGCGACGTATTACCTTCAGTCAACTTGACAAGATATTTTCTTCCAAAATTTAGCCTTCAAACTCATAAGTCTCAGCAACAAGTGTCACATGATGGCAGAAATAAGGCTGCAGCAAAGCCAATGCTGCTGTGCTTTTACTGCCACCAAGCCTGTGGTATCAAAACTTGTGCAACCAGCCACATGCAGCCACAAATGCAGCTTGCCATGTGAGCATGGATAAACTTCCAGAAAAGCAATGAGATAAGCAGTGCAATTGCAGGGTTGCTACGCCATAAAGAGAAGAGGAGACAGAAGCAAAACCTTACCCAGGCACAGCGCTGATAACTGCATCCATTTAAGGAGAGAATCTCGCACACATTGGTCCAGATTTTTAAACCCCATCAAACAAAGCAGCTCTGTTGAGATTAACACAGTGCTGCTTCATACTTTACAAGGATCTCCCTATTGGCATAAACAAGCCTTCAGAAATACAGGCTGTTATTTATTTTGCTGACTCCTGCCCCAAATATAACTGTTATTTTAGCAGAGCCTTGCCTATCCCTCTGGAGAGTTGTATGGTCCTATGACCACTAAAGAGCACATAAGCACATAAGTGGGAAAAGAAAGATGCAAAAGAAAATTTGAAAGTTTCTACAAGACAAAAATGCATATCCTAAGCCTGCCAATTAAGGAAAAACCATAACCACTATTTAAACCACCTTGCTTATAGTTAAATTACAGCACACCAATGTTTTATCCCTGGCAAACATGAGTGAGAGTTCCATACTGTGGAATTTTATAAGACATAACCAGAGTAAAGAAAATAGCTCTGCTCAATAAATGTATGAAAATAATTACACCAGGAAACTGCTGTTAATAAAGTTCAGTTAGAAACACATCTCCTAGATTACTCTGGGTTACTTCTCTTTTCCATTTTCTTGTTAGTTTTTGGAAATATAGCCATCTTTTTTCAAAACTTCACATAAACAAAACTTCTCCTTGGACCAGTGATTCTTACATTGCTCAAGACCAACATGTCTAAGTTGGTGAGATCAAATGATGTCAAGGAAGATGAAGCCCAAATCTCCAGGAGATAAATCACTCACTGCACTCCAATATAGAAACAGGCTTCTGAGCATAATGTCAAAATGACATCATTCAGAGAATGTAAGATTAATGGCACAAAATTAGACCAAAGGTTCCCCTAGTTCAGTATCCTCTGTTCAGCAGTAGGAGAAATAAGTACCATTTTAGGAAGGACTACAAAAACCAGGATAAAATCTGGGTGATCTTTTCCTGAAATAATCTTGTAGCTTCAAGCCAAGTAATAGCTTTAAAGAACTGACATAATGGATGAATGTGGAGCATCATGTTTAGTAGCCATAAATGTATTTCTCCTCTGAATTTGTTCAGGCTGGTTTTGACACCCATTCTGATCTTGGCCTCCTCAAAACACAGTGGTGCTGAGTTTCAATTACATGCTGTGGGAAAGGTGCTCTTTTGAGTTTGCATTAAAGCAAATTTATTAGCGCTTATAAATTTACTGAGTGTCCTTTAGTTCCTGTGTTGCAAGAAATTATTAGTAATTTTCTATTCCCTTTCTGTGCTCCACATGTCTTCTATAGAGCCGGCTTTTTTTTTTTTCCAAGGTAATGAAACCATTGAGTACTTCCTCAATGTATAAACCACCCTATACCTTAAATCACACTTGCACTCCTTTTCTGTAGTCTTCCTAGCTCTTTGCAATAGTCGAGGTTGAAAATGCACCAGGAATTTGTACAGTAGTATGATGATGGTTTATGTCCTATTCTTTTCTTTTTTTAATAACTCAACATTCCCTTTGACTTTTTATCTCTATGCAACACTGAGCTTGTGTTTTGTAATGTGGACAACTAGAGAATAACATTATTTATTATTAGACTAAATATTATGAACAAAGGAAAAGCTGGAAGATTAGAGAGGAAAAAGAAGCCACGGCAGGAAAGGTGTCAAGAGAAGAGATGATGACAACAGGAAGTAACAGGAAGAACATTTTGGACAAATTGTTTACACAGCACTGTATCTTTAAATACCTGGTCAGGTGACTAATTAGCTGTTGTTACTTCTGTAACAAGGTTTAAACTTTTCTTGATGCTTAATGAATTGAAAAGAAGTCTGAAGCACATTTTACTGGGAAAGTGATATGCAAGCAATGCAGCGCATGAGTGAGCAAAATCGTAATGTTTTCCAAACTACCAACACCAAGTCATGATATGCACATTTTTAAATATTTCAGAGATTCTCATTAATTTAATATTAAATCCCCACACTTTCCCAGTCCAGGTCTCAGAAGACAAGTTGAAAAAGAAAGGAAAAAAAAAAAAAGCACATGCAAAACCAATAGTTCAGCTTAAACATTAAGCTTTGAGAGAATACATTTCAACCACACAGTGCTGGACCTACAACATCACCCATGTAGACGCTGAATTTTGAAGGAGATCAGCCCTTTTCCTTACTGTCTGGAACATGCCTTTGCTTTCTTGCTGGAACCTTCAAAAGTAAATGGCTTGAAGGTCTCTCTGTTGATCATGGCCAGTGCTCAAATCTTTCTCATATGAATCTAACACTCTCATTCTCCTTACTGTTCTGTGTAAATTCTAAAATATCTCCTTAGGAATTCTGAAAATGGCCTACACACTGGACTGGAATACTAGAGAAGAAGAGAAGGCTATTTTACCACAACCGTGGAATTAGCATTTACAGGCTCATAGCTATTTTATTGATAGCAAGCATCTCAGAACACACATGATGTGCCACCTAGATTTGGAGGGAACACAGATATGTACAGAAAACTGAATTTGGACTTTTTCTTCTCAAGCCTGGTGGGGATGAGACAAGAGGCAGCAGACTAATAGGAAGGCTTCAGGCAGAAGAATAGAAATAATGCTAGAAAAGTGTTGGAATGAGAAAGAAATGCAAACACTGACCAGGCAAGTCCAAAAAGAGACCTTCCATAGACATATACAAGTTTAAGCAAAACAAGCTACAGTGCTGAACTTAAACAGTTCAATTGCTGCCCAGGGCATCAGTTTAAATGAAGGTAATGCTACTTGCTGGATGACAGTGGACTCCACAGCTCTAGACAACTTTGGAGAGGAGAACTGAAATTACAGGAAAATGTCCTTCTGAGCATGGGAGTTATCACTGGTATTGATCTTCCCTGTTTACTTTTGTAGCTGGCTTTGAAGCTTCTGCTTACTTAACAATCCCTAAGAATTCTTTTACTGACTTCTAAGAATTCATCAGGTGAGAGGGAAAAGTCAGATGTCTGGACTTAAAATTTAGAATTAAGCAAATGAAAAATTTACACGTTGGGCAAAATATTATCTAAAAATATCTACTGCCCATCATTTTGTAATTATAACAGTTCTTTAGATTGTTTTATCTACAACTACTATGCACTAAGACAGACCTTAAAATACAAAATTATTTAAATCCCAAACATTGTTAATTTATCTTTTCGAGCATTTCATAAAAGTTGCCATCTCTTTTTTTTTTTTTCCTTCCAGCAGATCCTGACAGGATAGAGCATGGACATTGGAATAACATGTCTGACAAGTGTAGCCTGATTCTCATTTAGAAACAAAACAAAATAGCAAGCCATTGTCTTAATTGGAATGAAACCTAAACAAATAATTTCAGAGACTCAAGAATGATTTGTCAGGTTTTCCACCCATTTTTTACTTTGTTTTCTTTTCAGTGTGAAGCAAAACACAGAAATACTGGAACGAATCCCCCTCTTCCCCTAGTAATTTTGGTCTACTTTTTCAAGATGAAGAGGAAGGGGCAGAACAGAGACCAGCCAAACTTTTTGATGTTTACATGAATTAAACTACCAAGACTTTAAAGTTGTGCCAGTGTGAGAGCAGCATGAAAGAATTTGGACTTCTCTGATATGCTCTTTCTTTGTTGTGACAAAAAGGAGCAGACAAGAATGGGGGCTATTCTTTTTTGTTCTTTTGGGTTTTTTTTTTTCAGCCTTTCTTCTTGTTGTTACATTGTCTTGAAGAAAGATAAACAAAGACAAGACAAGTTTGAATTTCAGGGCACTTCCTGAAGAGCTTTGTGTTCAAACTTGCATCCTGTGCATCATCAAGAAACTGCTTTCCACTTCTACATGTCTGTGTCTGTTAATCCACCCACATTGCAGTCCTATAAGATCATACACATTTATGCCACTCAAAATTCTACTGCTTCCAGTTATATGTCAATCACAGTTACTCCCTGTCTACCCTGGGTGGCTGTCAATCTGTTACCAGGGCAGAATCACTTTCAGCTACTCTGAGAATTTATGCCTTTCATCACGACTGTAGAACAGAAATATCCTTTGCTAATAACAGGTGTTAGCAGTATAGAGTCATGCAGTGCTCTGGGTTGGAAGGGTCCTGACATACTCAAGGGTTATTTACCATTGCTTCAATTGTATTTTCTTTCTCATCATCCTCCTTTTAGCAGGTTACTTCTATTGTAGCAGAGAAAAAAAAAGTGCCTTATTTTCCTGTTCAACCGCTGTCAGCAGTGCACTGAAAAACCCAATCTTTTTAAACAACTGGTGGCTTGCTGTGGATTTTAAGCCTTTTCTGTAAATGGAGATAAACATCTCAAGTACTACATGCTTGGATGCTAGTTGTGTGTGTTATCAGCCAGTACATAAGCAGAGAAACCTGTTATCAATTTCTGTTTCTACTTTTAAAAATCAAACCAACTCCAGGGAGTAGTTAACTAGAATTTCACTTTATGAAAACAGACACAAGTTGACTGACTTCACTGGGTCAATACCCCCTCATTTCACATGAAGCCTTGGCCTACCACTTTGACAGAGTTAGGAGATATCAGACCCGTCTCTGCATGACTTCAGATGTACTTCACTGACACGGGATGAAGCTTCCTTATTGGGTATGAATTTCCTGATAAAGACTATATTCCCTTTTTTAGAAACTGGAGATGCTCTGAGTGTGATTACAGTGTCTTCTCCCACTCCAGATATGTCTAGCCCTTTCATAGCCTATTACACAATAGCGCAATGCAAGTAATTTAATTTAATTCTTAAGAGCACTAACACAAAGGATATGGTAAAACACAAGGAATTAATTAGAAGCACTATCAACAGCAGTAAAACTGTCAACTGGATCAAAGATAGGTGTCTTAAAACTTAGCTTTTCAATAACAGCTATGGAAAGGCATTACAAATATTCTATGTTTTTTAGAATAATTTTTTTAAAGCATGAAAGATGCCCTTTAGTTGATCAGGCCTACTAAACAGGCCCTCTTTTTGTTTTAAAGGTGATCAGAGAAGCCTGTGAACAGTCACTGAAGGCTGCTGTCTTCTTGCTCTAACAACACAAAAGAGGATCACCTATAGTTGCAGTAGAGGCACTGGTGATATTACTACATGTTGCAGGGGAAACATCCTACTCCTCCTGAGCCCTTGTTGCAGAGAAGAGAAAGAAACAGTCAATATTTTTGTCCGTGTTAAATATCTGTGTCTCATCATCTGGATTTCTCGTGGCTACACAGGCAATCATCTCCTTTACAAACACTGGCACTTGGGCCAACAGGTTCATTACACGCCAATACCAGTCAAATACGTTGCAATTTGCAGCCACCTTGCCCTTCTTCCTCCTCTCACAATTTAAAATAGATGAAATTATATCCTCATAACCATCAGAGTGACTTGTGTATGAACATTCATTGCGTCATTTATCATTTCTGTATTTCTTTCTTGTCATAGTGTTCAGTGAAGGTGAGCAGAACGCTTCCAGTCCCACAATACCATCAAACTGTTTTGCCACAAGCTCTGCAGATAAAAGGCCACTGGTGGTTAACAATGCTGTCAGTGGTGCCTGGAGCAAACAGACCTCTTTGCTTGTCCATAGTCATCTTTTACCTTTACACTTTCCAGCTTCTCACTTTCAAAAGCTTATCACTACATTACACATTATAAAGTAGAGAACGATACACTGAAGTTCATGAAACTCAGCCTCTAGAGACATCCAGTACACCACAGAGGGCATTTTCCAAAGATAATGAAGACTGGTTTGGTAAGGATGTGTAGCAGGGGGACTGTTTTGGAAGCAGACAGTCATAGGGAGAGAGGAACACAGGACAGAAAAATAGAATCAAGGATCAGAGCCAACTAACATGAAAGGGCCAGGATGCCTGAAAGGAAAATTCTTATGTTTACTGAGAATAAATTATTGTTAATATTTTTAAGATTGGTTTTGCATAGTGTTAGCATAATGGCAGCAGTCCCTGAAACCAAGTTTTCTGTATATGGATTTCTAACAGCTGATATGAGCTTAAAATATCTTTTTATGTGGGAGCAGTTCAACTTCTCCCCAATATGTTCTGTGCTTTCCTTCCTTCTACTTCACTGGGAAATCACTCATCTTCTTTGAGGACAGTCTACCTCTGCCTCCTGCTGCCTTGTCTCCTGCACCTCCAATGGAAGTCCTCTGCAACATCACCTTTGATGTCACCAGCAGATGGTTTGGACAATAAATTAAGGCATAGGGTGAAAGAGGTATTTGGAGTGGGAACTAGTCAACTGTCAAGAAAGCAAGAGCCTATTTTCATGGCGAAATGAATGCTTGTTTCCTTAGAGATGAAAAATGAGGAGGAGTCAGATGAAGGAAATCTCAGTGATTAGAAGGTGAACTGCATTTGGAATTTTTTATGTATTCAGTGAGATTTCTGTAACTGTTTACATTCATAATGAAGACATGAAATTGAAGATATGAAACTGAAGGCTTAGCTTAACTGTAAAATTGGTTTTAGGTATGCGTACAGGAAATGTATACAGAAGAAAAAAATCCTATTGAATTTTTTTCCTTTCCTCTGGTTATAAAAACATAACAGAATGTGTTACTATTAATTGTGCATATAAAGTAGGCTGTAAATTTCTTTCCAAAAAGTCTCTGGAAAAACTGTGGGTGGAGGTGGTGGTGCTGCAATGACAGAAAGGTTCATTTTTACTCCTATTAATGCAATAAGTCATCACAAAAGCTGCTGCAGTAAAATCCAGTTAAAGAACCAAAAGAATGGGAAAAGCTTAACAATACATAGCACTGCAGTCCCCTTGCATTTATCCTGAAGAGAGAAATAATCTTTCTATCATATTAGAAAGCCTTCAATAAATTGAATTGAATGCAGGAAATTATCACTCTATTCAATATATTGTTGCTTATCTCTGTTATTGTCAATTTGACTGTATCACCTACAGATTCCTGCTCTCACCACACAAGAAAAGCATAGAACAGAATCTAGCCAGAGGAGGGGATTCCACAAAAATAACCTAAAAAATTAATAAAAAAAAAGCAGAGCAGTAACAGGTCATCTGCATTAATTATACTTCTCCTCATATATCTCCCATACTCTAAATTTTATATGTTGCTATCACGTGGTGTTAATTACAAACTGGATCATCAATCTCATATACGACCAGTTATATTATCAGCATCTAGAAAGCAAACAGCTCTGCATCTAACTGCTAGATACACATTCACTTGCCAAAAAGCTCGAGTAAATCAAGATATTGTCTTCTCCAAACTGTTTGTTACTGTCTTTTTGGTGGAGATTATGACATGTACATTTCAACCTGAAAAACAAATATATGAGTATTTTTCACATTCTTCAATATGAAGCCAGCTCATTAGCTTAAAAAGGTGATGGTGTTTTGAAGCAATTAAGCTGACTTATGAATATCCACACTTGAAATGTGAAAAGGTGTTTTTGTGTTACTAGAAATAGGGAAATTTTAAAATATTTTAAATTTACTATCATTTTTAAATGTTAGAAATTCTATTTTTGGCAGGTTATTATAAATTCGGCTATTGATCTTGATTTTCTATCCTGATCTTCACTAAGCCTCTTTTCTGTACATTTTGTTCCTGATTACCACTACGGTATGAAAGCAAGAACTCTAGGAAAAAAGCCAGTGATGAGGAAAGTAATTTATTTAAATAATGACTTGTACTGTGGTAGCACTTAGAGACTCCTATGAGGTCTTCATTCTGCTATGAGCCATGATTTAAAAATCAGTCTTTGAAAAGCATAATTTTGTTTTGTGAGAAGGCAACAGCCAAATCGTGAGGAGAGGAAGGGAGCAAGTGACACAATTTTGATTAGATTCATGAACAGCAGAATTGTCTGCGGCTGCCTGAACAGTTCTTGCCTGAGTTGCAGCTTACTGGTGAGTACCTAATTTCATTGCTAGAAACAACAACAGAATAGTTCTATTTCAGTCAGGTTTTCTGTGCTGACAAAATGGTGGAAAACAAGCATTGCTCTCATTTAAAGTCATTCTAGCTTTGCAAATGCAGCCCCCAATGCCACTCTTTCTTGTGCAGTCTAGTGACTGCCGTGTGTATTTCCTTACAAATGTGATCTCAGAACCTCAGCTATATCCCTTAAGAACAGAGAAAAGGTATAGTTCAATTTTTAATAAGCAGCAGCCATCTGAAATAGATGCAAGCTGCTTAGCTCCAGATAAAGCTACAGCAGTTAAACCACGGTTAAAACCTCAAAGAGAGAATGGCTGAGAATCAGGAGTGCATCCAAAAAACCTGCAGATTTAATTGACTCTCCTGACAGACTGTAAGCAAGGGATGACTATGGTCATAGGAAACTTCAGCAACCTTTGTTTTCTAGATCTTTCTGTTCTTTGAAAATGAAATTAATTTTGTTGCCCACATTTCCCATGCTGGAGGTTTGCTACCTGCAGGGCATTGCAGTAAAATTCAAGGCTGGCCTCTTTAACAGAACAAAAAATGGGTTATAAATGAAACTGCTGTATCTCCCAGGGGTAACTTTAAGAACAGATCTAGCAGCTTACTTTTGCCTTTCTCTGGCACTGGCTGCCGCTAGAAAGTCTCCAGAACACAAGTTGCCCTGCCTTAAATTACCCATAGCAGAGCACTTGAATTTTATCTCATTTTAAACTGCCTTGCCCTTAAACAAAACTCACCATGAGCACTGGAGACAGCCCCCAGACATGATACAGAGATGGCATTTCTTTATTGCTTATGACTAAACTGGAGACTTCTCTGCCTCTATTTTTTCCCCAGCATCTTCAGTGGTTGCTCTGTAAAAACACCCCCGAGTTTGCCAGTAGGCATGTCTTTGAAGAGAGGAATAGCCCTAAAGCATGGGCCTTGGAATACAGCTGAGTGAGAAGTCATTCCTTCAGCTGCATTTAGGGATGCAATTTTTTTCACATACCAGTACACTAAAGAAGTAATTCTGTGTTTGAGTATCAGATTTCTACCCACTGCAAGATGGGGCAAGTCAGACCTGCAGTCTTTCCTGGGATACTCTGCTCAGACTCAGCACAGGTGACTTATGGTAGTCAGACCACTGGCCTGGTCTTCCAAGCTTTCTCCTAGAACAGACAAGTATGCAGCTACAGGTGCTGCTTTCTTCAAGATGGGCACTGAGAGTAAGTTTTTTTTCCTCTCCAAAATGTCCAGAGCAACTTGACTTTTCTCTGACTTAAACCAGATTCAGCTACTGAAACTTGTAGTCTATATAAACCCACCTTCCTACCATTCTCCCTGACCTATTTATACTCTGGGGTTCTTTTCTTCTTTTAAAAGTTGCTATGGATTTGTTGAAAATTTTGGCTTTATTGGGACATCAGTGAGATTTGACTATGCAATTTTTTCTTAATTAATTTTCCCAACCCATGAGACATGAAGGATGGTTGAAGATGACAAGCATCAAATTCATTGACCCTTGTCTAAGATGCACCAAAGCTCCTCACAGCCTTGAAAAAAAACAACTTTGAGACACTCAGGTCCTAACTAGAATGCTGTACTGCAGCAGTGCAGCAAAAAGAGGACTCCATGAAGCAAAATTATACTGCTTTTAGCTTTCTTATGTCTCCTTGCTGGCACCCAGCCCATTTCTAAGCTCTGTCACAATAATTCCCGAGTTAGTTTTCCTTGATGTCAGAGTAGCAGCTGAGCAATTAATTCTTCTTTATTTCATTTTGAAAATGAAAAAAGGTGAGTAGCAACTCTTCAACTACTTTATAGGCAGCTTTAGCAAGCAAAGTATTCAGATCTATTTCTGTTTAGATAAAACAGAATATATTTCTTCTGAGGTAAAGAAAACAAAAAAATAAGTGTTTTTTAAACATTAACTCCCTGACAGTGTAAATATAGTGAGCTGCTCTGCAACTTGTACTGTAAGGGATTTAAAAGAATTTCCAGGTACCTTTGAGAGACAGAATGGAAAATAACTGTCTAAACAGCCAAATATTTCCATCATCAGTGTTGGGACTAAAGATGCATTTTTAGGTCATAATCCCAGCACTGTGCTTCTCTGAGAGACTCTCCTCAGTTACACCTTTTTGTTCATAATATAAAAAAGAAGGTGTAAAATGACCGTTGAGCACTACTTAGCAGCTAAAGACAGAGCCAAGACTTCCTTTAATTTTAACAGGTCTGTTAAATGCAGAGAGCATTTGTTCAGCCTGCTGGCTTCCTGTGGGTGTTTGGGGATCTGCAGCAGGCTGCAATGCAGGGTGCCCTCAGCTCCTGCCAGGGCAGGGCGAGCTCACCAAGCCCGACGCTGCGCTGCCCAGATGAGCTCCTGAGGATGCAGAAGCAGCAGTGCCACATCCACAGAGGCTGAGTCAGGGCTAAAGAGCCCTGCTCCTTCCATGTCACCTCCTATGTATGGCTCTGTGAGTTCTGGCTGCCAGCCAGGCATGAGGAAGCAATTAGAGCAGTGCATAAAATCTAAACGTGAGATTTGTCTCTGTAATCTCTGTCCTTGCTTACTGAATTCTTGCTACACAAATGGCTGGCCACTGAAACAGACTTGACTCCTAAAATATATCTAACATCATGGATGATGGCAAGTCACCACTAGCTAAGCATCTAGCAGTCATAGAAAGATCATTGAACACAGATAAATCCTGTTCTTTTTTTTTCACTCCCAGAGAAAAAAGGCTGGTATTAGGGTTGCATGAACAATTTTTCCCAGCTGTTTCTGCGTGCAGAATGGAAGTACTTTCCTTTGTCTGATCCAAACCAAGCTTCTTCTTCTTTAAAAAAAAAAAAAATTAAAAGTTCAATTCAAACCAAAATTTTTTTCCTTGTTCTGGGCATCTTTAACCAAAATTAAAGCAAAGGAAGGGAATGACTATGAACCTTAACTAATGTTTTCACTTCAGCACTAATGACTAAAACACAGTTCATGACATAACTACAGTTATCCCACTTCCCAGATTAGTGCCAGGCAATTCACCCCCAATTTTTGGCTCAGTGAATATTTCAATTGTCCCATGCAAAGTAGAAAAGCCAAACCAGGAAATTTTTTAAGCTTATTTGTGTGCTAGTCTCCCTAGAGCCTTTCCCTCACATCTAGGATTCCCTTGTGGGTTTGGTGCGTCTCCTTGGGTAAAAAAAGGAAATTTCTTTTCTTGGATGACCCTGGGTGAAAATGGAAAACACTAATTCCTTCAAATTCCCTGCCCAGCAAATTCAATGTCAATTATTGAGTTGTTTTGAAAAGATAAAATGAATTACTGAACAAAAAATCACCAAACCTTTATCTCTCTACTCACTAGGACAACAAGATTTACCAAAGAAGAAAAGTATCCAGGAACTAACATTTGTAGTGTATACTGTCAGTAAGATTAATTTCACGACCTGTGGGAAAAACAGTAATTTATGCCAGCAGGCATTCAGCTTTGTGTTCAAATAGTAAGACTATTGTGAGGAGTAATTTTTATTCCTGGTCACGGATAAGTAAATTGTGGCAGGCTTCTCCTGTCTATCACAATACCATCTACACCTTGTGGTTGGTTTCAGCTATTGCTCATCTCTCAGGTCAGTGTATGACGCTTTCTTACCCCTGTAAATCATGGTCACTGACTTCTGCTTTATTTGGACATGTGGATGTTCATTTTTTCTTAGCACCTGTGATGTGCACAACACCAACCTCCAATGTTAACCACACTGTTATGAAGACTGTGCATCTGTTCAGCTTGAAGAGGTGTGAACAACTGATTTGTCACTTATTACCTCAGAACTCAGAGCCTCTTTATTAGAGTTTCTAACCCCTTGGCTACTAGAAAGCTTTGCATGGTCAGGTGGCTGATTGGGTGGGTAATTTGGGCAGGAAGCTACTTAAGCAATTCAGGGAGTCTTGTCTTCCATCCTTGTTGGTGAATAAAGACAAAATAAAGAATTGGCAATTACCTCGACATTTTTGTTGACACATGACGTATCACTGAAGAACTTGACTAAATTACAGTGTGGAGGGTTTGTATTTTCCTTTGTTCAGCCCAAGGCAAGCAACCCTGGACACTTCAGAAGCTGCCAGGAGACTTTGCTGAAGCCTCATAGCACCTGCAATAACTGCAAGGGCTGTTTGAGCATGGGGCCTGCCTTTGGGGCCCACGTGGGAGCAGCACTCAAGGGGAGGTGATGGCAACATAGCAGTTTGAGGGAAGGAGGCAACACTGGGAGGTCTTTGCCCAGAGAAGGGAGGGTCCTGCGTGGGAAAGATGGCAGAGTGTTATTTACAACACTTTCACACTCCTGGCTTGTGATAGACAAACAAACCTGTGCTTCTCACAAGTGGGGAGCATGTGAATGTACTTGAAAAGAGCATCTGAGGCTTCACGTGCAGCAAGAGGCTGAGAGCAGCTGTCCCTAAACCTGCTGTGAGCTCTGAACCCCTTATGGTCACAAAGCAGCAGGTCTTACCCACCTCTTCCTGACTCCTCTGGCTTAAGAAACCTTTTCTAATGAGAGAGACAAAATATGCTTTTTCAGTGGGAGCTCCTGTATCCCTTTTAAACAACTTTATATTCTTTCTGTTATTTGTTTCCTGTTCTGAGAAGAGGATATTGCTTGAGTATCTTCAAGTAATTCGATTTTTTTTTCCTGATACCACAAAATACACCTCTCTCCTGCCTGGTTGTATACCACACATTCTGTTAAAAAGGGCATATGCTCACTTCTGTAAACCCTTTTTTTTGTTCTGCTTCTACAGCCTATAATTGCTTTCCAATGTCCCATTTTGCTGGCCTGTGTTCCTGCTTTTAACTGAAAATGAACACACTCCATTTTGATAGCCCACTAATCTTCCACTGCAGCACTGTCCACCGAGTCCCAAAGAGATAATAACACTTCTTATGTTTTTGGTTTATACTGAGTACATTTTGCCAAAATTAATTCCTGCCAAACAACAGAATCTGTAAGAACCACAGCTATTCTTCTAAAGGCAAGGGATTGTCTTGGCTTTTTTGTTTGATTTGTTTTCATAATATAAATAGCTCTACATGTGAAGGTCTTTTTGTGTAGACTCTGCCTTTGCCATTTTGTCCAGTATCATTACTTACAGCACTTTGAACTTTCTCGAGAGAATGCCCAACCTTCTCATAGCAATGGGACACTAATTTTATAATTACCTGCTCCACACAAAAAGTGGAGCAGAGCAGTTTTTTCTGTATAGATGTACACTTGAACCTGTGTACGTCGTTCTCTCAACCCAAATAAAATCAACATCTCAAGGACACGATCCATAAGCTGCTCCATGGGCTACCAAACTTCTCTTTTTAACCATTAGTTTTGGTTCTCTGATGTCTGTCTTTTTCTTGGCCTTGACACTTCACTACTTCCTGACTTTTCATGAAGGACATCAAGAGGTCGGTGAAAATATGGAATGCCTCATCAAACCATTTGCAACCCACCCTCACATTTCACAGATCTCCATCTTTGTGCAAATATAATACCTTTCAGATTTCTTGTACATGGTTTCATAACTGAGTTTTACTGTTTGAATTGAAACTATTTCATACATCTAGTGCTTCAAACGCAGCTATTGTCAGAAAATAAAGATCTATTCTGATTGCCTTCCGTTTCTGGCATCCACTCCTTGCAACAACAAAGTTCTGTTTAAATTCTTTCCAACTGTCTTCCAAAATTCTAGGGAAAAAAAGAATAATTGTCTCAGATGAGGCTTTTAATGGTGCCATTTTTCCATTTGGGGAATTTTAAAAGTTCACTTAACTCCTAGTACTATTGTCACTCAGCTGTCATTTAATGTCTAATACAGATCTGCTTCATTGAATCTCTGATTAGAATTGCATACCCTGAGCTGCTGCACAAGAAAAGTGACCTAATTGTTTCAGGTGGCTGGGCCAGAGCTTCTTAATTCACTAAAAAAATCAGAAGGCAGCAGAAAGAATGGCAGAAAACTCTGCCATTCCCCCTCTGCTGTCCACATTTTGAGTCACCCAAAACAAATGCACCAAGCCCTAATACTTGAAGTTTTGTGCGCTGATTAAAACACACCTTTTGTTCTTTTTGAGAAGATTTGCAGAAAAACAAAGTGAGTGGTAGTTAAACTCCCCCAGGCGCCCCTTACCCCTGCAATCCCCCCATGGAAGCCCAAAACTAGATGCTTAAGTATTTATACAAAAAGCAGGAATAAAGGGACCATGACTTTTCAAGAGTGCCTGGCAGTCATTGGCTCACCCTGGTGCAGTGTGAATGCCTTGATCTGCTCTGCAGTGTAGGTCTCAGGCTATATCCCAGATCTGGGGATGGTGCAACCTGAAGTGTCCTGCACAATCTTGTCCCTTAGATACTGAGATCACAGCATACCCTGGTTCCTACCTGCCTGGGCATATAAAAAGGACTACGCACATGTTCTTATCTAAACCTGCAGCTTGGGCAGGGGTCTGGGCACACAAAGCAGGGAAAACTATGCTGTGGAGCCCACCTGCCTCAGCTTTGACAGAAATACTGAGTTCAAGTACTGCCAGCATTCTTGAAAGCCAAAGAATCTCTTGAAAACCCACAGAAGAATTTAGCACCCCAACTTCCAAGCATTTGATCTTTAATAAGCTTGATATTTTCCCAGTAGGCCGGCTCTCCAGCTTGCAGAAGGTGACAGCTGCCACTTCCCTTTGAGGACAAAGTTCAGGACAGTCCTCCACAGAAGCCAGCCCTTTGCACACAATCTGCTTTGCATTTTTTTTTCCCCCAGGAGGTTTATAGAGCTTCACAGAATTGCAGAAGCTTGTCTGATAGCACATTTGCCTGCTTAACTGTCTTTGCTGTTTCTAATATCAAAGGAAATGAGTGTTTGGGAGGAGGGAGAAGGATGAAGATGGAGAAGGAGAAAGGAAGGAGCCAAATTAAATGAAGGTGAATAATCAAAGCCACCTTTCCTGATATCAGATGTTCTGTAGGAAAGTTTTGGGTGGGTAGGCCTGTACACTACAATGTACTAGCATAAGAGCTAGAGTCCAGTGAAGAACTACAAAAGAAGAAAATGATCAGCACCTGTGACATTTCTCAGACAGAGCTCCACTTTAAAGAGGTTATACTTGCCCACTTCATACCAGTATACTTGCCCACTTCATACCAGGTTCACGCCATGTAAGAAAGTCAGAAGGCATCAGCTGGCATGTGTGCATTGTTTACCTAACTGGAAGACCTTTGGACGTGTTTTCTGCTGAAGCTGGAACATGCAGGTCTGAAGTGAAAACATCCACCCAAATTTAAGAAGCTTAAAGCTTTTTCAAAATATGTGGATTTATAGAGTTATTTCATATCTTTCCATTACTGGAGGGATATCATTGCTTCATCTTTGTGTAAGAGGTGGAAGATAGGGACAAGGGAGAGTTAAAATCCTGTGTCAAATGTAGGACATTTGCAGTTACTGTTAAAGGACATAACATCTCTACCTTTAAATCAGTTAATTAAGCAATTCAAATTCCTCACTGTATCAACTGTTTAGTACTACAAGCAATATACTACACTGGCCTTTCTATTATCTCTGAGCTCTATTCCTTTCAGCAACATAATTATTGACGACAAGATTTTCTTCACTTGCACATTTTCAAATCAAGAGATAAACTTTTTTTTTTTTTTTTAATCCCTAGTCATCCTTACTGGCTCTGCTTTGAAATCTTTAATAGGATATGGCATATCAGGCTATTGGAGAAATTGCTTACAGAGACAATCTCTGAAAAAATCTAGCTTTCTGAAAGCAAGCTCCAGCTAGCAGCGCATGAAGAACAACACTGCGTGTGCCTATAATGAAAGTAAATCAGCAATCAAGAGGAAATGACAGTTCAGGTCTGTCCAAACCGCAGGTGCAGGGACTCACATGGCATCGGCTTGTGCAGCCCAGAATTACATTGCAGCTGTTAGAAGAAACTCCACAGGATCACTTGTCATCTCCTGCATGACAAATTGAGCTGTCTCCCCATACAGGACTGTTTCTCATCACTCTAAAGAGGCCTTGATTTGAACATAAGCTCTAAATCACATGTAAATTTGTGCTTGGTACTTCTGTAGCCAGAGCACTCCATGAACATCACCAAACTGTGCAACAGAAGATGCAGCTTTGATGTCGCAGTGATGCATAAAGTGATGGGATATTCTGAGTTTGGAGATGCCAATGGAAGGTATGAGAAACTCCTTGCATTGGGGTCTTCTGCACATCAGTCATGACAAGCCTCTGCCTCTTATGATACCTGTGTTCTCTCAGTCAAGAAAAAGTAACTGAGAACCTAGTAAGGGAGAGAAGCCACATCAACAGACTTCCTACCATTTAAATGAAAGGAGGAAAAAATATTACCATATGCTATATGGCTTTTGGATTTCTGCAGATGGTACCTTCTGTTGCATAGTTGAAAAAAAAATGGATTTTATTCCATTTTTACACAGGTCCTACAAAATTTGCACACATCCCTTGTATGCCAAGTACAAGAAGGTATGTTTACTCCTCTTTTTAATTTTCCACACTTGCCCTGCATACCTACAGCTGCATGTTGTGTTTTATTCTCTGTCATGGTGAGACAGCACAATGGTGTGAGGTAGCCTCTGGATTTATATACTGCTCTTTAGTCTTTTTATGCAAACAGCTTCCAATACTTCTTGCTCTAGGAGCGTTTTCTGCACAGGCTGGAAATCTCTGCTACCTTTCCTTCTCCACATGGCTCTGAGTTTGCTGACGATCACATTTAAGATTATTTGGTGCCAGCAGCTAACTTTCAGGGCTGCTCAGTGAGTGTGCTGTATCAATGTGGGATGAGTGGGTGGAATGTTTTCTACTGTTTTACTTTTTAGGGGAAAATAGAACTAATCTGGTGGTTTTAACAGTTGTGCTGTCACTGGTACGGACACAGCGATGATGAATAAATTGTTCAGTCTTGACAAGACCTTCATCAGCAACAGCAAGATTGCTCATTAGATTTCACAGCATACACACTTCAACTACATTCTGTGCATCTGTGGTACTGTCAACTGATTAGGACATTTCTTGTATATGCACACACACACATCTTCTTTGACTTCAAGCTTTGATGTTTGTGGCTTAGTTTATAAACAAACAGGAGCCTGAATCTTGCCTTTTTACTTCATTGTTAATGCATAATACTCTGTACTCTGGCTGGAACTTAGTGTGTTGATGGGAATTGCTCCATTAAGAACCACAACAGAATAATCAGAAAAACTTTTTCTTGCAAGAGGCTGAGCAAAATCAATTTTACTGGTTGATTTTAGTTTATTATTTCCAAACTATGATGGGTATTTGTTTTCATGCCAAATGTTTCTGTAAATCACCTGTATTAAGATGTATTGAAGCATTTACAATTTGATAGTTGGAATTAAAAGGCATTACATAACTAACCAAAAGTTTCCGTGTCACTCCACAGTGCATTACAATAATTAGCAAGAAAATATATTTTGTCCTTACCAGTAATGACAGGTCCCTTTACATATGCAAAGGCAGCTAGTGTTCAGGGCTAACTGTGGGTGGACAAAGAAATGTGCCATCTTACAAATGCTTTCAGTGAGGGCCTTGGAATTACCTTCTCAAAGGACAGAACAAACATTTGAGGCATGAGATCTTCCCTAACATTGAAATATTTCTCCAAAAATGTTTCAAGGCTATTGTCTAGAGGAGCAGGAGAATATATTTTCTTCAGGAAATAATAATAATAAAGCGTATTCTGTGATCCAGTGGGTGCATAAAAATCCTGCAATGAAAGGTTTCACCAGGAAAAACTAGCCCTGAACGACCTTCACCTTCTCCTGGCTTTCAGTTCACCTAATGTCTTCACACCGGTTACTAACACACGGCATAAATACCACTAAACTTTATAAGAGAGTTATTTTTCTTGAAGTTTCTGGAAAGGTTCATTCTTCTCTTTCTGATACAAAAAAAATTGAATCAGGTGTTATCCCTGTTGTATAACCAAGAGTAGAAGACCTGTTTGTTTCAAAAGATCACAGGATGATGAATCATGAAGAGATGAGAGGCCTGTGTTCAGAAGCTGCAGATTAATTTGGAATAATTTGATCACTTCAGCTCACTTCTTAGAGTGCTGATCATAAAACCCCACAGTAGTGACACCATGCAAGTACTTATTTTTCTCACTCTGAAATACACAAGGAAAACCTTTTTCAGCAAATCAGGCACTGCATTGGAACACCATAATGGCAATACTGGTTCAACAGCTAATGAAAAATGATTCATAAAGAGTTATTGTTATACAGACACAGGACTGCAGCCCTGTGGAAAGCATCTGTTTTGTTGAGGAATTGGGTTAAAGTTTCACTTTCCTTTTTTTTGCCAAATGCCAGTGCAAGAACACCAAACGATCCTCTGATCCTATTAAAAATGATTGTCTGGGAACATCTTATTCCACTGTGAATGGATAAAATTTTCCATATCTTGACAGTGGCATACTGATACTGAATAATAAAAATCAACTTCAATAGTTACAAAGTATTTTTAAAAAGCATTAAAATTATAAAAACAATGCATTTTTCAGGAGTATTCTACCACTCTTGTTTCATAGTTGTGTTTGATTTATTTCTTACCATTCTCCCTGAGCTAGTGAGAGTTAAATAAAATTGATAAGAGATTCCTATCCTCTAAACTGTATTTACAGTTTTCCCATAACAAAGAAACCCTCAGTGTCCTCCTAGACATAAATTTTGCACAGTTCTGTCCTGGCTCAAATGTAATGAAGCCATCAGGGTCTTCCTGACTGTAACTAAGTTACAAGAAAAAAAGCTTCCACTCTCTGTAAACACAGAACATTTAGCAGGAGAATAAGACAGTCTAATCCAGGGCAATTTAGCTATCTTAAATACAGCTGTTTTATCATATTTTTTAAATTCAGTAATAAAAGAAAATCCCAGGGAGTGCTAAATCATTCTCAACTTCATCAGAATTCACAAAAAAGAGCCTTTTAAGCTGTACTGCCTTGTTTCAGAAAAAACCAAGAGTACTGGCATTATAAACTTCTATTGCTTTCATGTCACCCCACACTTAATTTTTCCAAATTGATTTATCTTGAGAAACTGCAACAATTACCCAAACACAATGTTTCCTGTATTGTTATGGGTTGTCAAGGCATGTTGGAGAGTGATGTGTCCCAATGCTGCACTATATTAATTTTTTTTTCTTTTACTTGCCTGTTTTATCAACATTACTACTTGTAGGTAACTTTTTGGCAACAGAGCTCTTTACACTATACAGCAGTCTGAATACATTTCAAGCCCTTCCAACCTGTTAAACTGTACCATAACTGACAAGACTTACCTAATTTCTGTAGTTATGCAAGGAGATGGCCTTCAAATAATTTATCTAGCTAAACTAGAAAATTCACTCTCCTAAATTTCTGAACATGTAGAGGCTTATTGCAATATCCCTTTCTGATGCCAGTTAATAGTATTCACTTACCTCTCTCTTTTTCAAAAAATTGCACAAAATTCTCTATTGATAGGACTGGAGTTGGAGTAAGTCAATAAGATATGGGAAGCAATAATTCATTTTCAGCTCATGTAGTATATTTTACTTTCCTCCTGTGGGGTCAGTGTCTCTCTGGCTGGAAGTCTGTCATACAGGTTTATTCCAGTTGCATATTTCATATCACACAAACATCTTAGTGATCTTAACATGCATAATTGGAGAAGACCAAAGAAGAGACTTGGGTCACTCACAAGCCCACCTGGATTCACTTAGTATTAAGAAATGTGTCCTTAACAGTCACTGTGTGGGTAGGGGGAAGGGAATGACATCATTATAATATAATACAGTACCATATGGTTTATCAGCAGGTCAGGCTTTATCCTCTGATCACCCTGGTCATGATTCAACAACATTTTTTAAAAATTTCAGATCAATCATATCAGTGAGGAAACAAGACTCTTCTGAGTTTAATATTTCAGAATGCAGAACTTGTTCTGAATGTATAGAATAAGCATAAACTTAAGACTATAGTCTTGTAAACTCTATATCCTGATTAGTTAAGATAGTTTAGCAGTGAATATTTATAGAGGAGACACCTTCTCTCCCCATTTAAGTACATCAGAAGGACTGTCCTGTGACTTGCAATACTAAATCTCATTTTTCTTAGGTAATCCAGCACCAGAAAAACAAAACATAAACTCTTTTTGATTCTTGATGTTCTATTAATGGAAAATAAACCCAGATTTAGCAACTTATGTGCAATTTGCTATAGTGATTGCAATTTGCTGTTCATTTCAGTTTCCCTCAAATTATTCTAAAGAATACTTGATAGCAGTCAGTTTTTTCCCAGTTGAGGCATGGCACAGCTGGAGCAGACACTCGCTGTGGGAATCTCAAATCTTCCTCCTCCAGAAGTACAAAGGAATTCAACAAGATCTTCAGATAAGATTTTTTAAAAAAGTAACCTGCCTCAGCATAACAGTGCCCAAATGATCATGTAACAGGCAAAAGAGAAGGGAAAAAAGGGGTTTTGTAATAGAAAGGGGTCACCAAAAAGGTCCTTTTGGTATCTGCACTGGGATATGTCCCACTCATGATATACAGAAATGATCTAGGAAAAAAAACGTGTCAAGTAATGACAGACTTTAGTGAGAAGCATAAATTAATCAGATTATTAAAGACAAAGATTGACCACAAAGACCTGCCAAAATACTGAACAGAAGCATTATAAAAAGTCAGAGAGGGTACAGTATAGGTAAAGCAACCCCCTGAGGAAAGCCAACAACTTTACACACACTGTGAGTCATTTTGACGATAACCCCTTTGAAGAAAGGGTTTAGCATCCAAAGAGAACTGTGAAAACATCAGTTCACTGCTCATCAGTGGCCAGAAAGCAAATTTAATGGCATGCCCAATTAGGAAAGGAATAGAGTCCAAAGGGGTTCACTGTTATTCACATGTACACATTTGTGGTGTGCCCATATTTTGCATATTGCATCATGTTCTGATGTGTCATTCTCCCCACTCCAAACTATCCCCGGAGTCATGCAACTGTGAAAGCTAGAGAGAGGCATCAGACCCCACAGGTAAAATAGTAAGAAAGGAATGACTTGAATACAAAAGCAAACAAGAGTAACATTAAAAAAAAACCCAAATGGTAGCCCTTTCAGTAAGTCATAGATGATCTGTGGAACTCCTTGCCAAAGGATGTTATGAACACCAGAAGTTTACCTAGATGGAAAAAGTGACTGAATACATGTGTGAGAAATTATCTAATCAGTATCACCATACCTAAAAGCACCACCTCTATCTGAAAAAGTCCTTAAGCAGGAATAGGGCTAGCTGTCATCTGGTTTGCCAGGTCAGATGTTCTTCTGGCACAATCCCATTTGCAGATTGGGAAATCTACATCAAAATACATGATCATTTTTATGTTGAGACACTTACACTTTGACCCACACAATTAAAACATCCCCCACACCCCATCTGTGACACATTCCCTTTCTGTGACATTATTTTCACTTGCTGCCTTGCAGGTGCCACTTCCTGCCCTTCAGAGACAAACCAAACTACTTCTCAAGCAGGGGTTTTAAACAGAAAAGGAGATAATACTGCCTCAAACCCAACTTCCTATGTCACCCTGAATCCTCCTTCCAAAAAACAGTTAGTGAGCAAGCAAAAGAAAGACACTCAACTCGTCTCGCTCGATCCCTGACTGCCAGTGCCAAAAGATGTCAAGATTTCCATCAAAACCCAAAGTCAGGGATCTTTTTCCACACAGTAGCAAAGTTTCTGTGAAGATCATCTAGCTTATTTCATCCAATGCCTCTCAGTCTCTGGAAACGCTATAGTGAGCAAAGCAATTCTGAAGCCAACTCCTTCCTCTTGGGACAGTGTGCAGGCATCTGGCAAATCTCTCTATCCTTCTCCAGGGCAAGAGTAGTTTACATAGTCAATGCTACGTGGATTTCTTAAATCTGTCCACTCCCTGTCTACTTCCTAGGGTTTGCTGGATGAGAATTCTCTGCTAGCTCAGCTAAGAACATTAGCCCTTCACAGTTCAGTCTCTGTTATCAGCATCACCTTTTGTGCTGCAGGCAATTTTTACTGTCTCCCAAGTGCGTACAATATTGAATATGCTAAGTTGCTTCAAGGCAGTTCAGGCTGTCCAGAGTTTAAGTAATCATTATAACTTAAATAATCATTTTTCAACAGTAGGTCTTTCTAGGAAAGGCTAAAATCTAATAATGAAGATGAATAACAATAATCTTTAAATGAACATTTCAAAATCAGGTGATGCATTTGTGTGCATTCACTTTGATGGTTTTAACTCTGTGCAGAGGCTCTAGCTTACCAATCACAAACACAAACCTCTTCAGTTACTGACACTACATGAGCAGCTTCATTGGGGACACAACAAGCCCCTCCTTGCCCCAGACCTCTCTGTCCCTGAGGGAGTTCAAACCTTACTGTTTCTTTCTGGATATTAAAGATTGAAGATGTTCAAAATGATAGTTTTTAATTTGGCAAAGTGAGAGAGATGTTCTTAGATTGACATGAAAATAAAAAATGCCTTTGTTTTGTTAGCTGAGCTCAGGATCTACCTCTTGCTTTCTCCTTGCCACACCACAGCATCATTCACCACTGGGGAATGGCAGTGGCACTCAGAGCACTCGTGCTGCTGGAGGAGAGGGCACTCTGCCAGATAAATTTTCATATCCTCCACATAGCTGTTCTGCAGTATGCAGAAAATAATTTCAGAGCATCCTAGGGAGAGTGGCCACTCTGAAGATGCTGGAAGATGCTGAAAGATGCACTTTATTCCAGTAGAGAGACATTCCTGTCAGCAAGAAAATTCTAGACATACCCAGAATAAAAGAGAAGCTAATATCATCGAAGTAAAGAGAAGAGAAGCTTTTGTATCAAACACGCTGTTTAAAAAAAAAAAAAAAAGCATCCTGTATCATTATTGGAAGTACACGGTCAAAAAGCCAGTATTGCTTGCTGGAAAAGCCCAGTGTAACAGTTTAAATCTGCATATATTTGAAAAACTTTTGAAATAAAGAAATGGATTTCTATTTAAAGTATAAATATTATTTTCATAGGCATAATATAATAATTAAAATACTTAACATAATCTCTCAAAATGATTGCATCTGATCTGCTTTCTCATGCGAGTCAGACCAGTGTCTTGTTATGCACCAGTATCTCGCATCAGCACGATACAGGATGACAACAGCAGATCACTGCCCACAAGGACTCAGTCATGTCTCCTAGGGAAAAGAAGCCATAAAACTTTTAGAAAAGAGACATCATTGCATTCCTTCACAGGCAGGGAATTACGCCTGTTTCAGACACACTCCTGCATCCCAAAGAAGAAATATTCTGAACAGTAATAAATGACTGAAGGGTTATTTCAAGCTAGCATAATTAATTAGCTAAGAGGCCGAACACATCCCCAGTTGGCCCTAGGAGGTAGAGGAAGAATATAAAGATGGTGTTCCCACTTGCACAGTTAGTCCTCAGTGTAATCTTGTCATTGGGTTGCAAGGCAGTGCTCATAGCAGTGGTGTAGGAGATAAAACTTGCAGATAGAGAGGGAGAGGAAATCATACGTGACTCCTGAAGCCAGCAGCTGTTCTGCCTGTAAAACTGCACCTTGATATGCTACTGTTTAGTATGCTGTGGGCTGGGTAAGCACTTTCTGGGACATAGGTGAGGCTAACATCAAGCCTGAGACTGTGCCAAGGTCAGTGTGGCACACTGTGACAAGTGAGACTATTGTGCCTAGACTTTTTGAGGATTTCTTTTTTTTTTTTTTTCTGTAGGTGAATGGCTGCTCTGGGAAACAGAAACCAAATCCTCATTAAATCTCTAGGCACTTTTGCTGACAGCAGCTCCCATTTAACTCTCAACCCTCTTTCCCCTATTCTGATACCCTCAGGCTTCCCATAAGAGATGAATGTTTCATTGCTCTCCAGTGACAGGCCCTCAATCCCACAGCTGTCACCAGTTGGTGGAGCAGCTCCACCTCTGAAATCGCGCACTCCACCCTGCAGATTACAAAACTCCATCTGAAAGAGCCTGTGAGAGCTCTCTCCTCCCACTGAGAGGAGCAGCTTCAAGGTTTCTGCTGAGGACACTGCTAGTGTGTTGTCTAAAGCTTTTTGCATTTACAAGATACGACCCCTGTGGAAGGTATGTCTAACAAGGACTTGGACTCTACTCTCCCCAGATGAAAAGATGCGCAAAATAAATCAAAGTAATGCTCATTTACACGGCAGGACAGGGATCTAATGATAAAAGATGAAGAGCAAACAAGCACAATTCTGATTCTAGACCCCTCTCTTCATTCTCTATTAAAGCAACAAGCCAGATGTGGTTGCGCAAAAAAATCCCCACAGCCAGACGGTTCTTCTGCAGCACACACAGTTTTCCCCTTCTCATATAAAACTACTGGTAAATATTTTTGCTCAACATTAATCTTTCTCCATGACCCAATTTCTACCTCCTCCACAATTTAGGATATTTTGGCAGATGCCTGTAATTTTTTATGAATTAAAGTAAATGTCAAAAGGAAAGCTGCTCCTCCCATTCCTCTCAAAGAGCTGGAAATAAAACTCGATTTCTAAGGTTATAAAGCACAACTCTCCACTTTGGAAAATTGCTAGAACAAGTTTGCTTAGCATCTCCACATAAAAAAAATGTTTCCAGAAGAGTTTCTGCATTCCCTCAAACTAAATCAAAGATCAATGCAAGCTATATCCCAATATCATTTTTGCAAATGCTTTTTCCCATAGCAGCCTCAGTCTACGCACTCATTTTAACACTAGGGCCTTAATATTTTATAGCTTTTCAGATAGATTTATAACGGTAGAATTCTTGAAACAGAATTTTTAAAGCCAAGCTGGTTGCAAGCTGAGCTAACTATATTGCATTGATCCCAAACCTCAAGAAGAGTAAGGAAAGAAAACTATTTCATGGCTGGAGGTGTGAAACTACAGAAACAGGTGTAACTTCATATCCATTCTTAAGAGTCCCATAGAGTAGAGATGGACCCTCTCTCATCAGCCCCACTTTTTTCTTTTTCTAGTTTTCCTCCAAACCAGTTATTGCTCCACAAAATGCAAGGAAAATGGCTTTCCCCAACTGGACAAGAAGCTTGGATACCTTAACTCTTTATCCCTTACAGGTAGCAGTTTTGTCACAATGAGTGCTTTCTGAGATTCATAGCAGTCCCTTTCTGATGCCTGCAAATGATTCCCATGGTCTGGCTTCAGCTCCTTTTAATTATGAGGGATAAAATACTTAGCAACGGGGAAAAGAGAAAACGTTAAAAGACATAAATGTTTCCCCAGACAGTGTGATGCAACAGAAGGGCACTGAGCCAACCACGTATTACAGCTCTGCAAGTTACTTGGGGGTTTTTGTACTCTTCTGTCCTTAATATAGTAAACCTTATATGCAGCCTTTGATTTGGAGCTCTCAGAGGAGCTGACCAGTTTGGGGTCCCTCAAGACACTACAGTGGGACAAATTATTAGAGCAATGGCATATCTTTTCTTCTGTATATCTGTAGAACATACATAACTCCTAAATGCTTTCAAAGAACAGAGAACATACATTTTGAAATACAACATACTTTGAAATTCTCATTTAAGAGTGTTAGGCTACAACTTCTGAAAAAAACCCCCAGTAAATCTGCAGTACCAGATGAACACTTCTAGTCTCAAGATTAATTATGTTAATGGTATAAGCAAAACTAATCTCCTCTAACCCAGACAAATTAGTGTTTCCACACAGCTCATTAATCCCTGCTTCTTCATCTGAAGAGGCCATGTTGCATAGTACCAATATATGCAAAAAACCAGCATGCTAGGAATATCTCAGACTGGAAGTGCTGAAAACAGTAGAAGCATTACCCAATTTGATTTAGACATCTATGGTAGCATTTTGTGCTCTTTCTACCTTTCATTTATCCATGACTCCCCTCTGCCAGTTTAAAGAAGCCTGGAAGATTCCACCAAATGCTGTGATCTTCTGCAATCCCATTGAGAATAGAAACAGAAATTTAATTAAAAGCTATGTACTGCACATTTCATCAGAGAAAGCTGCTGCCACCATGACAAAGGAGGAAGGAACCAGCATCTGTAAATCCAATGACCTTGCCACTGACGTTCATTCATTAATAAGAGTTAAGGATCATATTGCAGATGGACCTTCATGTATGGTTTCAGTAAAAGGAGACAACTTTTTCTTAACCCCTTTCAGTCTTTCTTCAGAGGTTGGAATGTCCTGTGCCTGCCAGCTCACCCAGGTACCACTCCTTGAGCGAAGGAGCAGCCCAGCAGCCCCTGAGCTTGGGTTCACCTCCAGCCAAGTGCTGCCTACATTGTGCCTGTATACACTGAGAATGTGCCTGGCTTATGCTCCTCAGCTGTCAGTACCAAAGCAACAAGCATGGGACCCCTCAAGGTGCTGGGATGGTGCAAAAGTTTACAGTATAATTAAGTTACACTTGAGGTAATTTTCAATTTAAAGTGACTTTACTCCTCTCTCAAAGTCTTTGATCCCTGAGGCCTGAAATCCTCAGTGTGGGTGCCACTGCTTGCAAATCAATTGTTACTGCCAGATATTATATTGATTCCTGTGGTACAGTGCCTGTGAGCAGCAAAAGCAAAAATGCCAATTTCAATTACTAAGCAAAACAGAAGATTTCTTTGTGATTGGATGACAAGAGGAAGATCACCACTAGCTACATTCTGGGGAAGGGAAAAAAATGTCCAATGTCCTTACTTTGCAAAAAGGACAGAAACCTATAGATTTCTACACTAGATATATCCAGCTACATTGTTTTTCCACATTGTTGAAATAAATGATAAATATACATATAAAAACATAAATATATATATACACACACAATTACGCTGTAACATACTGATCTGAATGAATTCAGACCAGAGAGAAAAGTGTAATAGGGTGATTTTCCCTTGAACTCCCCTGTGCTACACAAATTTTGGTGAATCAACCACATTCTTTTGATGCCCTCTGTCACTTCTGTGCCATCACTGGCAGCATTGAATTTAGCCTGACAAAGCATTTCCATGTGGGAAGTTATGTCATTGTATACCCTGGAGATGAGTGTAGCTGAATGAATTGGTGGAAGAACATCACAGCTGGATGTCCTTTGGCAAAGTGATGAACCATGTCTAAATCTTCAGGCACCTGATGTCACCCTCTCTCAAAGGGCAACCCACACTAGAAGAATCACATAATCTCCTGGCAAAAAACTGAAGAAAATTTTCTTTTTTTTCCACCATGTTTTGGCCACTTCTCCCGCTGACATATTTTTAGCCCTAGCTGTGCCAGTGATGACCTTCCCTTACGAGCCCTCTTTCCCAATGTCTGGCCTCAAAGGACTGTGTTGCACCACGCAGCACACCGACCGCTGCAATGAGCCATCAGCCCTGACAATGGCAGTGACAATTCCATCCCCAGAGGAGAGGGCAGCAGCAGTACAGACGGGAACAAAGCCTCCCTGCCTTGGGCCCAGTGAACGCTGTTTTCACTGGTATGTGCAGATGTGGCACAGCGCTGTTCAGCTCGCTGTTCCTCTGGGCCTGCAGCTGGGACGTGACTGCCGCCCACACAGGCCTGGCTTCCACAGAGGTGACAGCTACCGGGACACCTGCGGAGACAGCTGCGCCTCCGTGTTCTTGTCGCAGATATTTCCTGTCTGTGGTTTAATCTATCTGGGATACGCCTCTATGGGCTGCAACTGGGCTTCCTGTCACTGCCTAGAGAAATCTCAGCTGTGGTACAGTGGGCACATTGACATGGTGTGAGGTGGCTGTGCTGCAGTCACCAGCGGCCGACTGACCACGGCCCACGAGGAGTAGTACATGGGCAAGGAGCAGAACACAGACACTGCAATGGAGATGTCCTCTTGTTTCTTGACATGAGGACAGCTGCAGTTCCTGGCTCATGAGCCTTGGCTCACATGGCATACCACAAAACTGTTCCTGCATCTAAGCTGTAGTAGTGGTGTGAGTGGGCTAAGCAGCAAGATCCAAGGAAGGCTGCTGGGCATTATGCAGGAAAGAAGACCCACTCAATTTCATGTTTTCTCTTCTGCTGGAAGGGGAGGTAAGGAAAGCAAGAGAAAAACAGGCTGGATATGCTTTAGCTCTTATTAAGAGAAAGAATACTCCAGGCTGCTTTTGGCAGCTTCTTATTCAGCTCAGAGCACAGCTGCAGGGGACACAAAGCAAAGCTGTGACGGGCAACATCTGAGGCACAGGAGATACAGAATACAATCTGTACCCTCATACTTTCTCTTGCTCTACATTCCCCCAGCCCTCTTTCTGCAGTTTAGTCAATATGTTCCCGGCTAGAAGCTGGTGGATGGGAGGAAAAGGAGATTTTCTTTTTCCCCTGTAGTATGGTTTCCTTTTAAAAAATAACATTGGTTTTCTGATCTAACCACACTAACAAGGTACACTGTTAATAACACACATAGGAAAAAACCCATTATTTTCATGCCACTTCAGACCCTTGTGCCTATCCTTGTACCATTGTACAGTTGTTGAAGGATTGTTGTACAGAGTTGAAGTTATTTCTGAGATTGTTAAAGCAAAAGGAACATTTTCTTGAATCCACTTTGCAGAAATATTATGTGCGGGAAATTAGTTTAGAGATCTAGAGAAATCTGCAATTAGACATTAATTTTTCCATTGAATGTAAAACTGGGCTAAGGTTGTTTACAAACTCCACTACTTCTTGGGCAGAGCACAGCAGTCTCCTGTCAAAGAAGAAGGGCTCAGCAAGAGCTCCCCAAATTCACAGGCAGTGCTAAGAAAACACATAACCAGTTTGGATCCAAGTGTTCAGCTACTGGAATTTGACATAATCTGTCTGCAAGAGTGCAGCTGCCAGCTCTGTAAACCAAGAGGCAGGGCTTATATGGTTTGGGAACATCACTCCCTCTTCCATAGCCTAGCACCATCAGCCTAAGGAATGATTTTTGGATAGGGTCTTGAAGGAGGCTTTGCTGTTGTCCAGAGTTTTCTCTGTAGAAAGCTAAGCAGATGAGGATGAGAAAAGTTAGATAAGTGCCAGATGCTCTGAAAAATTCTACCTTTAATGTCTGCAGTCATTATTACAAAAATTTGAAGAGGCCTTGGCAAATGCTTAAAAACCCCCATTTCCTAAGTTGGTCTGAAGTCATGCTTCATGTCAGCATATCATCGAGGATTCTTGCAAAACTGAACTTCTAGCCCAAGTCGCTTTTCAGATAGAGCCTGAGAAAGAAGCATTTGCATAAAGCAAACAGCACAGTTGATATTAAGGTTTCCTTTCATCAAAGCAGCTCTCAATTGCCAGAAATATGGTTTATTGGCCACATATCACACAAACAAACAATCAAGAGGATGGACTTTGTCACTGAGGGGATTTAGAAGGCTTCAAAATTGGATGCAAAGCCAGTTAAAATCATTACCATATAGGCGTCTCCAATTCTCCACGCTGCATGCACGTGTACACTTGCAGTTGTGCAGCCATAAGGGCCAACTGGCTGAGAGAAAGTGTAAGACAGTATTCCACTTTTGCAGGAATGTTTACTTCAGAGGTAAAATATGTTCTCCTGACAAGGAGGGATTACACTACACGTGATTAGGAGTATCTCATTGCAGCTCTCATAAAAATTGGTCTCTGACAACACTAGAGTTGTTTAATAGCACTTGACATATTAGAAGCACATACAGCATTAGCAAGAGTGTAACAGTCTTTGCTAAATAATCTGTGTAGCTTTATCAATGAGTAAACACTGCAGATGCACCAAAATCTTTCTATGACACGCTTCACATATGTGAGCAAGAATAATATTTTCAAATCCTCTCAGCTGTGACATCTTCTTGTAAGATGTTGCTTATATTGGTGGAAAACACTTTTGCCAAGGGAGAAGTTTCCTTCTCTCATAAGCTTGAGTTTTAATGGGGTGAACAATCCTCATTCATAGTGTAGTCTGCACTTGTCCCCATCTATATTAGTTTAACTGTTAGACATTAGGCAGTTTTCAGGAGCTCCCACTTTCAAGGTCATATGGCTTCAAGCAATCTCCATTAGAGAGACATCTGCAAGGCTGAATGAATCAGAATTCTTGCCTAAAGACCTGCACATTTCCCATTTGACATGCATGCATTGGTAGGTTTAAGACATACATGATATAAAGGCAAAGTAGTCCACTCTCTGCTTTCCCAATGTCACTGGGAAACACTCCATTTAGCAAGACTTGAATGTATTGCCTTTAGCCTAAGGACAGCCTGAAGCCTATGTCTACCCTAGAAAATTAGTATTTATTTTCTGGGACCACATAGCAAATATCCTTAGTTCATGATCCTTGTGATGGTCAGACTTGCTGCAGACTGTAGCACTTCATATTGATAAAATTAATACCTGCACTGGAATCCTTGAGGCACTAAGAGGCAAATTTATCCACCTGACCTAAAGCCAGCCAAAAATTAAAATAAGGTGAAAGGATGTGAATAGGATATCCTTATGGGAAAGATGCAGCTTGTCAACACAAAGGCTCACTCAGTAATAATATTTCTTGGGTGAATATCATAAGTTGGAGTTCAGACTGGATGAAGATAATATAAAATTTACAAAAAATTCAAACCTCTTTTTTAAACTTATTACAGAGATGACTCACAGCATTCTGACATGGGTTAAGATATGCCGCAGTCTGAACTTTGCAACCTGGCAATTGACTAAGCTGCATCAAAAACTGAATCATAACATTTTCAAACTCTAGCTCTCTGTTTCATAACACCAACTGTCTAGTGGTGAGCTGCCCTTGGATCATCACAGGAGATGTGTTGGCGCATCACTGGCTTGGAGAGGGGCACTGTAAGGTGTATCAGAGGTTTATACCTGATCTATCTGGGCAGGTCAGTCGATGACATGGAAGGAAATATCACCTTGCACACCAGAAGAGCCACTGATACTCTTGTGTGCAGTCACATAAGATCAGTCTGGGCTGGAATAACAAAGGAAAACTCCACCACGATGAGTGTGTGCCTGAGCCCACTCCTACCAAGCCAGGCTGGGAGCCTCAGCACTGCGCTCCCTGATGCTACCAGTGAAGGGAAGCCTTTTCAGTTCAGATCCTAAAACTGTAAGACAGCGCCTGTAAGTCAAGAGAGTGAAACACTTCTGTACTTGTGGGCATCATTATCCACAGGGAAAACACTGCCCACCATGTGACAGAGCATTGTCTGTGCCGTGACAGAGGAGCAAGGACAACCGTACATTCTCCAAGTCCACTGGCTGAGCAGCACTACAGCCCTTGCTTTCAGATTCTCCAGGGGTGCATTGAATGCCATTCTGCCAGTAAGAGTCCTCTAAGTGAAAAGAAAAATCCAGTTTCTCCTTTGCCTTGCCCTGCTGGCCTCCTCTCCCCCCTGCTCAGTAATGCAGCAGGACACTCTTTGGAGGCCAGGTGCTCCTTGGCAGCCAGTGACATGATTTACATTTCTATGGCACATTTCACACATTTCAATGGATACCAAAGGACATTTCAAAAGGTCTTTCACAGAGAAAGTCTTATACCTGAGTTATGACAAAACACTGCAGCACATAAGTATTGCACAGTAACCTCATGACAGGCAGCAGAGATGAGTATTAAATAGCTACAAAGGGAATTCTGGAAGGATGAGTGCAGTTTCTTACAATGGTTCTGGCCATTGTACATCAGAACCAATATCATCCCAATTCTTACAAAGGGTGGCACAGAGGTCTCAGTAGCTACAAGATTTTCTGTCTCAGAAGATAATGTGTCCTGAGACAAAAATCATACAGTGAAACTAGAATCAGTAATAAATCCAAAATAAATGAGTTCCACTTACTGGGTCAGTCCTCACCACAACCTATCATAAGCCTATATCTTCCCTTCAGCACACTCTCATCAGGCTCTGTGGTGAGATCCCAACCCAGCTCAGGGCAACATGTCTGGAAGTAGAGGGCTAATCCTTTGCCTATGTACACCGACGAGATGTCACTGGAGTGATGAAGTGGGAGCAATTTACAGCAGCTGTGAATGTGTCACATAAGGCAATCAGACTTAAAAGAAATGTGGTGGCAAGGATCCTAAACATTTTCAAAACACTGCTGTCAGAACAAATCTCAGTGTACAAAACCCTTCTTTGAGAAGCTGTCAGAGACCCAGATGAGTCACTGGCTTATTCTGTCCTTCCTGGAACACTATGCATTGGGCTTCCTTTCAGTTATTATTATTCCTGTACCCTAAGCCCCCCTGTGAGGAGTCTCCACCATGACATCATCCCAAACACAGAGCTCAAGACTGGCCAAATATTTTGCTGAGCTTTCTTTCCCTCCCTGCCTTGGTAGCTAAAACTTTAGCTTAAAACTTTTGTTTCCCATCATGTCTATGAAATTAGGAGTTTAAAAACACACAGAAAAACAACCTGTAAAAGGCAATTAATAAAATGCACCAGCAGTCCCAAAACTGTTCAGAACACTTCATTCAGCAATGCAATGAGACAGAACCTCAGCAAAGCTATTAAATAACATGTGACAAAGCAAAACCCAGGAAAAGGCAAAATAATAACTTGTGTTTTTTAGCATCTTTTATCCAAAGTGCTTTGCAGCCAAATATGCATATTATATAGGGTTCATTCATCTAGCTGAAATATAGCTGGCTTCACTTCAGAACTAAGTTGTATAACCACAGACAGTAAAACTATATGGCAAAGTCAGAGAGGAAAATGAAAAGCAACTGTTCTAGTTGGATGACAGAACAAATGCCAAGTCAGCAGAACACCACTCTTGCTAGGTGGAATTTAGAGGAACATTGAGGACTGCATTCAAACTCACAGCATCAGTAATGACCCAGCCTTTGTGTTTACCTCTAAATGAAAATACAGTACCTCTGGCAGCAAAATGTCTCTACTAGCATTAAAGAGGGCCCAGGTGATACCGGTGAGCATAAAATAAATAAAAACAAAGATAAAAATAAAACTAAATAAAGATTCACTTCTGAATCACCTGCATTTCCTCAAAAGTCTTTCCAAAGCTTAGCATCAATCACTGCAGCCTGGTGAAGATTAATATTTCTCAAGAGCCAGTAAGAGCATAGCCTGAGCACAAAACTGCTTCTACACTTCTGTTGGGCCAGGAGCACTCAGTAGAGTTTCAGAGAGAGGGCACTCAGGCTACAGGATGTGGTTGCTTTTACTCTAACTACTGTGATTAATAGCATGATGGGAATGAAGTCCCTCATACGTTAGTGTGGTTGTGTGGAGAAGGGGGGACTGTATTCCCACCTGTGGATCATATTAGCTAGTTAAGGTGCATGACTCGCTCTAGCTTCTGGAGCTTGGAGGTCTGCACAAAGGCTGCTGACAGGCCACCATACTCATCCAAAATTATGATGGTAATTGCTGCTATTCATACAGAAATTTTCTGCTGCATTCTCCATCACAAAACAAATGTTACAGGCAGGAGTCTTGCTCTTAGGTGGCTCTTCATTTTCCTCACTGCCTTCAAGTGCTCAGCTTTCAAATATTTGCATCATAACAATTTTCGTGTATTCAAGTGACCAGCATTTTATTCAGAAACCTTTGATGATGGATGTCTGGGGTAGTCAGCTCTGCTGAAAAGCCCTAATTCTGGTGATTTGCCATTTCAAGCCTCAAAGTGCATTGAGGTATAAGTAGTTCCCATGTAGAGGTTTTCCTTTGCAAATAAAGGCTTAAAATATTAGTGTAACACCACCTCTGATACAGCAGAACTTAAATCTATTTCACAGAGCAAGGGTAACAGCCCTGCATTGGGAATTTCCTTTATCTTAAAATACACTGCACTTCTAATGGCCTATCACTGCACTGGAGCCAAGACTCCTCTTACAGGTAGCCCCTTGCCTCTTTACACTTTCAGCAGGCTCAGAAGATTGCAGAAACATAAGACAGTAGAAACACTAAGTATTATTCGTCCTTCCTCCCAACCAGAGGTTGCCCAAAGGCAAGCATTTTCTTTTCCCTGAGAATGTTGCATAGCTAGTGGCAAGAAGTAAATGGGATACCTGGGCTGCTGTTTCATCGCAACACTCCTGTCTGTTGAGGAACTGGCTCACATTGAGGTGCAGACCCTGCTGAAGCAATATCACTTTCTGCCACCTTTGTCTCTGTCCTTGCCTCTTCCAGCCTCACAGCACAATTACAGGACAGCTGGAGGTATATTTGCCCTTTCCTTTACACAGTCTGTTTCTCTTGCTTATTCACAGATATATCAATAAGGTGAGTGTTTTCTGTGGTTAAAATTATATCCCCAGACATTTTAAACTTGTAGTCAAAGTAGATTTGACTACTTTGATTTCACCTTTGAAGAATAAATAGGAACATGGAAAGGTGCTGGAATAAAAGCTATCACAATCAAAGACTGAATATCTCCAGCTACATCTTGAGAGACTTTATCTGGAAATAAGAAAGCCCTTCCAATTCAACGAAGAACAACTGCTGTGTGACTCTCTCACCTCCAAGTCATGTTATAATGTCTCATCTCCATGTTGGTTTTCTTGCTCATAAAAGCCATCCCTTTCCAAGCTGTTTACTATGGCACACCATCCTGAACAAAGAAAATACCTCCTCAACCAGGGAGGTTACTGGGACAGACATGAGTCAGTCAGCACCAACTGATAAGGAATAATTCAATACAGTCTATTCTGCACTCTCTGGCCCTGGGACACTAATCCAGAGGCTAATAAAGCAGTAATCCCTTGCTGATCCACAGGCTCTGTTTCCCACATCATTACTCCAGGTTATATCTGCTCTCACCACCCTAAATCTCCCTTCCCTCCCTGCATCCCCACCTTGCACTGTCGTCACTAGTGTGACATCATTACAGCCACCTTTCAGGACCCATGAATGGAGCCACTGATACTCAGTTACTTCAGCCTTCCCTCCTGAATTGCTGCTATCCTAAGCACAGGCTATTTGCTTTGCTTTTTGAGCTGGTGGGGTTTAGCGTGTCTCAGAAATGCCCCTGGTACCCCAGCATGGAAGCTGTTTCTGGTTTCCAGGGAACTGCTGAGAGGCAGTAAAAAAGGTTCCAGCTCCATAAAGGGTTCCCCCCACTTTTCCAGGCACCCCAACCTGCTCCTGAAGGGGAGATGCACAAATTATCCAACCCAAAGTCCTGGTTGCAACCTTGTAATCTCCATTTACTCTGTCAGCTGCTCACTCATCTGTAACAGGAACTCTAAAGCCTTGTCATGGATCAGCCAACCTCCAGTTCAGTTCAGCTTCCTGTAAACGTCTCTGGCAGGCACAAGGAAGGTGGGAGGAAGGGAAGAAGACACACAACTCCCTGGCAAAACATGGCCCTACTGTCCCAGGTCAAGCCCTTCACACAGTTTGGTCTTCCTGTGACCATGACCTGATGCTACAGAGAAGGTAAATTATGCAAAAACATTGATCATCTGTGTTAGTCTTATCAGGCTTCTTGTGAATAGGAATTGCCCAAGGATCTGAAGCATAGAGTTTAGCATAATATCAGTAAATATTACATATTCTGAAATACCTGGATTTTCTCATTCAGCTCTCACACATCCAGCACAAATAGATCTTGCTTTCAGTGGTGTGCTGGAACAGGGAGTAAGTTTTACAGCAGCTTTTACTTAGCAATGATCTGGAGCTTGGTTCCAAGCTTGTAATCTTTTAATTTAATCAGATGTCCCTTGAATAAAGTGCTGTATTTTAGGCATGCCAAAGAGGCTGATAAAGGGAAAGCTGAAGTGCTGCTTCTCTCTCACTTTTGGAAAAGCTCACCACTAGAATTTATCCTGAAACATAAGAGCCAAAGAGCAAAGACAAGAGGAGCTTTAAAAGGATATAGGAAAAGAGATACCAAATGCTCCCAACATCCATCAATGTGTAAGCACAAATTATTTGCTTTCAGCAGGAGTCTCAGGGTGTTGAACACTTTTACTAGCAGTGAGTACAATGGTTCAGGGTACATTACTACATTGCAGGGCAGGCTGTTCTGAACTCTCTCCCGTGATTTTGGGGTAAAGAAAGGCTTTCTATCTTTCATACGGATTTAACTTTACTCCAATTTTTAAAAACAAAGCAGCACTCAAAGTGATCTGTGCTCTTCAAATCACAAACAAATTAATGAGACACAATAGAGCCACAGGAGTTGCCCTCGTTGGAAAACTGCTATTAAAAGAGGACTAAAGCTGACTGCAGTCATGTTGCATCTGTCCCTCCTGCATGCCTTTCTTCCCACCTCTCCACACGATAAGGAAAAAGGATGCACTATAAAAGTCAACAGGTTAAGATGTTTCAGCTACTTCTTTCCTGACGACTAAGAAGGAATAGAAATGCAAAAGCAAGAGCACAAGTTATAAGCCTGTCCTTCCTGACAATTCACTGCAGCTCTCAAACAACAACTACCCCCCATCATCCCATGAGGATTAGGAGACACCGTATCCCTGCTGGCCCAGAGGAAGGGAGCCTAGGAAGAAGCCTGATGCCCTGAGACAACCTGGGAGTACAGGCATCTGATGCAAAGGGACATCACAACATCTCATGGCTCTTGAAATAAACAGAACAAAAATGCCAAAACACCCCCAGGCCTCAAGCTGCCACCTCTTTGAAATGTTCTGTGACTGCTAACCTGCCTGCAAACACTGCAGTTACAAAGCAGGTGGGCAATTCATCAGCCAGCTGCATCTCCCATGTGCCACTATTTCCTTTTATCCTGCAATGAGAAGAACTTGCCAGGTCTCTCATCTCTCTGACAAGCACACAGGACTCTCACAGCTCATCCACAGCTTCTGGCTACCTGTTGGCCCTCAACATGACCTGTCTGCATTTGATGGCTGAACACCAGTACTGTGACAAGGCCATGCTGCTACATTGATGTCTGAAGATGTAAAAGTCAGGCAACCTCTTCTGACACCATTGCCCACGCCTCCCTCCAAGAGGGACCAAAATTGTGATGGCAGCACAATACCTCCCCGTGAACACCTTGCATTAGTCCAACTGCTCCTACTGGTGACAGCTTCTCTCCGTAAGCACCTCACTAGTTTATTTGGGATTCCAGGTGCAGCATATGTTTGCTGCATCCCTGTCTGTAAGCTCTTTATGGTACCCTGGCAGCATGAGGATGCAGCAGACAGAGGTGGAAGGGGGCCGGAGAGAGGGGAAGGATATAACTCAGGATTCATCCAGTGCAGCTGCTCCCTTTTAAATGCTTATTTTGAATATTTATAGAAGAAGAGGAGAAATAATGAAATTACCTGATGGGATTTTTTTTGCAGCAGGTTTTCTTCCAGAGAAGAGGCCAGCCTGACAGCACCCAGGCTGCCTCCAGCCCTCTGTTTATACCCAGCTGGCTGAGGCACTGCAAGTTTGCATGTACACACACATCTCACCCACCTCAATACTGCCCTGCAGAAGGCTAAGGGAGGAGGTACAAAAGTCAGAGGCTGATGAAGACACTGTTTAATACTGTATTGATTTTTCTGACCTGGCACTGACAGATCTAAACCGAAGCCCAAAGCTGTTAGATCACTACCAAATCTCAGCCCATGTTGATGACTTTTTATACTGCTGACCTGGGCTGGACCCATAGCAGCACAAGTAAGCCTGAGAGGCTTAGTGCCTCCCCTTGAAGGACTTATCTGACACTTCCCTGCTAGAAGGCAACCTGATGCATTAACCAGAAACCCCAGAGGTCATGCAATAAATCTGCCTTTCCTGTGCATTCAACTTCACCTCAGACAGTGGCAAGAGAATCATGGCTTGGCAAGCTTCATCTCATAGCTGAGATCACAGAATCAATTAGGTTGGAAAAGGCCTATAAGATCAAGTCCAACTGTTAATCCAGCACTGCTAAGTCCACCACTAAAACATGTCCCCAAGTGCCACATCTACATATCTCTTAAATACCTCCAGGGATGGTGACTCAACCACTTCCTTGGGCAGTCTGTTCCAGTGCTTCAGAATCCTTTTGGTGAAGAAATGTTTCCTAATTTCATATCTACCGCTTCCCTGGCACACTTGAGGTCATTTCCTCTTTTCACTTGGGAGATCAACCCCCATCTCACTATGACCTCCTTTCAGGAAAAAACAAGATCTCTCCTGAGCCTCCTTTTCTCCAGCCTGCTCAGATCCCACTCCAGTGCTTTCTTCCCTCAAGCAGATCAACACTCCTGCCCAGCTTGGTGTTGTCTGCAATTTGACTGAGGGAGCACTCAATCCCCTAGTCCAGAGCACTGGTGAAGATTTTAAACAGACTGGTCCCAGTACTGAATCCTGTGGAACACCACTGGTGAGTGGCCACCAGCTGGATGCAGCATGCTTTGGGGTTGGTCATCCAGGAAGTTTTTTACCCAGCAAATGGAACACCCGCCCAAGGCACAAGCAGCAGTTATTTGGCTTCTTGGCCTTCCCCTTGATTCTGACCCATAAACACCCAACCCTATTGTCACCATCATTAAGGTAGTTTAAATCTCTTTCCACAAGTCTGATTACCTTGTGTGCAAAGGTCCTTTTCCCCTTTTGAATCAGGTGTACTGTATCTATCACCAAGAGGCCTGGTGTTATGTAAATTGATCCATGATCAAAATCTGAAAATTCTGCCAGTGACAGGAGGCTTGTACTGATCTGCTGGTTTTTCCTGTTTCTTCCTTCATCATTCCCTGCAACTGGAAGCATAAATGAGAACATTACTTGTGCTCCTGATCCCTTAACCAGTTGTCCCAAGGTCCCAAAGTCTCTCTGACTGCCCTTGCATTTGTAACTTGATCACTGCCTACCTGAAAAATCAATAATGGAAGAAAATCCAAGGGCCATATCAGGGTTGGAAGCTTTCTCTTCACATCTTCAACCCAGGCCCCAGGAAGGCAGCTGACTTCCCTCAGAAATGTGTTTGGTCTGCATATGGGGTCTTCTATGATTTTGTTACCTCAGAAGGGGGAGTCCTATGAGAATGACAAAGTCTTTTGTGGAGAAGCAGTTTTGAGGCAGGGTGGAGGCTGATTTAGCCTCACTGACACCTCCAAACTAGATGAACCATCATCCCTCATTATTGCTTGGTTCCACTTGCCAAACCTTGTACCTGTTGTGCAAGGGCATCTTGAGATAGAGCACAGCTGAAGCAGGACTTAGCCACGATGGATTCCCAAGAGAATCCTGTTTTCCTTCTCTCAGGAAGGGGAATCAAAAATGTGAGAGAGCTTATTTTGCTCCTTCTCGTCTGTCTCAGCTGCACATCCCCTTGTACAGCTCTCTATTCTTCCTTGCTTTTCCAGGCTGTGCACACAGAATCTTGTTCCTAATCTCCAGGCTACATTTAACATCCCTTTACAACAGTCCTCAAGGGGAAAGCTGAGCACCTGCTCTGCAAAGCCCTGTGGTTTGGAGCAGATGCAAGAGAGTTTACTTCGCTGAGCAGTCCCACAGGTTTGTTCTGCCCTCAGCCCCATGATGTTTGAGGTTTGGAAGAAGACAGACTCTGCTGGAGGAGCAGGGGTATCAGCTCCTCCCCAGCTTTTGAGCTAGAAAAACGCTAGCCCCAAGGATATCTTCTCCCCCATGAGAGGGTGGCACCAACTCTCCAACAGGCTAAAATACTGATCCTTCAAGCTCCCACCCTTACCTTAAGGCTGACAAGAGCTCCCCCTGCTCTCTAATCACCAGTGAGCATTGCCCATTGGCTTTTTCCACTTTCTCCCCCAGCTATGGAGTCCTCTGCAAGCACAGGCGTTTTGTACAGGCACTGATGGATGCTGATTGTTGTGGATGAGAGGGTGATTGCACACGAAGAGAACCCCAGCAAAGTTCAGTGGCTTGGAAGAGTTTTCCTCAAGGGGACAGACGAGTACAAGCACAGGATTGTCCCTGTCAGACAGCTCATTTTCCTTATCCCTGTCCAAGAGAGTGAGAGAGCACTGTCTGCCTGCATTAAGGGATTGCACTGTTGATAATTTGCAAACAGGCAGAGTTCACTTGGGGAAAAATGCAAAGCATAGCAGGGCAGGAGAGAAGACACTCTTTTAAAACACTTTTGTCTTTTGTTAAACAAAGTTAAAAGACCTCTGGGGAAAAATCTAAACCTAATTAAAAGTTTAGCAATTCCAAGGAGATAGTCAAGGCTATAGAAACCAATTGGTGGGAGTCTGAGACTTACTCACTAGCCCATAATACTCTAATTCACAATGTTTCTGAGAGAAGAACATGACCCAGCGCTGCACAGAGCGTCTAAGGCACTGCTTCTGGGAGGATCAGGCAAAAAGTTCTCAAGTTGTTGGTGATAGCAGCTATTGTTCATTCAGGAAAAAAGACAAAAAGAAGCTGTCTAGCTATTTCAAAATAGACAATTGCAAGAAGAAAAAAAACCCAAAACAAACCAAACTGCCTGAATCAGTCTTGCAATCACCAAAGCTGGTCAGCCTGAGTTTCCATGGTAAGTATTCCATTCTAGGACCTTAAAGCAAATGGTGATGGCGGTTTTGATGGAGGGGTGCAGAGAAAGACAGAGAGAGCAGGATGGGAGAGGCAGGCAGGAAGCCAGGGAAGCACTTCCCATACACACAGGGCAAGCTAAGGCTGAAAGAGACACAGAGGTTTGGGCAGCTGTGCTCAGAGAAACATGTTCCTTGTCAACAAAGACAGCTGAACCAAGGACAGACTCCTCTGCTGTCAATTACTTACTGAAAGAACCCCTGGACTCCTGAGCCTGTTGTTCGGGTCTGGAGGGGGCACTGGCTCTGTAAGGGTTTGGGGAATGCTGTGTCTCCTGCAGCAAGCACCACAAAGCAAACCCCAACAGAGGGGCTGGTAATGTGACTCAGCTGGAGGGAGACAAAGCTGCCACTTATAGAACCAAAGAGTCACTTAGGCTAGAAAAGACCTTTAAGATCATCAAGGTCACCTGTTAATCCAGCACTGCCAGATTCACCACAGCTACACATCTTCTGCTCAGCACCTCAAGCCCCCAAGCCCAGGGCATGCAAGATCACAAATGCAGCTCAACAAATACAAGAAGGGTAGTTGGGGGGTTTTACTCTGGCCCCCAGCAACCCCAGAATCCAACTCTAAAGCCCTCCAAGGCCAGTGGCAAAGATGCACACAAAGGCACAGCAATCCCATGGCCTGGTTATGCACACACACTGCTGGGAACAAAAAACCCAACCTGATTTGCTCTACTCTTGGAGCACCCATCCCCGAGTTATTGAGAAATGACCATCACTTGTGCAATAGAGCTTTTCAGTGCCAGCAATTGCAGGAGGCAGACACAGCACAGGGGATGGAGATTGCCAGCCCCCACCCCCGCAGCACAGGCAGACACACAAATTTACCTTTCACTCCTTCCTTCACTAACTGTCTTATCGTCATAGCAACTGTAATCCTAGGTCATGCAGCTAGGAAAAAAGAATAAATATAGCACAAATGAAGATATACACTATCGCCAAACACAGCTTCAGTGGTAGAATCTAATTTTCATTAGAGGCATAACAGTGGTTTTGCATAATTATACATCTATTAATGCCCAACATGCCCATCTTCAGTGGAAATTCATTAATTCAGTTCTAAATAAAAGGACTGCTCATTGCAGGTTACTTTTTTTTTTTTTAATTTTAATGCAGAAAATATTTCTAAAAGCTCAAATCATACTTTCACAGCTTTTCATTAATCCTGGGATTAACAGAGAAAGGAAAACACAAAGATTAAGTTGTCTCTGAAGGAAAAAACTGGCAAAACACATACCAGCAAACTTTGCTGCTTTTGAAATATGAGGAGTGAGAACAATAAAAATATTTGGCCAATATGCTGCACTGTACCTGGAATTGTGTCCCAAAGGAAAGCATCTCACAGCCTTTGGTGCTTGTGGTGAAAACAATACAGCAGCATCATACTGAGAAGAACACACCGCTGTAAGCGACCGAACGCAGGTTTGGCTGACACCAGAATTTACTACACAGCTTGAGGTCAGCATTTACAAGAAGAGGCTTGTTTACTCTGATGGTACAGATACAAGATAGCAGCATCAAGGGACAGCCCTAGCCAAGCACACTGTAAAGCAGAGAAACTCAGCCTCTGCATCCTTCCTTCATTAATTTGCCCCTCACTTTCCTTCATTACCTACTAAACACAAACACCCTGAGGCTGGTATCTTATACCCCTCTTTATTACTGTTTCCAGGTGGGCTTTGTCTGAGTAACGGGAAGCCCTTGGTGCTGGTCAGACCCTACCTTTCCTGTGTGTGGGGCAGTGCCTGGGGGGTGGTTATTGTCACTTCAGGTGACAGGTGCCTGGGTATGTGGGTGCTCAGGGACTTTACAGTGAGCTCTTTTATTGCAAGTATGCATGTGGCTCTAAGGATACTCTCAAAGTCCTGACTGAGTGCTTGCTGGACTAAATAATAGAATAAAAGCAGTAGCCTAAGGAGATGTCTCTAACTTCATCAATATCCTAGCCAGGGAGGCAAGGGAGAATCTACTATTTGGTTTTGTCTCCACAGAGGCTCATTTAATTCCTCACTTACTGAAAAGGCAAGGAGAACTAGGACAAAGGGAAGAGGAGGGCTGGGCTTGAGGAAAGCATTTGGAGGAATGAAAAGGAGTGCAGAATAAATTGAAAGACAGAAGAGATGGAGAGAGGTCTGTCCTAAACAGCAAGAGAAATCTCTCATGGCTGTCAATCTCTAGTTCCTTTACTCCTTGTGTTGTCATTAGTACACAGATCGAAGCTCAGCCAGTGTGAGGGAGAAATCTCCCTTCTCACCCAAAGCTTCTGCAGGAGGGAGAGGGAACTCGCTGCCTCTCTGTCCAAGCCAAGCCTGTGTCTGCCCTGGCGGGGGTCTTGCTGGTCATTTCCTCTGCAGTAGTGAGCCCTCCTTGACATGGACTTTTGGGATGTGCAGCAGGTCCAAATATGGCCCCTTCACTCCACACTGAGAGCATCTCCTGCCCCTGTCCTGGAGGTACCTGAACCCTGGAAGCCCACCTATCCATGATGAAAAGAGAAATAAAAGAGAAATAGCACCTTGCTTCAGATGCTGCTGGTCAAAACCAGATTATTTTCTTTTTCCTTGAATAATGAACATACACCTCTGGCACACTTGTGCCTACTGTGTCTGTGCTTCTCTCCTGAGTGCCAGCCTAGACAGAAAATGAGCTTTTTAGAGTCAGATGGGGCCTGGCAGAGGGTCCTGCTGGGCATGAGCTGTGAGGTCAGTGGAGGAAAGAACCCACCTTCTCTCTGTGAAGCTGTGCTATAGGTGTGTGGGGGCTGTTTGCCCAGGATTACCACTGACTACAAAGGTTACCCAGCCTCCAGCCTGACCAGAGGGCAGTGGCAGTGTTAAAACCTCCAGAAAATCAGGGAAAGTGTTCAAATATCTGTGATAAAGTTTACCTGTGGGACCAGGACAGGCATTGAGATGTAGTGGCTAATCCAGAGAAAAGATTCAAAATTTTTTCTGAACTAGTGAAGAGAACAAAACCAGACACTCTGCTTTTCGTGTTGTCTGCAATTACCACCTCTGGCTGCCAAAAATAGTAGGTAGGCCCTGGGATGGAGAAATGAGACAGACAAGCACTTGGTCCATTCCTGGAATCAATCAAGGCTGGATTAGACAGGGCTTTGAGCAACCTGGTCTAAGTGGAAGATGTCCCTGCCCATGTAGGAAGGAATTGGGATACATTCAAGTAGGAGCTATGACCTAAGAAGCTTATAGAAACAAGCTCGTAGAGTGTCAGAAATATTGTTATCCCTGCTTCCCTCCCAGTGGCTCCTGCAGTTTTGATACAAGTTTGGTCTCCCCCTTGACGTTCCTTGCTTGCAGATATCCTTGCACATACAAATCCCTTGACATGGGAAACCAAGCCCCGGTGTCCCTCCTCACTCCACCCCTCAGGGTTTTTTTACACGTTATCTGCTGTGACTCCACAGTACTGTGGCAGCAGCAGGGAGAGGTACAGCTCTGCTGGGAAACCTGGCAGAGTGGTTCCCTCTCTGCAAACATGGTCACTGAACCACACTGAGGAAAAGCAAAGCAGTAAGGATTCAAGGGACACGGTCCCTGTTCCCCTTTGGAGGGATATTTAAGCCAGCTGAAGAGGCAGAGGGGATGCGTGAGCATATCCAGCAGGATGAGCTTTATGATTTAGGCAAACAGTGTAAATGCTTAAGTACTTTCATCTAATACTGTTCCTGGCACTCTCACAAATGGACTCTTCTGCCCAGCCGTGCAGAGCAGTCTCAGATGCCATCTCACAGCAGGAATTCCTATGGAATTCCATCATTTTCCTACAGGCACACCTGGAAATCTTGCATGTGCAATGTGGCCCTCTCCTGCCCTGCCTCCCCACCGGAGGGGACAGGCAAGTGATCAGCCTGTCCCACAGTGGGTGGGGATCTCTGTGATCTCTGTGCCGTTTGCATGGCACCTTGGAGAGTGGTATCACAGGGTATAAACCTGAGGCAGGGGAGCAGGTGATTTGTTCCAGTGTTTTGCTAAAGTCAAACAGCAATTCCTGACCAGACAGAGAAATGGAAGATGTGGCAAACCTGCATTTCCCGGTCCAGTGCTGAGCTGAAGCTGATGCACGCTCATACCAGGGTGGGGCTCTCCTACCCCTCATGGGCTCTCACGTGTTCCCACAGCAGCAGCAAGGCAATCACATTCCTCCTTCTCTCTTGTGCACACTGATTAAAATCACGCTCATCACAAGTCCCTCAGCTTGAGCACCCAGCCCTTTAATTGCTGCAATGAAAGATATGAATGTAGGCTAGTCTGTGGCCAGCAAAGCAGAAAATTAGCATTTAGCATGAAAATGATACCACTGTATCATCGCCAGTGCAAAGCAAACAACACAACCAGCCAGGCTGCCTCTTTGCCTCCCTACCTGAATGCTTGCACTCATCCAGTGCTGCAACAGCCCATTGCTTTCCACTCACGTGGGGCCTGTCCCTCTGAGGCTGCCACCAGGAGACAGGCAGGGGCTGCAAGGTGACATCTGCTTGCTGACTCTGAGCTTTTGATGAAGCAGGTTTATACACTCCTGCTGAAATAATCCTCCCTCAGATGTCAAAATGCCACATTAGCTGCTGCATTGATTCCTGCGGTATTTACAGAGCAGAAGAATGCAGCAGGGGTGAGACAAAAGGGAAGAAACCTGCACCCCTGGTGTGTCCTGTCCCTCAAGGTCAATCATCCACATGAAGCCAGAAGTCAAATCTTCTCTTCCAGACCCTTAGCTCTCTCCATCTCATCATCATTACTGAAAATTCCCCTCAAGCCCTCTCAGCTCTTTGTTACCTGGGCTGGTTGGACACAAATAGATATTAAAATGCTGTGTCCATAGAAGCCTAAAAGGAAAAGCTGTTTTTTTACCAGTCAGGCTGGGATGGAGACAATATCTGGCAGACAATAACTAACCAACCAAATCTGTGAGCAGTGCAAGGATGACTGCCACGCTTTCCCACCCCAGCCAGGGCTCTGCATGAGGGTGGTTTCTATTGCAGAGAGAGCTGCCATTTCCCTGGCCTCCCATGTGTAGGTGCCTGAACAACCTTGCCCAAAAGAGAGAGTATTTCAACATGCTTTGACATGGATCTGTGACCTCTTTGGGTTCCTGAGCAAATCGATGATGCTGAAGTGCCAGAGATTCAGTTCTGATTATCAGATGGAGTAGCAATTTTCATGGCATGAGGAGGGTCCTGCTGGTTCGCAGCAGTGCAAGTGCACACAAACACACACACACACACACACGTTGGCTCTCACAGCCCTGGTCCCTTCATGCCCCACCACGTGATCTGCTGCAGCTCCCTGCCAACCCAACACCCCTCTTTCCCCTGCCCACAGAGGCAGGCTGGACCAGCACAGGCTGCAGCCCAGCTGTGCTCAGCCTCTCAGGCCACAACATTTTGAGGTTGCCCCTTGTCCCAGGCCCACGGTACATGGCTGGATGGGGCTCACTGCCCTGGGGCAAGCAGAGACCTTTGCCACTTATTACAGACAGTGTTGCCCAGACATCACCTGTCTCAGTGCTGTGGGCACTGCTTGTGAGCAGTGTCCCAAGTCAGCAGTTTGGGCTGTTTACTGCTTTAATATATCCTTGAAAAAGAGACCAGCGGGAGATCTGTTTATAAGCCACAACCACCCTGAAACAAGTATATGCCGACGCCAACGCACATACACGAAGCAGCAGTGACTATGGAAGCATACAAATAAATATTGAGCAGACACTGAGGGATTTTCAGAATAGTCTCTCTGGTTTTTCTTTTATTCAATGCCATGTTGTTTGTTGTTGGCTGCCTTTCTTTTTTTACCTTCCTGATTTATTTCCTATGCCTGGGTTTACAGTAGCAGCAGAAGTTAATCAGTAGCCAATGATGATTAACAGTCTCTCACGTGTTATGAACTCTACACTCAAGGTAAGGTAATTGCAAAAATCTGTGCCAAGAAATATTAATGTACAGGGAGGACGGGGCAGTTGTATGTATGTAGAGGGATTATACACACAAAAGCAGATCTTTTATCCACACCACCCCATTTACACTGCACTCAGCTTTTCTTCTTAGAAATATCTTTTATTAACTAGAATATGTGTCATACTTCTGTGCATAGATCATCTTGAAATGAACCCTTCATATGATTCAGATAAGGAGGTGAGAAAAGAAGAATGTAAGTTAAAAAGTAAATTAACTGTGTCGGTGAAGTAATTGAAAGTAGAAATGGGATCACCCACTTTCATTGTTATTCCAGTGATTATTAAATGCAGCTAAGTATGACAGTGGTAGTTTTAGAGGAAAGTCCACTTGGTACTTCATCTCCAAAGCTGTGATAGCTCAAAAGCAAGTCTTACACCAAAGGGCTTGCTGGGTAATAAAAATGCTTGCCTGTGCATGGGCCGTGTACCTTGAGTTCTTGCATGATGCTTCTCCTCCTTGTGTGTGGGTGGCTCTCTCCAAAATAGGCACTTTTCAATTTAAGAACAAACCTTGGATTAAAGATGTTTCACTAAAAAATAGCTTCTTTTCAGACTGCCATCCACAGAGCCCACAGTATCACTGATAATTTGTTTTGAAGCAGCATCTTAGCCTCTCTGAGTGTTTCTTAGTGAAGGAAGGGTGGCTGCCCTGCCTACTTGTGCTAGGTGGTTGCCTTTTGAAGATACTCTTGGCAGACTCTGTGAAGGAACAACAATTCCCTTAGCAGTAAAAGAAATAGAACAACAGAAAGAAAGTTGGTGCAGCAGAACTATGAAAAGTTCCACCTCACTGTGGTCAGCGTAACAGTTCAAAAATTTCATCCAGGATGAGTCAGCTGGAGGAAAGAAAGGGGAAGAGCTGCAGGAAGAGCTGTTCCATTTGTGTGGTGCACTATGTGCACCAACACTGCCCCAGCAACCAGAAGCAGAACAGAACAAAACAACGAAACACAGCTGCAGCATCTTTCAAAGTTCTCCAAAATAATAGAGATATTAGACAGAACAGATACAGCATTAAACAGAAGGTTAAAGTGATCCGGTCTCTGAAAATGTCCTTGGAAAAACAGTGCCTCTCCCTCTGCTATCATTCTGCTCTGTGGACCATGAGACAAAGGGAGAGCCATATCTGTGACTACAGACACAACCACTAAGGAGAAAGATTTGTATTCCTCTGTGTCCACAGCACTGCACAGCAAAGGGGGAGTGTGAGCTGGAGCCTGCTCTGCTTTTCATAGCAACATCCCAGCTGCTCATAGTATGGAGTCCTCCCTGCTCTTACTGATGTCATGGGCATGAAAGATGTTCAGCAGCACTGCTGACACGCAAATCAAGGCTGAGAATGAACTCTGCTGTATGGCTCATTTTTGTAATCCCATTGCTGGCATAAGGGGAAGGGCAGATTGTTATAGCTTATTGCTGGAGCTGATGTTGGAGCAAAAGCAGAGGTGTGCTGCAAACCAGCATCTGGGATGCTGGTTTTGGTGGGGGGGAGAGTTCCTTCCTTGTAAACTGAGCACATCTGCTCTAGAAGTGGCCTCTAGGGAGGCATAAATACTGAATAGCAGATTGCCAGCTCCAGCTCCTGTGTGACAGAATCTCAGTACATGTAAACAGGGGCTTGGAAACATGCAGAAGAAGGAAAAAGTGCTAGAGAATATATATATATATATATATATATATGAGATGGAAGAAATGAGTGATAACTCAAAGATATGGAGATAGTGAGTTCCTACTGGAAACCAGTCCTAGCAAAGAACAAAAATAACATGGAAAAAGGAGAAGCAAGGCAGATCTCATAAAGTGTTTATGAAGAGCAGGGAAGGGAGATACTTGGAAAGTTAGGTTGCATATAGATAAACTGAACTGGGTGGCAGACATCCAGCCTGACTTTGCAAGGTACCAAGCTCTTCCTACAAGGTGCACTGTGTTTTGTACCAGAGCTAGTTTAAAAATCCACAGGGTTTAATTTTTTCCTTCTCTGTAGAATTCTTGTGATGAACCCAAGCGCACCAAAGCCACTTACCTCTGTATCTTCCATAATAAATGTTGAATTTTTAGTTGCATTGGCTAAAAAGAAATCTCTCCTTCTGATCCAGTGTTAGGACAACTTTTGCTCCCATTGTACAGTGGGTGTACAGGGTATATTTCCTGCAGGCACCTCACTGCCTGTCCATCTTCAGTGCCCTGTCAAGTCGACAGCTGGCCTGGGGTCTTGAGGATTCAGTCACCAGAGGCCAACCAGGCCACAATTCCTCTGTGATACCCTTTGAGAGCATTTTGAATGTGAGAGCCATTTTGGTGGGAAAAGTACAAAATTCCTTAAAATGCTTCAAAGTTTTCTGCTTTATGTTTCTTCTATTTGAAAAATTATTTTCTCACTCAATAATGTTTTCAGTTCCTCCCCTCCCACCAAGTCCTGCTCAGCTCATAAGAATTTCACTGAGGGCTGGTGATGTGCAGTCCCTTACACAGGCCTCAGAAAAACCTTCAAAACAAAACAAAAAACTCCTGGAAAGCCCAAATGAACCACCCATGCCACCTTTCCTTGAAAGAAAACAGTGGTCACATTGGCAGCAGATTCCTATATACCTAATTTCACAGGGAGCTTTTGATATTAGTAAGGAATACAGATGAAGATGTAGAAGCCATGAAAAGTACATCTAGTGGTAGGCATCACCCATTTGGCTGTGCTGAGTCAGAGTCTCTGGGTTCAGAAAAAATACTAAATGCAGGTGTGTTTTCCATGGGCAGATTGGAGCAGTCGAGGATTCCACATTCAAGAGAAGGTGGGAAGCACAAGGGATAGGCTCTGCTCCGCAGCTGCAATGAACATCAGTAGGCCCAGAGTTCATAGTGAGAGAGGAAAATTTAGAGAGGGAGACCTTAGAAAGAAAAAAAGACTGGAAAAATGTTTAAAAGAGGTAGAGGAACCACCTGATGAGCCAAGGTAGAAGGAGTTAAATATGCCTTGCTTGTTGGAGCAGCAGTGAGAGTAGGACGTGGCAGTGAGGTGTGAGCTCGGGGAGGGACTTGGTGTGAAGCAGGGAGAGGGACTGCTTTCAGTGGCAGACACGGGGGAGAGCTTGGCACAAGGGTTGGTGGCAGCAGGACAAAACAGAGTAATATTGGGCTAATGTCAGCAGAGAGCACCCTGGCAGGAACTGCCTGCGGTACAGTCCCTTGTGGGAAGTGAGGACTATTAGAGGCTGAATAGATGCCTGGGCAAATCTAAGTTGCCCTCAGGTGTTGTCTGGGAGGTGGGTGGGTGATGACAGAGGTTTTTCCATGTGCCAACAGCGAGGCATAGCTGGGAAAGGCAGCTCTTGTCAGGAGAAACTGTACAACCTGAAGTGTTGCAGAAATCCCCAGCAAAACCACAAAGTTCTTACTGGGGTTTAGTGTTCTGCCTCCTCTTTGGGCAGTACAGATGTTTTCTGCTTCTTATTGAAACAGTTAGTAAATAATTAAAAGAGAGAGACAAAATATTCTTTAAGGATAACCTAGTCTTTGTTTCCATGGCAACCTCCTTCCTAAGCCAGAAGCCTTTTGCTCCAGTCATACAGCAAAGGGTGATAGACCTTTGCAAGGAGGTGGGCGAGGCGGCATGACCCTGCTGGGAGGTGAAGGGGAGACATCCTGCCGAGCAGAAGGACTGCCATAAACCCCAAACCACAGGAGAAACAAAGATGTCACTTCCAGGGACAACCGGCAATAAGGCTAGAGATATCCACCCAAGGGGCTGTAGTGACCCCGTGAGGGCACCATCACCACCCTTTTACCGTTCTTCCCTCCCAGCTATCCCAAGTGCTGGCCATGCTTCTCTCATGATCAAATATTGGGGTAATTTCTGGCACTCCACCAATCTCTGATATTTCTCCCATCACTCAGTTGAAACATTTCCCAGCCCATACAACTGCCAGGACAGCTTGGAGTCCCACCTTCGTGTTCTCTTATGGCAAACTTCCAAGGAGCACTCTGTGCATTGAAGTGCCTAGGGTTTGGATGGGTTTCAACTCTTTGGGTTTTTTGGTAAGCCCTACCTCTGGCTTCAAAGCAGCTCTGGGTTTGGGTTGAAGCCTTGTGTAACTCAAGTTCATTGTTCAGTCATTTAGGGACTGACTTCCTTCCCTGAGGATGTGAAACCATGCATCCTGTCCCTCCTCTCTGCCCATGGGACAGCGAGCAGGGGCAACTCACCCAAAGAACCACCAGTGCAAAAAAAGCATTTAAAGACCCTTATTATTGCTTTAATAAGTACAGATGTACTTGCATCCTTTCTGCAAGGACAAGGACCCAGGCTCTCCTGTCCTCTACTCACAGGTCTGACCTCCCTGCAGTCAGCATGCATGCTTGCAACAGAGCAAATGAATTAAGTCCACACAGTAGTTATCCTTTTCCTGGCTGCTGCTCCCAAGTGATGTGCCCACTGTTTACAACCCTGGTCTGTAAGATGCAGCAGCTGCTTTAAAGTCAGACAGGTCACAATAGAATCAGAACATCTTTTGTGCTGCCCTCTTCACAATTCATCGTATGCCATCTGGGAGACCTCTGTGAGGGCTGCAGAGGCCCTCTTGATCTGATGGAAAAAATGGGACAGGGAGCCCTGCTCTTTCTCCTCAGTGCTCTAAACATTTCTGTCTCCATTAGGCTTCTATCATCTCCCTGCTGCCCTTCCCACTCTGTCTTCTCCAACACACCTGAGTGGAACATCCCTGGGGTGGTACATGACATCCAAAATTCTTTGTTCCCTTCAGGTGGCTGGTTTTCCTACCCACTTGCAAATCTGGGAAGGGTACAAAACCTTGGAGTTGCTGCAGGAGGAGATCCAGGCTGGTCCTGCCAGGAAGGAGACTTGTGTAGTAGTACCACTGGAAAAGCAAGGAGGGAGGCAGCCTCTGGAAGCCTTGTTGCAACCATGTTGGGAGAGGATCATGCAGGACAGAATCCTGGATCCTGAGGCAGGTCATGGTTTGAAGGGTCATTCTGCCCTCACCCTCCACAATCCTCCCCACTCCCACCTGCCCTGCATGGCAGAGACAAGGAGAGCTGCAGTTCTCCTTTTCCCTCTCACCCATCTCTCCAGCTGGTGAGCCAGCTGGCCTGAACACAACACACATCAGCATCCTTACAATGGCATGCACACACAAACACACACACACACACACTCTCTCCAATCAATATTCACTGCTCTCCATGTCCATGGTTGGCACTGATTAGGACTCTGGTCCCAGATACACTGATGCAAACCAGGAAAATGCCAGAGGATGATGCTAGAGAGGAGACAGAAACACCACTGAGCTGAGGATGTCCTTGGAGGGTCTTCCCACTGGAACTTGGAACAGGGTTAGCCCTCAGCCAAGGGACTGACTGCATTTTGTGTTGTTGAAACCCCCTTTGCTTTTATGTATTTTTTAATATTCTAGGTTTTGTATTCTTTTAATATATATAGCTATAGATACAAAAATAACAGATAGGTTTCTCTAGGGATAATTTTTGCACCTTTGGGCTTCTAAAATAAAATATCACAATTACTGCAAATAAAAGGGGGAAAAGTTCAATTTCCTCCCCCCTTTTTACCTCCCCATTCCCTTCCACCCTGCCTCTCCCACTCCAAATATCCCCATGAGCCTTGTAATTTTTTTCCCTTTGTAATTTTCTTTCTTTGAAAAATGAAAAAACCAAAACCAACAAAACAACAGCAAAAATAAGACATGTAGCCTCCATTCCTCCTTCCATGAGCATGCCCGCTGTGTTCAGATATTCCCTTCAAAGCAAGACTTTTCACCTCAAAACGTTTCCCTGTGGTCCATGGCTATTTGCTTTTCTCTGTTGCTGGGGCCAGATTTTCACCTGCTGTAAATCAGCATGAATTCACCTCAAAGCCAGAACTCTTCTGCTTTACACCAACAGCATGTTTTGCCAATTTATGCTCACCCTGAAGATCTGGCCCACAATTTTTAACCTTGGAAATGGAAGCATGGACAATAAAGAAGTCCCCAGAAACACACAAGGCAAGCCCCAGATGCTCTTTCCTTGCTGCTCACCCTGCTTCCCTTCCATTCACCCCACTCTTGTGGTTTGGTGTAGCTCCTTCAGGTCCTCCATTCCCATGTTCTTCCTTAGCACTTTCTGAAATTCATAATCTCTCAGTAAAAAAAATAAATAAATCGATCTCTCTATATATGTATATGTATATAACTAAACAGCTGCCACGTAGCAGTCACCTGGCTGGAGGGTCCTGTCCCTGCCAGTCCCATGGCCTTTTCTTGTCACTATAGTCTCTAGGGTGACGGTCCAGGTCTTACCCTCAGGCAGGACTGTTCCCGTATTGCTTGCACTCTCCCACACCTCTGAGGTACGGTACCAGAATATTTATTTTATATATATATATCTGTATATATATATATATATTTATGTATATATATATATATTTATAAATTTTTGTTTGCCTGTTTTCTTTTTCTTGCAAATCCTTTGGAATTGCTGCCAGGGAGAAGCTAGTGAAATATGCTCCCCATGCCAGCAGCCGAATGCTCCCTCCCTGCACCTCAGGGACCCTCATCTGTTCCTCTTGCTGACTCCATCGCCCAGCTCCAGCTCGGAAGGCAGCGGGGAGCTGCGGCCCCCCGTCCCCAGTCTGCCAGGGCCACCTGGCTCCTCTCCTTCCCTGGGTGAGGGGGTGTCCTTGCAGAAGTCCGTCACCCAGGAGGGCATCGAGAGGAAGCCCCGAGGGTCAACGGTGTAGAAGG
>VXBQ01017431.1:710638-919267 GCA_013400175.1 Phainopepla nitens
GTCGTGGTGAGCGGCGGGGCGGCGGGGCGAGGGGCTGGCCTGGAGGCTGCTGGTGCTGCTGCACTTTTTCACCAGGGTCAGCGCCGGTGGGGGCGGCGAGAAGAGCGACGTCAGCGAGAGGCTGCTGAGCGTCTCCGAGGGCTCGCTGTTGTTGCCGCCCCCGCGCAGGCTGCTGCCCGCCCCCTCCTCATCCGAAGGGTCCATGGAGTCGTGGTGGGTGCAGCCGGGGCTGGTGCTGCCGCCGCTGCTGTGGCTGCGCTGGTGGCGGCACAGGCTCCGCAGGTTGAAGAGCCCGCGGCCCCGCAGGCTCCGGCGGCGGGAGGCGGGGGACAGGGGGGCTGCCAGGGGCCTTTGGCTGCCCGCCGCCGGCACGGGGCACAGAGCCACCGGCAGGTCCAGGGTGCACTGCGGAGAGTCGCTGAGGTTGAGGCTGTTGTCCTCCAGCGTGGTCTGCAGGCTGCCGGCCGAGCCGCTGCTCCGGCTGTCCAGGGACGTGTCGCTCTCGGGGGGCTGGGGAGCGGGAGCACGAAAACACAGTTCTCAGGAAGGAGATGGGCAGTGGGCAAGAGACTTTGCCTTATTGGTTTTGGGGATACTTTGGGGTGTGAAAATAAACCACAATTACAAAAATGGGGAAAACTCCATTCCTCTCTCACTCTTCTCTGCTGGGGAAGGGAGCCAGAAACCAACCAATGCTACAAAGCAGCAGCCATGCAGCCTGCCGCGGGGATTTCCTTCTGCGTAAGGAGAAGGAAAGGTTTTGACATTTTGAGTTAATTTCATTTTGCTTCAGGATGAATCTATCCCTCCCACGTGAAGTGCTCCACCAAAGGAAGGGATGCTGGGTCTGGGAGCCCTGCAGCACCAACCACTATGCTCTCCCTGAGCACTGATAGTCCAGGAGGCAGCAGAGCAAATGTTCCCTGTGGATCCTCATTCATGGCTTCCCTATAAACCTGCCACACAGACTGTGGACACATCTATCAGCTGGACAGGAATTAAGGAACTTCTGTACAGGCCTCCTCTCAACTAAAAAAAATCAGCAATATCTGGGGAGAGAAAAGAGGCCCTGTGGTTCTTTTGACCAGCACTAGCAGCAACTACCCTTCCATTTAGAGTAGAAAAGAAGTGGGGTCTCCTTCCAGCAGGAAGAGGAAATAGCCTTAATTTCTTTGTATCAGGGCTCATCTAGTTAAGCTGCATTTTAGCTGTTTCTAGGAAATTGGTCTGCACTATGTGATCATCACTGGGACACTGTACTGGGAATGAGGCATGTAGGACTGGAAACAATCTCCCGAAGCAGTCTCCGTAGTTATTCAATACAGACTGTCAAATAATCGGAAGTTTACTAATTTCTCCTTTACAACAATTCAGTACTTTTATCCCAGTGGTGTGCCAGCTCTAGGGCTATACCTCTTTGTGTCTTAACTTAAACCAGAAGTTTCAATACTGCAACAACTCAGTCTCAGACCAAGGCTAAATTTATCCTTGGAGAATTTATACTCATCTGTATTGTGCCAACAGTATCTGTCATATATAGCTGGATAACATCTGATTTTATTTCTTTTAGTTTGTGTGGAATAGAGTGCCCCATTCATGGAGTATCTTCCAAGAACAATAGCAGGGATCTCTACTGGGCTTTCATCTTTTAATCTTCTGCACTTCAGAGACACTTGATCTTCCCCCAGTGCTTCTCTTCTTCTCTTTTGTTAGTGAGAAATAGCTGCCTTTTCAGAAAGACATGGCACCTTTCTGGGATGTGAGAGTTAAGTGGGCAGGGCAAAACAGTGAGCTTAGGGACACAGTGTGTGGATGGGGCACTAAGGGAAGGGGAGGATGCAGGTGGGAAGAAGCCTGTTCCAGCCAAGAAGGTGCATGATTTGGAGTCACAATGTTAAGAGGACCTGAGGAAGCTGTGCAGCTGTCACCTCCCTGGCCCACAGCATGGCTGCTGTGTATGCAGCATAACTATTTTTTGATCTAAAGCAGAACAACAAATGACTTCACGGGGTGAGAGCTATTCTACACAAATTTGTTATACTACCCTCTCTCCTCCCCTACCCTCTTGCATTCTGCAGTCCGCTGTGCTCCTCCTACAGATCCAGGCTGCCCAGCCCATGACCACAGCTGCCTCTCTCTTTCCTCTCCCCTCCTCCTCGTTCAGCCCCCTCTGTTTGGGTGGGATGTGACAATTGTGTTTTCCTAGCAGACAGAAGTGGGGTTCCTCACCTGATGGAGTAGTGAGCAGTTCACACCTGGAGATCTCAGTGATGCCCATGAGCCTTGCAGAGAGATCTTAGGAAGGTTGTGTGGACATGAGACTTCCTCAGGCTCTGTTTGGGTGGCAGACATGGCTGGGTGGAAAAATTCTGTTGGTATAGGCAAGAGAGGGGAAGATGCACCTGGAGAGAAGGGGCTGGGAGGGACTGACAGAGCTTCAAAAGGAAGGGGAGGAGAACAGAAATAGAAGAAAAAAAGTTGAAGAGTCCTCTGATTTTATTTTGTGCCTTTGCTGCTGTGACACTGAACAAAGTCTCAGGTCCGTTCAGGAACATGCACTCCTGGCCAAGAAGCCTCAAATCATGAGCCTGGTGATCAGACTAAGGATCCCACTTTTTTCCGCAAAAACCTGCACCAGACCAGGAAGGCCTAACAGAACTCAGAGCCATAAGGTAACAGGCCAGCTCTGCTGTTACTCTCACAGAGAAATACTGAGCTATAATGCCATGATTCAAGTATGTATCACTACCAGAGTATATTCATCCCAGATCCTGTGAGGCAAGGGATGAAGAGATGAAGGGAGATAAATTAAGGGGTGGTTTGGGAAAGCTGGGGACCACAGGAGAACAGGGCATGCTCAAGAGTAGAACTGGAGCACTTCCACCAAGGGCAGACATGTATTACATGTTCCCTGAACCTTTACTTGGTCTCAGGGGGCAGCAGTGTTTTTATGTGCTGAGTCAACACAGTTCATCCAGTTGGCATGTCAGGAAAATCTATCCCCACTCTTTTCTGACTGTGCATGGGTGCACTACGGCAAAGAATCAGTACTTTCACAATATTTCACAGAGTTGTGTCTGAGGGAAGATACAAAAACTAGCAACAAAAATGAAGGAACTGTTCCTCTCCCCGTTCCTGAAGCAAATTAGTAAATTGAAAGCTAATTCTTGGTCAGTGTAACCGCAAGTCACATTAAGTCTCCCCCTGGAAAAGGGAAAGCAGGGGAAAAACAGAGTTGAACCAACCCACAGTTTCAGCAGACCTGGAGAATGAAAGCCCTACTCACCTTTGGTACTTCCATGCTTTAGCCAGGACTGAACTGAGTTGAAAGGAGTATTCTCCCTTTCACACAGGTAACTGTCTGGATTTGTAGAGCCATCCTCACTGGATGCTGGAAGCAGGCATTCCCCCAGATTGTCTGCCCCAGTGGAGTCAGGGTTGTCCTGGCCATCCTGCTGGACAAAATAAGTGAGGACAAAGCTTTGTGATATTTAATGGTAGATGATAGAGCAGACTTTTCAAAGCCTCAGGAAGAACTGATTCTGATAATAACTTCAAGCTAGCTAAGAGATGCTCAGTTTTCCAGCCCAAATTGCCTTTTGACTAATTCAGAGGAAGTTACTAACAGTAGTGAAGAGAACTTTCAAATACATGTATTCTTTTGTTCTCCTCAAATCCTGCTCCACAGTATGTCTCTATGGAGAAGCTCTTGAAAAATGACCAGAATTATATTCCTCAGCAGGGACACCTGTATGAATACAGAGTGCCTGAAATGAGCAGGGGCATAAGTACAGCACATGGTGTAAGATGCCCATAGCTGTCTGAGGCTAACCTTGATCTCCTTAGGATTCAGCTGAGCAGCGTTTCGATTGTCTGACTCATCTCCTAGAAGGATGGAAGAGGACTTGTCTGAGTTGAGGGATAACGCTTCCATTTCAGCCAGCTGGACCTGCAGGAAGGGAAAGGAGCTATCACAAGTCATGCTTGGAAACCACATTTCAAGCAGTCACACTGTTGATGGTGGATAAGTGAGAGCCTGTAGACCCAAGATCAATTTTAGGTTATATTCCTTGGATGTATCAGGAACAACCTAACCCAGACCTGGGCTGGGCAGGAGAATTCGCTTTTTAAGAAAGGTTGAATATATGATCTGCAAGCAGGCTGCTACCAGTCCATGCTCCTCTAGTGCCAGAATTGGAGGAATGAGTCTGTATCTGTCACAGCGATACAGCTGGCCCAAGGCCCTGCAAGTAAAGCCAGGCAGGCAGAGGGGTCCCTCAGGCTGGTGACAGGGCAGCCGGCTCTGCTGAGGGATGAGGAGCGGACCCCTCTTTCTGAAGGCACCACAGACAGCCCTGCTTAAACATGAAGGTGCTTTCATTCCAGGGAAAGTCATGCCTTTTACAGTCCATGCCAGTATCATGCTTTTCATATTCTCTTACCTTCATTACTGAAACCCTGTTTCTCTCCAACTTTCCTGCATCTTGTCTTTCCCCTCTCCTCTAACCTGCCCAAGATCTTACCTAACATCGTCTTCCATTCTGTTCTCCATCTGTAAACTCAGCCCTCCCCCACACCCACACTTGACCTCTTTTGCTTTCTGAAAGCAAATCTGACCACTGCATCTCTCTCATTCTTCAGCTCTGCTCCAGTCCCATGCCTGACCTTGCTTCCTCTTTTGGCCTACTTCATACCACATGTGCCCCTCTCCCATCCTCTTTCCCCCAAGCTTTTAAATCCCCTCTGCCTGACAACTCTTTCTTACAATGCCTGAAAAGCATCTTTTTCTACCCTCCTGTGCTTGGATTTCCATCACTGGTCTCTAGAGTGCCAGAAGTTTGCACCACCAGCAGCTAACTCTTGAGAGCTCTATTTTGGGTTGTCTCAGTTGGGACAGCTTCTGGCCATGTGTTTGTGTTTGCAAGAGGCAGCTCTTGCACCATGACAGCAGGTGAAACTTTTGGAGAGATGACTTTCGAGCCGGAAGTTTAGTGGCTTGTGCCAATGCCAGAGAGTGGAAGAGGTCTCCATCTGAGGGATAATGTGCTTTAAACAAACAGAATGGAAAATCGGAGCTGGATTTAAATAAAGTACATAAATGACATCCTTATTTGAGATATTATTCTGACACAGGAACATGGTGCACAGGAACCATGGAGAAAGCCCAAAACCAACAACTGCTCCTCAGAGCATGAACGCAGAGAGCCCACGATGAACTTATGCTGGGGATGCTACACAACCACCAGCCAGCAACAACTCCTGTAGAGAAGCGCAGTCTTCATTCAGTCCCACTTAATGTATGTACTCATCTCTTACTCTCCCAAGTGCCTGCTACACCAAAACAACCTTACAGCTGTGCTTGTACGTATGCCAGCATGACGTGTGGTAACACCTGTGACTACTTTTGCCATCCATAAAAAAGGATTTCAACAAAAGCCAGAACAGTCTGTTTGTCACTGAACCACTTACTTGATAATTCTGACCACCCTGGGATCTACACAAACCCCACAATCAACAAAGTCATGACTAAATAAACTGCAGGTGTGGAAAGACATTTCACTGGTGCTCACTGACAAACTCCTACCGTGGCTAAACACACTTCAGTCATCCATATACAGAAGTCTGTCAACCATCCCAAGAGTGAGAGGATAGAAATGACAAGAGAAGAGTTTAGCACCATGAAAAAAAGGAGGGTTTGTTCTTTTTGCTTCCCTTATGGTAGAATATTTTAAAATCCACTGACTAAAGATGAGGAACAAAGAAATATTTAGAATTGCAGTGGGGAAGAAGGGGCTGTTCACTAGATCCCAATCCATGAAACCTTCCAGGAACATCAGCCTGAGATACTGAACTATGCACACATATGCCTTAGAATACAACTACTTGTAGATACATCTTTAAAAACAGACCCGCAATTACAAAAATCCTTAATTGTACAAATAATTGGTCTGAAAATAAGGTATCAGGAGCGTAATTGGGAAAGGCACTCAGTGCATCTGCTCAATGCCACAAAAAGCTTAGCACACATGAATGAGTTTGAGCATACATTTAAATGTTGTTCCCATCCACTGTGCTCAGCATCTCGATGAATTAAACTACTAGTGAAATTTGAGGGGACATTTTTGCCTAATATGTAATTCTTGTAAGAAGGGCAGTTTAAGGTTGATAGGGTAGACAGCAAGCATACTGTTTTTTCTAACATACACTTAAGAGGACTAGATAAATAGTTTTGCCTATGTAACTTGCTGTCAATTTCTTCTGGAACTCTACAATTCAGTCTGTATACAATACTCATTTGGATATGTTGATGTACCAAAGTACTCTCTAATTAAATGACTGTGTGCATTGCTGATATTAACTATGACTCCATATAGTGATTTACTATTGAAATTTCCTCAATTTCTTTTTCTGCTTTGAAATATGAAGAGAAGGTCATGATCAATTCTGGCTTAAAATCCTAAGGTATAGTTTTGACTCATATGATCCAAAATAAAACACCTGTATTTTATTACTAAACTCATTCTTGCATAGATAATTTCTTTTCAGTTCCACATTTTAGATGTATTGAAATACCAATTTTCAAAGTAATTTATGGCTCCATAACAGCCATTAGAAAGTATGATCTAAGAATAATTCTTCAGTTGTGATAATTACATCAAATTATTTACTCTGCCTGTGGGTTGCATTTGAAGATTTTGCTATCTAGTTTCTTTGCTGGAAAGGTAAGAAAATGGGTTGATGTCTTAATTCGTAGGCGGGATACTGAAGACTATCGGTGAAGTTTTCAAATGTAGCAAGCTAGCTGCAAATTGCTTAACTTGGGGCGATCATTCTGGAATGCCTCAGGAGATGTCATTTGCTGAGAAAGCTGAACACCAATTGCTGAACATAAAGACTTAAGTAAAGCAGTGGAAATTGCAGTTAATTGAAACCTAGTTATTTGGTTGCATTAATGCTGAATTCTTTTGTGAAGTGTCTCAATAACGATAAACTACAGCAATGTTTGCATTTTGATACTTTCAAAATGAAGCAATGGGGAGAAGCAGGCAGCTGAGAAGCTGAAAAAATATCAGAGCATCAGAACTAGGCATCTGAGACTAAACAAAATCATGCTTTCTTCAAACATGAATAGAATGATCTGCCAATATGAGCTCTTTCCCCAAGTTTCCTTGTTCCTTTATAAGCTATAATAACATATTGAGTCAGTTATGGGGAAGGAGAGGGTGAAGTTTGCCACTGACATACCAATTTACTGTCAGAAGAGCCACACTATTACTACAAGTCTGACCACACAAAATCAGAGCACCTACATACAATAAAATTACTTCAGAACTAAATTCGTTCTGCTACTCACCTAACCCTTCCCAGACTATTTTGCTCCTCAAGTTTCACAACCTGAAAAGATTAATTGCTTAGGAAGGAGTTTTCCAAAGCACCTACCAACTTTAGTAGCTCAAGTCTAAGCCGTTCGGTCCTGCTCTTAGCAACAACCCATTTGTCAGCTAACAAACCTTCTCAGTGGGACCACTTTTATTTAGTTTTTGCTCAAAGTAATTAACTGGTTTTCACCACAAACCAGTCCTTGCTCACAGACATGACTCTATTCAACAAAGCATTTAAACATGTGCTTAATTGATCGACCTCAATAGGGAATAAGCAAGCACATGCTAAAAAGGAGGACAGAACACAAGCTTTAATCTCCCACTGAATTGCTCCTGAGTGGTCTTATTGGGATGAGATCCTTAGAGTCCTCTGTCCAACATGAGCCTGAACCTAGACTTTTCTTGCAGAATTGGACACAACAAAAGCTGCCAAGGGATGCCTCCATAGTCATTTCTCTACAGGTCATTCAGTCTGTCCTGACCTGTGTCCTGTCATGTCTCACTTTTCCACCACCTCAAACATCCGCGTGTGGCTGAGGAGGGCAGGCCTGTACTAGAGGCAGTACCAGCACTTCACAACAGATAACAAACACAGGTCAACAAGCTCTACTGTCTACACAATCTACAGTGAGGAGCACACATGGGACGACCTGCGGGCACGTGGGTGTGGGTGTGCAGGTCTAGGGGGAAGAGTCCCCTCACACATCCTCGTACGCAGGTTACCTCTTGCTTGTCATGGTTACACTTCTCGCACATGGCCGGCGAGGAGTAATGATGGAAGACGGAGCCCGATAGGTTATCGATGATCATTAACTCCCCGTCGAAGGAGTCCTTAATAATTAAAGAGACACTGTCCAGCCATAAGTTCTCCTAGGGGACAAGAAAGGGGGGAGGATGGGAGAGATCATTTTAAGAATGTCGAGTTTTTTGCTTTCAAGTTTCACGTGAATTTGGGGCTGGGTTCTCCACCCTGACTCATCTGGAGCAGCATCTTGTTCTGCAGGTACTTGCACAGGGTCACTGGGGGAAACATTTGCTCCACAGGGTGTGTAAAGGTGCCAGAGTTCAGTGAAAAAAAAAAAAAAAAGGAGGGACAGTCTTCACTCACTTTCAGTGCTCACGTCTCCCTTCCAGCTCTGCTGGAGTCACTCACTCTTGATCTGCCATTTCTCCTGCACTCTTCTCCTGAACTCCCCTCTCAAATTTGCTCCTGTCACACCTTTAGCTGATCTGCTCCATCCCTCCTCTGCTGGCCCTCAGGTTCCTACACCATGATGACAATGAACAGGACACACTGCTGTCATAGCCTTGTCCCTACATGATCCCATCAACTCAAAAGCCTACTGCTGAAAGCAAACCTTTCACCCTGTTGTGGAAGACTCTGCTACTGCTAAGCCCTCAATCATCTGAGCTGCCCAGCTAATGCCCACAGCTCCTTGCTGCAGTCTGGTTGGTAAGTTCAAAGGCGTACTCACCTGGGCTGGAGAGTAACATCTCATGCACAGATGTCCTTCAGGATCTGTTCTACCACCACCTCCTCCTGTTCCTGCTCCTTTTCCCTGTCCTGAATTTGGAGAGCCTGACTTGTGGGAGCACAGCCCATGAGTAATTTCCATCTCAAGCTCAGCATCCATCTCTGCATCCTCCTGGGCCTCCTTGTTGCTGTCGTCAAGATGTTTCATGAGCACAGCTACCACCACATTGATGAGGACAAACTGGGCTGTGAGCACAAAGCTGACAAAGTACAGTGGCGAGATGAACTGCAGGTTGCTGAGACAGCTCCGGTCATCGTGGCTGCAGTCACGCAAGGTATCCTTCAGGAGAAGGTGGGATTGAGAGGGAACGATGGAAGGAAGGAAAGACTAAAGTAAGACCAGAAGCTTGGCTGTTTTCTCTGTCAAAAAACACTGATGCCAATGGAAAAAACAAGGCAAACACTTCTATCACCCCATACCTTTTGGTATAATGAGGCCCTCAAAGAATCTGGGACACTCTCTGTTCATACGCTGTTTGCTTATGAGCAAAACCATCCAAAGGCATATGAAGCAAACTTTCAGACCATAACATGTTGCTGCCACTGTAGCCCCACACATGTGAACAAGACCAAAAACAAGCAGGCTGGTACTGCTTTCTCCCATCTATTCTCAAAAGCACCATATGCGATGAAAGAACTTTCCTTTCTCCATGTCCTCTGAAGGAAGTACTTATTTTGTATTTTCCTGGTAGCTCTGCAGATGAGTGCCATGTCCAACACACATGTCCTGTGCTCAGCTTTGATAACAGTACTGACTACAGTGGATATTTTCTCTTAGCCTAAATGATTTCCTTGTTCCTCCCAAGGAAAATTTGCACTTTCCTCAATCAGATGTCTCTAGGACTAGATGAGACCAAGGTGTGAGTTACCATGGTGGGGAGAGAGACTCTGGACCAAGTAGGGACCTTATCCAGCAACCTAGCTTGTGTTCTGTTTCCCTTCCCTCTGCTAGCCTAAGCTCTTCTGAAGAGACCACACATCAGAATTTCTCTTTCCCCATAAGTAGGAGATCCTTGCCTCCAAGTCCCAGTTACCTTCATGATCCCATTCCAGTTGTCACCCGTGGACACCTGGAAAAGTGTGAGGAAGGCCATCCCAAAGTTCTCAAAGGTGGCATGGCGGCTCATGCCCTCACAGGGGTTCTCATCGTTGCACACTGAAAAACAAGGGGAGCACAACACTCAGGGGAGGGCACACTACCAGCCCTGAGACAAACAACATGAACCCACAACCTGAAGACCTCAGGTAATGAGCGGTATCAGCACCCTGCCCAACAGTTGGCTCTTGGCCATCAATATGGAAAAATCCCTGATGGCCCAGCCCCAGGATATCAGGCAGTGTAACTGTTGCTCAGGGGGATCCTCCTGGCATGTCATTGGGCTGCCTTTCTTCTTGATCAATGTTCCACGGCAAGAGATGTAAATAAACTTACACAAACTTTTTCTTGCAATCTTGAAGGCAATGTCAGGGACCCGAGTGCAGGAAAAGCAAATGTTTAAGAATGTAAGAAAAAACGGAGACTGCTTTTCTTTTGTTAGGCTGCTAGGACAACAAAAATTTAGAAGGAAATTCCTCTTACATCAGTTGCATAAGGGAGAATAAAGTCCATCAAATAACTCAGTCCATTTATTGAAGAGTTCTGACTTTGAGAAACCCCAACCAGCATGTCTGTAACTCACACTGAAGCATGGTCTGCTTGAGACTTACCCAGTTTTCCAAAGAGCTCCACTCCTAGAGCAGCGTAGATGAAAAAGAGGAGCATGAAAAGGAGTCCAAGGTTTCCCACCTGAAAGCAAATGGCACTGTCAGCCTATCCCAAAGCATATTTTATCTGTACGGAAAGTGTTTCTGCATTTCCAAGTCTGAAGAGAACAGCAGTGAAATCCCGTTGTACAAATGCAACCAAACAATTGCTCAACACTTGAGAAATGTTCAGTGATGGCTCCAGTTGCCATCAGGGCTGGGGGAGGAGCAAGCAGGTGGGAAGAGAAAGCATGGAAAAATTAACAGTTTTTTTTAACACCAAACAGTTTCTGGTCTGAATGCATTTGGTCACTGGGCCTACGTTAGGATCATCACTTCAGGAATCTAATTTAGTCATTGCAACTGCTGTGCCATCCAAATTCAGGAGAAGAATAAATTATTCAGCTCACCCATTCCCCTGGACTGTCACATCCTGGGTCCCTATATACTCACTGGAAGGAATAATTTCTGATGACTAAATTAGACACCATAGTAAATGCTGTGAAAACACAGTGCTGGGTCTGTGTCTACGTTAAGAAAAGGAAGTTAATAAAACTTAGCTAAGGACTGCATTTCCAAAGGGCTCCTTAAAATTAAAGCCCTATTCACTGTTAAGAATTGCTGCAGTGTAACAAAGACAGGAAGGGAATTGAAACAGGATGACTGGAGATGCCTCATATGCCAGTAGCAAGCTAAAATCCCTGATTTGAGTCTGTGCTCTAGGAACAAAAAGAGAAAGGTCAGGAAGAGGATGAAGTGCAAGGGAAAGGACAGGTTATTTTAAACTACTTCTTTTGGCAAAGCCAATAAATCTTGGAGAATATTATTACAGATAATTCAACTGTCCCCTGAAGACCTGGTGTATAAAATATGGAGACTAGATTCATTCTTTTAATGCTGAAACTGGTGGATTTTAGGCCTTTAAGTTCAGATTTTTACACAACTAGAAGTATGGAGGGATTTTTTCATCCCTGCTAACAACTTTAGTAAACAAAGCAAACCTGTTGTAGGAGGTTGTAGCAAGTCATAGGCTTTGATGCTGAAGGGATTAAGTACTGCATGTTATTATCTTCCAGGGAACCAAGAGGCCAAACTTTCCGACATCTGCTTGCTTTGAGACAGGTATTACTGACCTCCAAAAGACCTGGCCCACAAACTTGGATAACAAAAGAGTCATAGGCAAATAGGAGACAGAAAAATCAGAAATGAGAAAGTGTGGAAGAACATACTTGTGGTTTGTGGCTAGGACCAGAAATGGAGACTCACACGTCCTAGCTGTGCTCTTTGCCATATTAAGCAAAACACTTAATTGTCTGATGACTCAGTTTCTCTGTCTGCATGACAGGGATATGAACATTTCCTCTTCTCTTATTTATTATCTATATTTTGGGGGTAGAAGTTGAATCTCATCATTTAAGTGCAAATATATTGCAGAGTCTTCTTACCAACAGTTTCTGGATACTATTTCATCCAGCTCTTAATATCTGTGTGCATTTATCTGGGTTTCAGAATAAACATGCCACAGACATGCAGACACTGGATCTGAAGCTCTGTCCCAGATCCTTGCCTGAAAAAAATCATCTGTTGTGGCTCTCGAAATGGAAAAAAGCAAGGTGCAAGGAAGCTGCACTGAGCCAGTCTGTGGCAGCTGAGCCAAAACTAATAAAAATTTACATTCCAGATCTGGCTGCACTAAGATCCTTCATCTCCCCTTCCTTCTATTGTCCATTGTGTCTCAGCCCACAACTGTCCTGAATGATGCTGTATATCCTATACGTGAATTATTAATACTGTTGTAATTACTATTATTATAATAGACCACTAATAATTATTATTTAATAAAAGGCAAGGGAGATCAGACAGAGCTCAGGATCCATAAGAGATCACAGAGTTTCCTTTTCACTTTTGTGCCATCATATCCCTCTAATTCAGATTGACATTTACTGTCACCAACACCAGAAGTAAATTCCCTGGGTAACTACTCATGCTGTATTCAGATTGATTCCCAGCTCATCATCACTCACCAGCACTGGCACATTAGCTGATAAATCAACTGACAAATGCCTGTGCATTTTGATATCACGCAGTAGAGTTGCCTTCTCTGGGCCTGCCAAGGGACTGGTCTGATGTATGATCCGCAGAGCCTCTTGGTGCTATTATTCCTTGCTTAGCAATTCCCCCTCAACTACCCAAAAAGAAGGAGACCAGACTCCCTGACTACTCATCCATCATGGAGGATGCTCACAGTGGGCTTGAAGGCTGTGTAAAGCACTGTGTCAGCATCTCGTTCGGGAGCAGCTGCCACTCACAGCTCATGAGATCCTTCTGTCTCGATGTCTTGCAGCAGACACTTAACTGCCGGCTGTGTGAGCCACAACAGAGCGCGTCACTGCTTCTCATGCATGAGATGCTCAGAAACACAAAGGGATCCAGGAGGAAGAAAGAACAAAAAGTAAGAAGGGGGAAGCACTGGCTAAGAAAAGGAGTGATGAGAGTGCAAATGAAAGAGAAGGAAGGAAAAGGGGACACATTCAGGGAACGGTGAGAGCTGCAGTGATAGAAAGATGTCCTTTCCTCCTGAAATGGCTTCCAATCACTCTTCCCTTCTTAAGGAGAGGGGAGAAAGGAGCCAAGGACTAGCTGCAAGCAGTTGGACACTAGCTAGACATGATGGGAAGAAATCTACCCTTATCCAGGGGTCAAGTCTCATTTCTTTCACATGCTGGAGAAGAGAGATGTGAGGTGAGCTGTAACCCCATGAATGACATGAGAACTTGGACATGGCCTTCAGGCAGTTCCCTGCACACCACAGTAGACACCACCTCTGAGACTCCACAAGAATCAACTCTTTGGAAAAACAGACAGAAGAGGAGACTCTTTTGGGAAGATGTTTTACCTGCGGCAGGGCTTGAACAACGGTATCCAGCAGCGCTCGCATTCCTGTGGCCATCTTCAGTAGCTTCAGGACTGCCACAATAAGCACAAGAGAAATGTCTGTCAGACTGAGCTAAGAGGCATCCTTTGTGTGACAGTAGCACAAGACAGATGTCCTGTCTCTCCTTGCCCTAGAAAAATTTGACTTTCCTCTCATTCCTATTCTCACATTTGATACTACAACCCCAGTTGTTCCTTTTCAAGTTCATATCCTTTTTACTAAATATTTTGTTTCTGCCATCCATGTCTACTGGGCTGCTTCTGCTTCACCCAGTTGCAGACTAGTCACATGCTTTTCCCCAGGAATGTGTATCCTAATTGTCCTTCCGCTTTGATTTTTCTTTCCATCACTTACTCTTCCTTCTGCCATCATTGTTATGCCATCTTGGCACACCTTGGCCACCACCTTACTTGTGCAGATTTCAACCTGCTTGGTAGCCTCTGCTCCCCACACTACTATTATAGTTGCCCCAAAAATGAGTAACACAGAAAGCTCAGTTCTCACATGATCTTCCCACCCTCCCAGTGCTTCATCTCCCAGGGAACCCAAAAGCCTGATCTTCTAGGGTGTCCTAGATCCTAGAATCCCGGCTGGGATGTGATGAAGGACACCCCAGAGGCTCCTCAAGGGCTGGGGACAGGGCAAGCTCACAGTTCTACAGCCACTGGTCAATGAGTCATGGCACCAAGTTGCACTCCACAGCCACATACACCCCTGCTCTGGCCAGCGTCTCTCTCACCCCGGGCAATACGCAGCACCCTCATGATCCTGATGATAGTGGGGTTAATTGGGAGAGCAGCGTTGATTTCAATCTCTTCCAATGTGATGCCCATGACAGACAGCAGCACAATGGCCAGATCTAGCTGGTTCCACCTTTAGAAGAAATATTGAAGAGAATAAACGAAGATAGAGTTTTTCCATTTTCCTGGGAAAGAAAGGTACTTTTCTCCACTTCATCCTAAACATTTCCTTATGTATGAGTTCAAGGCCCACTCTGAGTCAGCCTATATGGGCTTTCCCAGAGAAACAGGGATTCACTTTGCACACACCCTGAGAAGCCAGAGGCAAGCCAGCCTGATTTGAAAGCGTGGAACTGTTTTACTATGGTGCTATGCTTTGACTAATGGGCTCAGCTCTTTAAGGCCTTACTACCTTGAATCAACTTTGCTATATATGTTCTGCTTCAGCATGTTCACAGTTTGCCTAAAGGGTAGGAAAAAAATGTCTCTCTCTAACCTCATCTCCTTTGCTTTCTAGCCTAACCAGCAGACTCCAACCAAGAGGCAATTTTTGGACAACCCTTGCTATTGCCTAGGCATTGCAGCTTGTGGAGGATGAGGTTAGGTCCATGCTGTGCAGAACTGGGAGGCAGTCAGAGCACTCTACCACCACTTCATGGTCTAGGTAGGGCACCATCCCCAAATCTCTACCCCAAACCCAGCAATCCCACAGCCACCGCTGACAACCCTCTGCTCACCTGTCTTTGAAGAATCGTCGCAGCCCAAATGCCACCAGCTTGAGGACTGCCTCAAACACGAAGACAGTGGTGAACAGGTAGTTGCAGTACTTGAGGGCGGTCTCCAGGGACTGCCACAGAAAGAGAGGGAAAAGAATTGAAGCAAAAGCAACATCAAATACAAGTCCCTCCCTGTGCAGGGACTCTCCTAAGTGCTAGGAATTCATCCTGGGGTGGGGAGGCTGCCCCAAGTATTCATGGTGGGGTGGGAAAACTGCCCCACGCTTTCTACCTATTTGAATGAGGAGGGCATTACTGAGGGCAACCACCAGCCAGCCCCTCTGCCCCATGTTTTTTTCAGGATCAGTTACTGCCCCTTTCTCCTATACTGTTCAGCATAATCAGGAGGAGGAGGCTATTGCAAGAGAATCCATGAAATGCCACAAGGCTTTTCTTCTGCCAGTAGCCCATGCCACCTAAATGACACCTTGTTAATGGCACTGACATAGCTATCAACCAGGAGTGAAGCACAGAGGTTACCCTGGTTGCGGATTCAGGTCATCTCTGACCAGAAGAAACCCTCCTGTGCCATGGTCTGGTGCCAGCACATCACATCTCTGAGCTGCTTGGCTTCTGGCTCTTTTACATGTTGCCCCTCCATGACCACCAAGAACCAGTGAGCAGTGGGCAGCTTTTGGTGGCATTTTGTACTGGAAGGGTTTGAAGTGTTTTGAGAAGATTGTTTAACAGAGCCTGACAGCAGGCTGGCTTGGCTGGAGCTGTGTTCCAGGGAAAGGAGCTGAAGAGTAAGGAAGAGGAGAGACTTGTTGAGGAACAAAGATCTGATGTGAGGACACCATCAGATAAAGGTTGAGAATTCCTGAAATATAAAGCTGGGCACCATCTAGGGCAAGATGGAAGCTGGGCAGTTGGGCAAGGTGGGCAGGAAACAGAGGAGCCTGGCAATAGATTTGAACGAGAACAGACAGATTCAGCTCCTGATCAAAGCCTGAGTTATCTCAGACAATCTGTTCAGACACCAGAGCTGTCACCTAAACCAAGGGTCTTCTGAAGAGAAAACTGAAATGTCACTGGGCAGATATCATGACGAATGCTTTGTCTACATACGGAGGCAGAAGGCTCCTCTGATAGATCCAGCATACATTTTTCCTACCAAAGGCATCTGCAGCTTTGCCAGGAACATGGTCTGTACCCAAGCGAAGTGAAAAACTTATTTGGCCTCCAAGGTGCTGTATTTGGAATCATACCCTGCAGCTGAGAGAGGCTCTGCTCAGCACTTTGGCCCTCTTCTCATAAGCTTCTCTTATGAAGAAAAGGCGGCTTGGTAAAGATGGCCCATCCCATGACATACAACCAGCCACTCTAGTTCTCTCAGCTGAGGCCATATGGCAGGGCAATTGAGCTAACATTTGGAAATCTGATGCAAAACCTGAAGCTCCCAGGACATTGCTGCTTCCACCACTCCTATTAGAATCCAGGAGAACACAGAAAGCAGAGCAGGCAGCTAAATTTGGGTGACACACATATCCACTTACTAATATAAAGCACTGAGACTTAATTGCACCATGCTTTCTAGGGGCTTGACTCTTGCTCAGATACTTTTTCTCTATTGATTTTAATGGATAACAAGTGTCTGAGTACGAACTACCTTTCTGGGTACACACTAAAATCTTCACACAAATTTGCCTACTACAAAACTAATTCCTACAAAACTTTAACTCTGGTTTTTAGAGATATCCAAGTGTCCTACATATGCTAGTGGGCAGTGGTCACCAGAGAGCTGTACCAAAATGACAGCAGGACTAATCTCCATTATCTCACTCACCACAGGTTGATTGTAGTGCTCCAAGGACATAGTGACCACGTTGAGGCAGATGATGAAAGTGATGAAGATGTCCAGATAGTGGCTGGTGCAGACCGAATGAATAAGGAGGCGTATGTGGCAGTAGGTAGCATAGTACGGCAAACGCTGCGCCTCTTCAGTGGAAAGAGGGATATGGGCAGAGTTAGGAAGGAATTAGAAGAAAGAGAGAAATGGGTAAGAAACACTGAGGAGAGAGGAGGCGTAAGACTGGTGACAGGTATTGAAAGAAAATGGAATGTGGTTGGAGAGAGAAAAACCAGAAAAGAATAGGTAAAGATAAAGGACATAGGGAGGTGGGGGGAAAAATGGAAAGAAAAAAGAAAGAAAAAAGAAAGAAAAAAAAAGAAGAAATGGGGAAAAATATGTAGGAAAAAAGACAAAGAATGGAATACTAGAAAGAAAATCTGTTAGTCTGTGTTTGTGGGAATGATGCTAAATCAGCATTTCATGTCTTGATAAATTAAGATCACTTATGATAAAAGGGAGCAGATGGTTCAAGGAGAGGCCCTGGGGTGTTATAGGAGAGAAGGGGAAAACTGGAGCAGAGGAAAGGAAAGCATGCCCATAGGTTATGAGTGGAAGTCTGGGTAGTAGGGATGATTTCCAGGAGCAAGTATGCTTTAGCAATTTTTATCTAAAGGTAACACAAGACAGGACAGAAACACCAGGAAGAGAAGGTTTCCTTCACTACAGAGGGTTTGGGATCCCAAGGAGTAACACTGCAACACTGGGACACAAAACACAGGGGTCATCCTCTTTTTTTTTTTCCCCCTCTTCTTTAAATTTCAGTTTGAACACAGAGAATGGCCTGTCCAGGTTCTTCTTCAACCACCAGCTGAGCTGCAGGAAGTCCAGGTGCGAACTCTACCCCAAGCACAGGAAATGTGTCACTGTGTGCACACCCCATGCCAACAGTGCCTGTCAGCACGTGCACAGGGGTGTTTTTATTATCTCCTGAGGAGCAGAGTGCTAAAACCCTTCCCCAGTGCCTTCTCAGGAGTCCCAGCAGACCTCCTCATCCACCCCTCTTCCCCAGACTGCTCCAGTGAGGTGTGTGGTGATACAGCAGTGGTATGGGGAGGAAGGCTCTGAGCACGGCCACAAGTGATGGATTTTGGATACCAGCCCATGGGGAAAGAAAAAGAAGAGGAAAAGATTTTTCTCAGAAAACCTTGGCCTACGAACCAACCAAACACTTAGGCTGTGCCTTACTCCTTCGCTTCTTCTCCAAGCGTCGCAGGCGCTTCTCCTCCCGCCGGCGTGCCTCCTCAGCCTCCTGGTGCTGCCGGCACTTGTGGAAATTCTCCACCACCACCCCCACAAACATGTTGAGCACAAAGAAGCTGACGATGAGGAGAAAGGAGATGAAGTAGAGTAGCATCCAGGGGTTGTTGTTGGTTACTGGCTGGAGCGGGAGGAGAACAGTGGCAGTCATTGTCTTAGCAGTAGAGGAATAGGGATGCAGGGGTCTGCAGCCTAACAGATCCTGCTTTACAAGGTATTGAAATAACAATGTGTGGGCCTGGAGGGAGACAGCATGCCCAGAAAGACACGTGGCATTATTGCTTCTTCATTACAAATAGATAAAGGCCCACTGACACTACCACAGACATCCACAGCATAGCCACAGCTATACCTTCCTGCGTGGACTAGACAAGACCATGGACCTGACCCCTTGCAAACAGGTAAGCAAAGGATTCAGAAGGGGCCTAGAAGTGACTCTTGGTTTGAGGGAGGTATCTGAAGCAGGATGTTAAAGGATGCTTCTGCCTTACTAGCACAAGGAAAGTGAAAAGAAAGTCCAATATACCTGTTGGTCAACAGCCACAGCATCGAGTCCATTGTACATAATATTGACCCAGCCATCCTTGGAAGCCAGAACAAAGAGGGACATCAGAGCCTGCAACATATAAAGCAAACCTGATGTGGTGTAGGTGCATCTGGCAGGCAGGAAAAAAAATATTGTGGGTTTATGCTCTAACACACACAGCACTGAAATACTCTTCCTGTGTCTCTGCACACATCAAAACTGGCTCCTTCCCCTGTGGAGGACAAGGAGGGGCGACAGGAAGCCATGTGCAGCCAGACGCACCAGAGGACAGAGGTTGTGAAGAACGTCTGCTTTGTGGCAGGAGAAAAGAGAAAATTAAGCTCTCTGCTGCCACCACTTTTCTTTCCCACTCATCCTGTTATTCTGATACCAATCCACTAGTGACACAGCATCTGCATGGACACCCATGCTAAATAAGTGCTCTTCTGGCCTAGGCATTTGCTTTCCAGGCACTGCATCTGTTCCCTGAGGAGGAGACAAACCCTGTGTTGAGTTCCCGTCAGAGGGAGGGTGTGTGGGCAAACTCACCTGTCCCAGGTTGTCGAAGTTGTACTTGTGGTGCACCCACTTGTAGTTGGCTGCCACGCAGTCGGACCGGTTGGTGATGTTCCTGATGTCCACCCCCAGGCAGTGGTAGAACTTGCCCTTGAAAAGCTGCAGGAGGGGAGTGATCCCATCAGGGTCACTTTCCCCACAGGGTTCCGCAAAGGGTTCCCCACAGGGTTCCCCATGCTCCCTGGGATTTACAGAAGTTGCCAAGATGCTGTATGGCCTGCAGGACTTCAAGCCACAGAGAGCATGACAGGGACACCACTAACACAATGTTGGGCACAGGCTCAACAATTGCAAAGGAGCCAGGACCATGCTTGTAAGCTCATAGTTGTTTTTTCAGCCTCCTCCACTTCCCCAGGCCAGCAGTGACTGCAAGCCCACCATCTGACAGCCCTTAAGGCAGCCTTTCTGGGTACAAAGGAAAAAAAGTATCTTCTAATCAGTCCCCTAGAATAATCTTCCCTCCCTGCTTCCCAGTTATTGAGAGTGCTGATGGGAAAAGAAGATCTCATCTGAGGGTAAAGAACCAGAAAAAAACATCCTCTTCTTCTCACATATATTTTTTCACAAAGCTGCACTGCACTGCTGTGACTCTCCTGCCCAGGGCTCCTTTCCCCATATGGAAGATACTGGATTGTGCATTTGTACAGATGCATCAGAGCAAACTAAGTATAGCGCATTCCCTGAGATGGAAGCAACGCCCACACTCTTGCTCCTCTGCAATGCAACAGCCAAAAATAAAGAGGATTAAATAAAAAAATTAAAGAAGTTTGTGGGTGGATTTAGGGCCCAGAGTGAGGGGGAGAAAGAGCTGATTGGAGGCAGGGTTCATATGAGCAGGCACTGAGCTGCTTGCCCTTATGGGGTGACGTGGATGGGTCCAGTAAGCCCTGTGCTATGCCAGGCCTGGGCTCTCCCTATGGCACTGACCCAAACCCTGACCCAGCTCCTGCCAGGTGTGAGTGTTAACTCCTGTCTCTCTAATCCAGCAATGCCTGCACTTGCTGAGCACCTGTCTGTGCTTGCCAAAGGCTGCGTCATTATGGAGACGACTTGTGGAAGAGGGCAAACACAGAATATTCACTGGCTTCCTTGTCTCTCCTGCTCTGCTTGGCTCCCTGTGTGTGTTATAGGACCTAGGAGTACATGGGTATTGCCTGTGGAAATAGAGGTGAAGGCTCAAGGACAATAACAACCTACCTGCACACCCAGGATGCCAAAGATGATGAAGAAAGCACAGCAAATGAGTACAATGTTTCCTATGGGCTTGAGGGAAGAAATGAGTGTCTCTACCACCAGCTTCAGACCAGGGGCTCGACTGATGACTCTGGAAAGGAAGGAAGGGGAAGGGTGACAGAGGGACAGGGCAGGGACATTTGGCCTAAGCTAAGCATTTCCAGCAGCAGTAGACCCTTGTCTCCCTGTACAGTGACCCCTCAGTGGAGATCCCTCCCCTGTGATCAAAAAGCCTTTTCTCTCCCATGGATTTGTTCTGTGATGCGTTATCTCTAGCATCAGACCCATCGGCTAAGGGGCAACCTGCTTGTGGCCTACTGTTTGTTAAAGACCACACTCTGCCTGGCACAGCTGGATCTGACCCTGGGACCCCTCCTGGGATAACCAGTGGGAAGAGGGGGCCAAGCAGGGCTCGGTGGGGTTCTGACCGGAGGGGACGCAGGGTGCGCAACAACCGGAGCACTCGCAGCACCCCCAGGATTTTGGCACCGCCAGCAGAGGCCACTGAGACCACAATGTCAATGAGAGACACGAAGACCAAGAAGCCATCCAAGATGTTCCAACTGCTGCGGAGATAAGCCTGGTCCCCAAAATACAGGCCTAGAGAGACCACCTGGAAGAGAGGGGAGAAAAGAGGAGGTAAAATGACTCTTATGTTACGTGGTAGAGGGCAGCTATGGAGAGAATGGGAGGAGGGGGAATAGTTATCAACTCCTCAGGACATTGAAGTGTCATCTCATAATCTTTTCCTTTCACCTGGATGTCTGTGAAGGAAAACACCATTTTTCTGCCTCCCTGGGTAACATAACACTGTAGGGGACGCACAGGAAACCTTTACCTACCACACCAGAGACTTGGGGAAAGTCTCTGAGTTCAGATATCATCGGCAGGTAAAGTCAGGCATCAAATCCACACTTTGGCTCTTAAAGGGGTAATTTGTTTGTCAGCAGTGCTCAAAAACAGTGGGTGCCACAGAAATTGATGGCCATGGGGAGATATTACCATCCTGCAAATCACTGTCAAATTTCAGATATGAATTTTAGGGGCTTAACTTCCAGCACACAGTTTTAGGACTTTTTCCCAAACATGAGAAGGGAATAATAAGGTTTTCTGATTGTGGCAAAGTACTTTGACATCTACTGAATAGCTATCTCAATTTTGAGCATGCCATTAATATTGTTGTAATGTCCCCCATTCTTGCTCCAGGAAAAGGGGAATGGACATTTGACATCATTACAAAAATCCATACTTGAACGCCAGCTATCCTTCATAAATACTAAGATCCAACTGGATCTAATGCCTATGATATACATCTCTATGCCTAACAAGACAGGCCTGAACCCCAGGCAGTATCTGCCTTTATAAAAGTAGAGGGAAGGACTGGCACACCAATAATATGAATGGATTTTAAATGGTTGCTGAGCAAACACGAACAGTCTTTGACACTGGAAAAAGGCTCTGACCTTTTCATCTCCAGTTACTTACCTTCAGTGTCATTTCAGCTACAAAGATCGCTGTGAAAATGTAGTTGGACACAGTGAGAAAGATCCTTTCCTAGACAAAAAATAAACAAAAAAACCAAACCAAAACAAACAAAAAATAAAACCAAAAAACATGAACAAAAAAAAAAACACACAAAAAAAAAACAAATTAAAAAAAACAGAGAAAGACCTTACATGTATTTTGACTACTTCTTGTTACTTTGTCAGGCCTCTCTGATGATCTTGATACTTTTGCATTCCTGTGAAGGGTGTGAAAGCTGATGAAATAAGGGAGATGCCCTTGGCAGAGGTCAGTTCTAGGCAGCTTTCAGCTCATATACCTTGGCTGGGACAGGATCCTACACAGCTCTGCTAGAGCATAGTGGATGGGATTTTTTTGCATCCTGCAAATCTGATTTCAAGGCACCCTCTGCCCTTTCCTGTCAGTGCTGCTCAGGGCTAACCTGCTGCACTGACCTGGGACTCCTTCCCGAAGAGTTGCTGAGCACAGAGCACAGGTTGTGTCCAAGTGCAGCAGAGTCTGGGAGTCAGCTAAGGCAGACAAGCAGAAAAAGTGATTTCACTTGCCAGCTTGAGCCACCCCCAAGATAGCTCAAGAGCAGCATACATGAATGATGATGCGCCATTCCTACAGCATGGAAGTTACTTCTGTCCTTCAGTTCCCACTCCTTGTCCCTTTTGCCATTCATCTCTTATATGCAGGCTGCTGGAGGAGACTCTTACTTTCCAAGACAGAAGGAACTAAGCTTTCTGTATTATAAAGTGGGTTGCCCCATTATAAGAGCCTGCAGGGGAAGCACACATTTACATCAATTACTAATATTTAGGTATTTGAATTGAAGAGTTGGAACTGGTGTTTAATGCAGAACTCCTTCCAGAGATCATACCAGTAATAGGAACACTCAGGAATCACTGTTAGAGGTTGTGCTAAAAAGTGAGTGACAGGTAATGTTTCTCACCGTGCTTCTGTGTTCAATCTGGGGTCTTTCCAGGGCAATCGTGATGCAGTTCAGGAAGATGAAGGCCAGCACTACATGGTCAAAGAGCTTGTGAGCAATGATGGTTTGGCAGAGGAGGCGAAACCTGCAAGACAGTTCTGGTAGGCACTTGTGCCTTGGGCAGAATGAATTTAGCAGCGAAGAGGACACCGAATTAAGCATTCTGGCCAAAACTGGGCTGTGATATATTAGCTTTCCTGTCTCTGATACTGATGTCCCTTGAAATGGCAATAGCCCAGGGTGGTACATTGGTCACATAGGGAGGCTGGAGCAGAGCAAGGGCAGAGCAATGAACTGAACTTCCATTGATTTCCCCAGTGCCAGAGTGTTTTCCTAAACACTATGAGCCCGTGCTCCTCTCTTGCCTTGTAAATAGGCTGAATTCTTGTTTTCCTCCCAAACTCACACTTTGTACCACCCCACAGCGAAGAGGCCACATGCAGAAAGCTCAGGAGAGGCAGGTAGGTTGGCAGTCATGGGGACCACACTTCTGAACAACACTGTGTACATTAACATAGGTGTCACACAGAGCAAAAACTCTCCCTCATGACCTATAATGAAAGCCCTTTCTTTTCAAGGGGCAATATGCATGGGTGAGAATACTGTTGGCTGAGAATACTGTTCTCCTGGTGAGATCTCTTTAAAAGAAAGAATTCAACCCAAATTTCTTTTTTTTTTAGGCAAGAAGTATTCTAACTTTACCCTAAAAGGTGTGATATAACTGTTGGTAAGCTGGTACAGCTACTGTAAATTAAATGAAGATGCTATTCTGGTACTAGGGGAGGAAATATCACTATTATGGAGTCATCAATAATACATTCTTTATCCTCTTTGTGTTAACATTAGTATTTCCTGCGTTGCTTTGCTATAAATATTTATGATTACAGAAAATAAAAATGGGATGCTCCAAAGGGAGAGAAGATCACAACAGCTATTTAGGATGCTCAACTTTCCTTTCATTGCCAGAATCTAGGAAAAGAAATGTTGTCGGGCTGTAGAAAAGACAACGGAGGAGAAAATACATGTTCTCCACTGGTAAGTTTAAAGTTGTCACCTAACACCAGGGGATGCAGCCAGCAGAGCAACAAAATCTGCCCCATCTTTTCAACCTTCTCATGGCAGAAACTGCACAAACCTGTTCTGTGGAGAGAAGAGATATATGGACCAGTCTTCCCGTAACTCACACCAGTCTGGCTTATAGACTTCCATCATCTTCCGGATGCGAAAGCACAGGCTCTGTAGGGATGCAGCAGAAGCAATTGCCACTGGTCACCTTCCCACTTGCCTCAGAGAGACATTCTTCCTTTCACATCTGACTCAAATGTACCACTACCTGCTTTTCTTTAATCCCTCGACTGAGAAAATCAACTCAAAGGCAACAAGTCATGGACAAGAAGGTAGAAGCTGCTTTGCCAGGGCTTGTTTACCTCATGGCATGTGATTTCCTCCCCAAATCATGAAAAATAAAACTACTGGTATCCCTTCTAGAGTAGGATGCTGTCCCATGATACCTTCTTAGAGGTGTTGGAGGGACTGTGTTATACGAGGGCAATGTTTCCTCCCTACCTCAGGTAAACGAGAAGCCAGGACAAGAAGGCTATCTGTTGGCACTTGGGCTGGGAATTTCATACAGACATTCATGTCTGTTCAAATTTGTACTGACCCTCACTTCACTTTTTCCACCCTCTGATCGGCTCACAGATTGCTGTCCCTCAGGCTGATACCACAAAACCCGCTTGCCTTGCCTGTGGGGCCTGTGCTTCCTCCTCTGGTCTTCTGATGTTTCCCACGCAAAACTTTCCCTGTTGCACAGCCTGACCTCTCCTATCTTGTAGAAATCACTGGCTGCATTGCTCTGAAATAACAGCCCCTGAATGACCACATGTACATCTCACATCTGCCTTCCTCCCACCCTCCACTTGCCTTGCAGGCTGCCTGACAGTGTGGTGTGAGCTTGTCTGTGCCTAGAAGGTCCTATCTGCATTCAGTGCTGTCCTCCAGCTTTCCTAAAGCACCTTTGCAAGCTTTCTCATCCACACGCAAGAAGACTGAAATTTGAGGATGGATTTGGGGTTTCCCAGAACACTGCGATGTAACACCAGGCTCCTCCACCTAATACTCACATAATCGATTTCTTCATCATCCTCTCCCCGTTCTTTGTGGTTGTTCATCTTTGGGAAGATCTCCTTGACAATACTGGGCATTTTGCCATTGCAGTCCTGATGCTCACTGGCCCCAGGTGGTGCTCCCAGCCTATGGGTCACTCTGTGGCCGGAAGGGACCGAGGCCAATTCCAGCCGGTCACAGGAGCCTTTGTTATCCAGAGAGAGTGTCCGGCGGTGATGAAACACCCTTCCTGTCCTATCTGGATCCCCATCTGCCGCCTTGTGTGTTTCCCCAGACAGGAGGGACTCATGCTCAGCTGAGGGAGGTTTGTGTTTCAGACTGTGTCCCCGGGCCAGGCTGTTCCAGCTGGAGCGACGGCTTCCCCAGGCTCCGCTGCGGCTCCAGGCACCGTAGTGGGAACTGCGGGAGCTGGACTGTAAGAGAGTGGGATGGCGACTCGGTGACTCTGGGCACAAGGAGGGAGCACGTGATCTTCTCTCAGATCACAGACTTCTCCCTGAACCCCTGAGCCAGAAGGCTGCCATTTATCAGATGTTGAGCAAGCTGCATGGTGGGAATTCAGCAGCAATCTCAGTAAATCTGACAACAAATGGATAATGAATTTGCAATGGTGTTGACTGTGATTACTTTATAGCACCATCTGTGTGTAAAGCACATTCAGGGAAGGTAAGTAATAATGCCAAAGGTCAGGTGCCTGATACTGTTATAGCAACACAGAGCAAGAGTAAAGCTCTCAAAAAATCTGATTGGCAGCTTTCTACACTGCCTGGGGTTAAGGATAACACAAGGTACAGGGTGATGGATCTTCTGACCCACCATCTTTGAGTCCAGTCTTAGTAAAAGGGAGAAATGAGAGAAACAGGCTTGTTGGTTACAGTCCAACCACATCAGCAAGGTATCACATAGTATATGGCTGCCAGCACCCCTTTGCTGGCAATAACAGGGGCATGAACGCTCTGAGCTCTCTCCAGAGCTGTGTACGCCAGTGTGTAGAAAGCCCAGACACTGATGTTACAAGGTGGACAGGTCTGAGATGCACTGGTTAGACAACCTGCAGTGCTTGGAGAAGTGCTATGGGGCAGCAGAATCAGCTATGGGGACCTCAAAGACAACATTTCCACTGTTACAAAAGCTCTGATACAATCCTGTCTGTAATGTGACTTGGTAGTTCTGGCATCTCTTAACTCAAGGCATCATTTTGTGTCCTTTACTCTGAGAAAACAAGGAAAAGGCAAGGAGGGAAAATATGTTCCACAGTGAGAGGGAGACTGTCTTCTTGGTGTTCTCCCCCTCCCACAGTCAAAGGAATATGGATAACTAACCTGGAAATAGACTTCAAAAATCTGGAAATTTAGAAAATTAATGTGCATTGATCTGGATTCTAAAAACAGGCAATGCAGTTATGTTAGAAGCCTACAGCAGCAGGGCAATCCTTCCCAGAATTCCCCAGATGATGGCAGAAAGCCAACAAAGTGCTTGGCCTTCAAAAGAAGGGTATGAGACATTTATACTCCCTCACTCACCAAGGACCGCTGGTCATAAGTCATTCTCCCCAGGGACATCACACTGCTTTTCCGGGAGCCAACAGCAACATGGATCTGGTCAAGTTGCAGTGAGTTGCGTGAAGAGTTGGTGACCCCCCCAGAAGCCACTGGTGGGTTGGAAGAGGGCAGGGATGGGTCCAGGTGCCCATTAGGTGTCACAGGAATTGCACAGAGCTTGGGATCTAAGTGGAAAGAGGCAGAAAGAAGGATGAGGAAAGAAGAAGCTGGGTTCCTCACTATCCAGTGACAGTTTGGAGGCCTAAGCAGTTTAGCATGTTAACAGCAGCTAACCTATTGTTAGCCCTTTAGCATCAATCAGCATCAGTTTCTCTGATTTAGGGCATGGTGACAAAGGCAGTGCAAGCTGGGAAGGCTTTAAAGTAATTTCCTCAGCCTCCAAAACTGACCACTCTTTCCTTGGGGACAGATAGACGAGCAGAGTGGTGGCCAAGCAGCCTCAGACTGACAGGCAGAGCAAGAAGGCAAACAGGAGGACGAGAGCGTGCTTCTGCATGCTAAGAGCAGACACCAGCATCTTCAGGTCTGAACAAATTCCACCAGCTGTCAGATTGGCTACTTAAGGCAGTTAGGCTGAAACACTGGCCAAGAGACTAAAATGTAGGGATAGCCACAGCCATCTATGTACTGAGGTCACCTTAAAATTCCTGCAATCATACTGCACACAAAAACTGCATCCCAGTCTATCCTATTACACTGCCCTTCTTCAAATGACTGATCCTTGACCTTAAGAGCCAGGACATTATTGAGGGAAATCTTAAGTCTTGTAGATGACCATCAGCATTTTTTTAAATGCGTGGAGAGAACAGGGTATTGAATTTTAAAGCCTGAAAGGACTGGAGCAATCATTTTTGTTTGACTTATTGCACAATGAAGATCACCTATCTGCATCTGCATAACAGACCGCCATGAGTCCACCAGCACCTCTGTAACCTCTTTCTCCTCTGCCATCCCAGGGGTTTGACTGCCTGCATTCAGCATAAGCTCTGATATGGTGCAGCCATGTATCTCAGGATAGGACTGCTTTGAAAAGAGCTAAGTTGCAGGAAAAAAACTGTGAGCCAAAAACTGGAGCCACTGCTCCCTGCTGTGGGAGCTGTATTTATGCTCAGAAATGTGTCCATGTTTCTTGTCTGAGTTGTGCTGTGAGTATGCTTGTGCCTGTCCTTGCACCTTGCTGATCCTGATCTTGTCTTGCTAACTGGACTTCTTGGCTTGACCTTAGACCTTCCTCACCACTGTGGGCTTGCCTGGTAATTAACGAACCATTGGCAGACCCTTACTAACGTCAGCGGACCTGCTCTGCTCATCTTGTGCAAGAGTGTGCAGTGTGGCCTCTGCCCTCCTGCCTGGCTCTCTGTTCCCTGGCTCACCATCCATTGCAAGCTACTCTTGCTGCTCCCTGCCACCAAGACCTTTTTGAAGTATAATACCTCTGGTAGAAAGACTTTCAGTCTTTGGGGGATAGAGACCTTACCAGAAGGTTTGTACTCAGGTTGTTCCCACTGTTAATTATCTCTCCTTGAAAATATATGGCTTTTTTTCAAGCTGAATCTGTCTAGCTTGAGCTTCCAACCTTTACAATCTCATTATGCTTTTTTCTGCTCAATTAAAGAGCTCTCTACCACCACAACTCCCTCCTTATGGTCTACAACTACAGAGAGAGTGATAAAGTAACTTTCCTGATTTCTATAAGTTTCATTAGTCTCTCACTATGAGGCAAGGCTTCCAGATTTGCCTGAGTCCTTTTTACCATCTCGGTATCTCCTCTGCAAATGTGGATTTCAGATTTGGATACAGTGTTCCTGAGATGGTGACCCTGAAGATAACCAGAGAAGGCCTCACTTCTCACTTCCAGTTGCTGTTCTGGAGGTCATTCAAGAACTGTTCCACTTAGCTACCACATTCCTCAGGATGACAACATGTCTCTGTTTTTCCACAAATAATACCACAAACTGGCATAAAGTTCAAAATTAAAACTGACAAGTTCTGAGAAGTGGGAGTAAATTTTCTGCAGAATCTGCTTTTGGATTTCTCACCAAACAGCAGTAGGACACAAGCAAATAAGACGGTTTGAGCTATTGCACCTGAGCCTTCCTGGACCTCTTGGAACTGATCAAACTCCTCCATGTTTGAAGAACTCTGATCTTCATCTGAGTATGACCGGTTGGCATCACCCTAGAACATACAAATTTAGAAGTTGGAAACTCAAACAGAAAAGACCATTTGTTTTTGTCTTTCATTTCTGGAACAACTGCAAAATTCTCCTTGGCAGTCAGGCATCCAGTGTGGTTGCTGGAAAGAGTCTTGTGATTTGGGATGGCTGCTAGACTGCACTGTTGCTTTTGGATGGGTAAAGGGCTCACCCTAAGGTAGGCTCTGTTGTGCTACACAGAACAGAAATTGTGAATTCCCTTTCAGAGACTCTCTTCCCTTGCAAGGATTAATTCTGGGTTTTTTTCTTTTGTTTAATTGAATACTACCCTAACAAGGGTCATTTTATGAGTGAAATTAAAAAGGGGTGGTACTTTGTAAGTCCTCCAGTCCAGTATCCTCAAAGTGGCACAAAGGATCCCTTTTTAGCACCTCTATTCCTTCTCCTGATTGAGTCTTGGTGGCAGCTCACCTCAGCCTGGAATCCCTCCACAAGAATGGCCACCAGAAGATTGAAGAGTACATAATTGCCAAATGTCATGAGAGCCACAAAATAGAGGGAAGCCCACGGTGAGGTAGAAGCCATGCCATTATAGAGTACAACATTCCAGTCTTCCTGGGTTAGGATCTGCAAGAGAGGATGAGAAAGTCAGATAAACATGAAGGAAGGACATGAGGAGTATTCCCAGAAAAGGACAGTCAAAGAATACACATCAGGACCAGACCAGGCCTCTGAACTTCCCCATAACCACACACCCGCTGTCACTGTCCAGCTGTGGCACTGCACCAAAAGCCTTAGCTGAGCAAGAAGAAACAAGAACAACCAGTAGGACAGTCATGTGCTGAGGTGAGAGTGTTAGACTTGGGAGTGCCACAACAGGAGTGACCTTTGCACACTGTCTCCTAGGAGGGAAGAAGGTTCCCTGTTTGAGATATACACTAGTTGTTTGGTTCCGATATGCAATTGTTCTTCCTCCACAAACTTTTCTGCAGTCAGTGCAGTGCTCCTCAGTGAGGTAAAAGCATCTCCTAATCCTCTTCACTTTGCCCTGGCCCACCCATAGAGAGCAAAGTGGGGTTACCTGGAAGACAGTGACAATGGCCCACAGCAGAGAGTCAAAATTCTTCCGGTCAGGAACTGTATCTCCTGTGTCTGTCCTGAGGCTGAACTTGCAACCAAAGATGTGCATTCCCAGGATGCTTTGGAACAAGATGATGTCAAATATAAATATATCTGCTACTGCAATGAACTCATCAGAGTAATTCTCTTCTCCTGAAAATCTAATGCAACATCACAGCAGCAAGGGGTACAACAACACAATCAGACCACTGGGAGTTATCTGTGAAGAAGGAACTACATACTGCAACCCTGCAGGTCACTAAAATATTTGTTTTCCATCTGTGCTGACTCAGAGCTCATATAATCCCTCCCACCTTTCAGTCAAATCTGTTCTCTCTATTGTCCTTTTTGCTCTCATATGTGTTCATCTTGCTATCAGGGCATCCATGGCATGTACAGACAAACTTTCTTGGTTGCTTCCTGCTACTCTTCTGCCAGAATCAGCCTCCAGACTGAACTGTTCCTATAGCTAGTGCTGATTAGCAGACTTCACCTATCCTGCAATGGGACATAATGCTCAATGTCTGCATTTGCTGGCGGTATTTCACTGCCCCATCCAGGCCAAAATCCTCAGCTGCTAAATCCAATTTAAGGAAGGAGCAAGTTCAGCTCTTATGGAAAAATAAATGTTTGTCAATGCTGCCTTGGCCTGGAGAATGGGCAAGATGAGTTATGCAGTCATGCTCTGAAGCCGCTGTCCCCATGAGCCACAGAATGCCACTCCTGAACACTGTCAGCTGCCTGTCTGCTCACCTGAATATGAAGATGAAGAGCATGAGGAGCATGCAGAAGGTGGCTACGTTATCCATAGTCTTCATCAGCACCACCAGCTGGCGGCGCAGCGCTGGCATGAATCGCACCAGCTTCAGCACCCGGAGGAGGCGGAATGTCCTCAGCACAGAGAGGCCCCCGTCTGCCTGGCCAATGATCTCCCAGATGCTGTGGTCCAGAGAGCACAGAAGTATGAGAGACAAGACAAAAGATAAGTGAACAAACAGAAGAAAACAAGAAATAGCAATGCTAAGTCTTCACCTTGGCATTGGCAGTACAAAGGTGTGAGACAGAAAATCTGGCTGAGCAAGATAGAAGTATGAACTACAGGCTTATCCTTGTATGCTGAAGGCTGCATTTATGCCTTAAGAATATGAACGTGGCAGCGCATGTTGCAGGAGGCAAGAAAGGCTTGCAGCGTTGAATTCCAGCAAGACTAGTTTTTCTATCACAATTTAAACCTTTGTAACATCTTCAATATGTGCATTTTCAAAATATTTCACAGCTAGTATTTGTTGTGAACTTAACAAGGCAGTTGCACTTGCCTCCACTCTACAGAGGAGAGAACTGAGGGACAGAAATGCTGTGTGTCTTGCATAGCCCCAACACCAAGTATCGGGAAAAGACATCTTGGTCTCCCAATCCTTGGCCTTGTGCATCAGCCCAGCTCCTCTCAGTCTAGCTGCTAAATCCTTTTTGAAAAAGTGTGCAAGCTCTGTGGTACTCTTTTCTATATGTATTTCAGCTGATCCCCAAGGCCCTTGTCACCTGATGATGACGATGATGCTGTCAAAGATGTTGTAGGGGTTACGAAGGTAATCAAAGAGACCAAAAGCAGCAAGTTTCAGGATCATCTCCAGGGCAAACATGCTTGTAAAGACAACATTGCTGATCTCCAAGATGTTGGTCAATTCCTCTGGCTAGAGAGAATGCAAATTCAGAGAGTCAGAACTGAAAGAGTCCTGAAATTACGGGAAATAAATTGTTACCATTCCCAGGGAACAGGGTTGGTAGGGAGTTAGAAATTTCCATGGGTGAGACTAGAGTGGAGCTGGATATCAACACTTGCACTCCAATTCCTTTGCAGATTTGCTACCTTCATCATAGTTTATATCCCTAACAATTTTTTTTACTACAGGCGATCAGGAGCCTCACAGCCATTCACACAGCCAAGGGTGACCTACATCCCACCCCATATCCCATTTCCCTGGCTAAAGGCTGCTTTATTATGTGCACAGAACTTGAGTGTTTCTTGAAGGAGAGCAAAATTGGCTGATTTGCAGTCAGTCTGTTCCTTCAAGGATTTCCTTCTCTGAGGTTTCCCCAGGTAGCTGGCACTTCTTTTTTTTTTTTTTTCCCTGAAATTTTGAAAACATTTAAATGACAGGAAAACAGTTCCCCATCTTCCTCTAAACATCACTGCACTAATCTGCCCCTTTCCCATCTATTTTTTCACTTCCCCATTTTTCTCTCCCTCTTTTCCACCAAGCCTTTGGTATGCATTAATTTCTTGGTCTTGCTCCACCAGTCTTATGCCTCTATCCTCAGAGTGGTCTCAATAATTACCCGAGAAAATATCAAACTAGACAAGACAACAGCAAGAAGGACCACACTGCTAAAACTCACCAGCAAGGGATGGGGATAGAAGGACAGGGTGAAGAATACAGAAAAATGGACAGCAAGAGGAGAAAGACAAGTGCACAAGGTGAGAAATACTAGAATGACAACAAGATGACTGTTGAAAAATAAAGAGAGTGCATCTTCCTTTGCATTGGTCTGAGCTACGCCTGGCCACCAAGTCACTCTTTTAAGCACCACATAAAATGGATGGGAACAGGAAAACTGCAAATGCCTGTTGTAGAGAGCAAGAGAGGACAGACATTCCTGACACTGCGGAAACGAAAAAGTGAGTCCCTGCAGGTCAGAACCAATATTTTTAGCATTAAATCAATATTAGTGCCCATGAGGAAGGGAAGTCATGGTCTCTCCCCATGGTCTGCAAAATTGCTGTTTTGCTGAAGGGTGGCCTTTGCATCGGCCATGCCTGTTATGTATACAGCTGGTGGAAAGGGAAGGGAGGGAGGAATGCAGTTCTGGTTCTGTCTCTCTGCCTGAAGCTGGGGTCTCCTTTAACCCCTGCTCTGAGGCCCTCAGGGGCCAAGATCCTTCCAGGTGAACAAATGAACTGGAAACTCCTCCTCACATCTATGCCCTTTGTTAATTTCTTGCACTCATCATTGCAGCTTTTTATTAAAATAGTCCATGTCTTCAAAATAAAAAAAAGAGGAGATGGATCAATTTCCATCCATAGTTACCCCTGAATAGCAAAACCACCCTGAAAATTATGGAGGAAGGAGTGGAGATAAGAGAGAGAAGGAATGAGCAAGTGCATGTGGGAAGGGAGAAATGAAGATCAGTTCACCAAGATTCAGCAATAACAACAGTTGCTGAGAACATGAGGTCTTTATGTTAAACTGAGATGCCAATTTCAGTCTGAATCAAACCATTATGCCAACGAAAATAAGCAATGCAAAAGAAGCAACTGGTGGATGGTTATGATGGTGGATTATCCTCCATCTCTACTTTCCATACGTTCTCTTGTGCTCTTGTAGGGAGGAACTGATGTTTGAAAAACCATGCTCACATCTTGTGGTAAAGGTCACCTGTTCCTCTCTCTCTCCTTCCCTCCTTGACATCTGTTTCTCTAGTCAATCCTCACCTGTTAGTCTGTTTCTAATGGACCATCAATCAGCCTCGGGAAAGCATCCTTCCTAGAGCGGGGCAGGGAAGACTAGGCAGAGAAAGTAAGACAGAAGGAAGAGATGGGCAGAGATAAAAGCAGAAAAAGATAAATCAAAAAACAAAGCTGGCAAAAAATTAAACTCACTAGCACCCACAAGAAGTAGGGAATGAAAGAGGTCTTTTAAATAGTGTAGTTAAGTGGGAAAGGAAGAGCAACACAAAAGAAATTGACTCAGGAGAAAAAGATGATAGAGAGGAGCCAGATGGAGAGGCATTACGGCAGATCCAGCATTGCAGCTGTTTCTGGAGATACAGCTAATTTGACAGGGTGCAAAGAGCCATCAGCTGGGCCCCAAGGCTGCAGGGTGGGGTTCACCAGGGGCTGTGTCCTGTGTGGTGGCATCCTTATTCCTGGGGCTTTGTGGCTGTGAGTGACAATGGATGAGGCAGTGTCTGGGACATGGCTGGTGCAGGAGACTCTTCTCTGGCCAGGGAAGTGTGAACCTGATGAAGAGGACAAGCAAACCAGCAAAAACTGGTTCTCTCCTTTACTTCCTAGCCACACATGGGCTCTCCAACACAGTGTATGTGCCATCTTGCAATTGTGAGGTCTCCCCAGGCTCCCACAGACAGCATTCAGGCATTCATCATCTAAACCCTTCCTCCTCCCAGGTTTACCTCGGAACAGTAAATTGAAGCATCCCCAAGGAAAGAACTGAACTCAAGGCTACTTTAGTCCAAGAGAAAGAAAGGAACACCAGAAATCTCCCCACAAGCAGTCTGTTCACATTGCCGAGACAGGACAGACTGATTTACCCATCACAGTAAACGTGAAACTTGAACATAATTATGTGGGCTGACTATTGGGGTAAGGAGGGTGGCTTGAAGGGGAAGAGATTCCAGGGGGCAAGGCATGCCCAGAGCCAGTGTTTTAACCAGAATGGTTAATCGATCCTGTGTATGGATCTCTTTCCCAATCCATGGAATTATCTAATTCATATCTTTGTGGAATAAAGTCCGTCATCTCCAACAACGTAGATCAAATACTGAGAGTAAAATATATGATTCAGATTTACTTCAGAACTCCTGTCTCATGATCAGAAACTAGAACTGGGGCAATAGAGGGCAGCAGTTCAGCTTTTTCTCCCTTTCAATTTCTTACTAACTTTGGAGCTCTTTTGCCAGATTTCACTGAAAATATAATTAGTCCATTATCTGGCAGCAGACATAAACTCCTGCATCATTGGAAAGGCTAAGAAAATACAGATCACCATGAAGCCCCCACAGGAAAGGTTTCTCCTAACCAGAAGTAAATTTGCAACTGTCTAGAAACTGAAGAGTAATTGATGTGACCTATGCAGACCAGCCCTACCGAACTTACACATCACTGTCTCTGTGATGAGAACATAGAAAAGAAATATTCCATAAAGAGGTCTCTCCAGCCTGCCTATTTTTACTCACAATTTCAAAGTCACTTGGCAATAATTAGAAGATCCATAGAAATCAGCTATGGAACATATCAACTTCTGCATAAGTTTAATCACCACTCCATAAAAAATGCAGGATTACACGGTTGTTATACTCTGGTTCTACAAGGCTGAAGTAGGGTGGTTTCATCTACCACTCCAGGGAGACTGTTCCAGCCTCACTAAATGTCAGTATGATGAGCTGGCTTGGACATTTGCTGAATGTTTCTGACAAGGAGCAACTAACAAAAAGAAAAGCAATAACTGTAAAATACAAACTTGTGAATGCAATAAATGCTTGTATAAAGTGAAACCACACAGGCTAAAGGGTATGAAGGTACTGATCCACAGGATGAGTCTAGTTAGGAAACAAGGGATTATCATCTAATCCACACAGAGAAAGCTCATAAAGTACTGATCTGATGTACAAAGGAAAACTGTAAGTAGATACTGGAGAAGATAAACCAAGTCACTCAGCAGTTGTCCAAAATGGCTGCTAATGGCAGAGAGGCTTGAGTCCAACAGGCCATTCAAGAAATACATGATGAGAAGGACAGTCTGGGACATTCAGCTGGGACAAGCTTTTCAGTCTCATTCTGAATAAGGGAGAAAAGTCAGCAGCACCAGGCCCACTGTGAATATTAAGAAAAAAGTAAGCCTCTTAAAAGGATTCTTCTGGACAGCCACAAGAATCTAATATTTTCTACACGGGATTTTAAAAATAGACATTTCAAAATAGAGGCAGATCTGAAGAACTGAAAAAACTATTTCAAACAGAACAAAGCTTGAAATGATGGGGTTTGGCTTATGTAATGTCTCAGCAATATCTGAAGGCCTAATACTGAGAATATTACATGGTATATTGCACGATGATGGATCTGAATAAATGTAGATATTTACAGTGATATCTTGTTATAAGATAATGGATTAAAAATGACTCATAGAAGTGTAGTTTCTCCTAAAATGAGTTGATTTTCCTCACAAGAAATATATATGCAGATGGAAACTGCCTTGGCCACACAGTCAGGACAGGATGAAGAACTGGATGAATAAGCTAAACGAAGCCAAATTCCAAGGTGATTTGAACATGAGTAAAGTTATTTGAGTTGTTGAGGTTAAGTCTCCTGGAAGAAAAACATCATGAATATTAAACCCCTGAATTATAACAAACAATTTAAATTCATGACTTTCTGTCTATTGGTCATGACCGGGCAACACTCCCGCATGTGCTCTGTCGCTTGGGTTCCTGTGTTTCTAAGCCTGAAACTTGTGCCTCACCCCTTAACCTGATGATTGTGGATGCTTTGGTCAGTTTGCTGGTGAATAGTCCATGAAAAAGTGGAGTGGCAAGGTGCTGACACACATGCCGTGAGCTGCCCAGCCAGGTATGACCCTATGTACCAGAAAATAAAGGCTCAAGAATCTCTACAGGCATTAGCTCTGGGTCAGAAAACATCCATATGATCAAGTAGCTGAAGCAACAGAAGCTTCTTCAGTCACAGGACGGTGTCACCCTGCAAATCACAGATCCTGGTGGGCAGAGGGCCTTTGCTGGATTTTGTTCTGTGAAAATTTGTGCTTTTAGGAGAAAAGGAGAAAAGACGACCGGAAGAAGAGAAAGAAAGGAGAAAAACGTAAGCAATGAAGCACCGGCCTAGGATGAACTGATGGCACAGTTTGAAAACTGAAGGAGAGCAAAGGGAGGTAAAAATGTCTGTGTGCGTCTGAGTTAACTGCTGACTGAAAAGAACCCAAAATTCATGGTATGGTCTGAATATGTTTTAGTCTTCTTGTGCCAAGAAAACAGAATTCAGTACACGGTTTGAATAAACAGGCTGCACCACATTTTTCAGTTATGATCAGTTTGGCTGATAGCTCTTCTGGTAAAAACAGCATGCAGGGTAATAAACTCTTCCCAACTACTTATGGATAAAAAGTGATAGTACAATTTTAAGGACTATCATTAAGAACCTGCTACTAAAAACCCCAAGGCTGCAGAGGCAGATCCCACTCTTCTGCAGGCTGTACAAACACAGCAGAGACATCCTAGAAGAGCTTAAATCTGCTTAAACAATAGCCAGAACATGAAAGTGAATTCTCTACCTCCTGCTCAAGTATTCTTCTGTCAAACTATTATTCACATTGTGTCCATTAAACCAGGATGAACAATGGCTCTCCCTGATATGGGATCACATCTTTAAAATATCAGTGGGCAGTTTTCAAATTGTCCTGGGCTCCAGCCTTAGTCATCTCTCTGCTATGTGATAAATACTTTGCTCTTTTTTATCTATTTTCATGAGTCAACCCCTCCAGCACCTTCTTCATTCTCCTCTCTTCCAGGCTCCTGCCAGTATTTTTCTGGTACTGAAGCAGCCAGCACAGTTTTGAATTCTGGGATCAAATTAAGGTGTCACAGCCTTGTATCAGAAACTAGCTGGGCTTTGAAAATTGGTTTAAAGCTTGATACATCAGTTGGATCCAGACATCTGAGGCTTCAAATAGGGGCTCAGACAGTGTGTTGCCTCAAACAGGGAATTTAAGATACTCTGGTTCTCAAGGTATCTTCATCCTGATACAGCACAGGACAAATATGAGTGCCTTGCTTGAACTGGGCTCATTGCCTGTCTCTTTGCTGCCTGAGACTGTGCTCAAGACTAGACTTCGCCTTGGCTCCAGGTCTTTAATACAGTCACCATCTCAGTAGTGCAGCAATCTCTTATTTTGTGATCTGGGCAGACTTATGAAGTGAATCTCTGTCACATTCACACTGGCAGCAAAGGTCTGAAACATGGATGTACAGCATGGACTATCCAATGCAAAGTGCAGCAGAGCTAAGAACCAGCAATGCACATGCAAGGTCAGGGGCATGCTTAACCCCCTCTGATGGCACTGCACATCACAGTGTAGACACAGTCTCTGTCTCTCAGCTATAAAACAAGGGCACACAATTCCTCTTCATTTCACAAGTCTGTCATTAGGATAAAGTGTACGGCTGACTCAGAGCTGCCCGCAAACCACTGGCATGAAAATCAAGCCTGTGCCCACCTGCTGCTTGTGTCTGACCTATCTATCCCTTCTCACTCTCAGGGCAAAGGAAAGGCTCAAGCAGCCTGAGACCCTAAAATGACTAGAGATTGTTGGTGGTGCCTTTCCTAGCCTTCTTGTATAGATAGAATGTGCTCAGACATCTCTTAATTAAGCTGGGAAGGCTAGCAAGCTGGTGGATTTGAATTGAAATGCTGGTGAAGTGCCTGTGACATCCCCAGAGGGCACATTAAATTAACCAAATAGACTAAGGATTCAGTAAGCTAATGAAGAGAGAAACGAGTGAGAGAGAGAGGAAGATGGAAGAGATGAGGATGACAGAGAGAGAAGTAGACAGAAAGTGGAGACAGCAAAAAAGAAAAACAGTGGGATGAATGACTAGGGAGGAGGAAAAGAGAGGTATTCAAAAGAGGTGAGAGGAAAATACATGGAGAGAGAGAGAAAGTGATTAAGAACAGGTATAAGGAAGTAAGAGATCCTGCAAGAACCTGAGGCTTTCTCCAAAGTCATGCTGGGACCATCTGTGCTGCAGTCTGAGGTCCAAATTGCTCAGTCTCTGTCTCCACCAAGTTGCATCAGCTGCTTAGCAAGGCCACAACCCCCAGCAGGAGTCAGCAGTCCACACTGCCCACCCTGTGCCCTGAGGTGCTTTACCTGTTCGTGGTGCTCAATGCCCATGCTGATGGTGTTCACTAGGATTGCAATCATGATCCCACGGTTGAAATACTTGCTGTCCACAATCACTCGAAGCTTGACCCTCACTTCTCGCCACATGTCACTGCAGAGCTTCAGCCGTCCTCCTTCTTCCACCTCCTCTTCCTTCTCCAGTGCCGAGCCACCCTGGTCCTCTTGGCTGCCCTCTCCCTCCCCTTCACTGGCTCCTCCATCCTCCTGCTCTGAGCCAGCGCTACCTAGGACTGAGAGCCTTCTGGATGCTTCGTGCTCTGCCCTATGGCATCGGGGGCAGTTGGTGGGATCAGAGGTTGCTGTCACAGCAATGGGCTGGACTAAGCCCTGAGGAGGGCAGCCAAGAGAGTTGTGCTGCTGGCAAAGTCCTGGAAAGAGAAATGATGCTGCTTAAAGGAGGATATGAAAAAGACATTCAAAGTGGACACCTGTTTGGCTTCTGGGTATTTAGACAGCACGACTGGGCTTTTTAGCTGTGAGGATGATTAAACACTGAGACACCATCTCAAGGGCAGCAATAGAAGTTGTTGCCATTGGGGGCTCTATGCTGACAGGCTGTGTCTCCAGAACACACGGTACTGTTCAGCTTGCCTGTGATTAGGCTGAATGGGGCTCACTCATGTCCATCAGAGAAAGAACCGCTTTGTCTCATGCAGAAATCATAGCTTGAGGCTCACTAGCTTGTGTTAAGGGGGACCTGAAGGGAAAAATGGTCATGAGAGCTACTTTTGGCCTGAACTGCTACAAGTGGGGTCTGAGAACCCCCAGGCCAAACTGAACTCTCTAAATTAGAGAAACTACATGAGCAAAGCATCTCAAGAAGCCAGAAGAGGTAACGCAGGAACACTTCCTCCTGACAGTGTGCACTATGAATGAGAACAGATCCCCTGTTCCCCTAAATTTGTGTTCCTTGATCCTCCATGTTGGCCTGGAAGATCAAATGGACGCTGGGAGAAATGAAGCAATTAATTCATCAGCACAGCACATGAAATCTGCAGAAACTTTTCTCCCAGCAAGTAAAGAAGATGAAAGTTTGAGTATGCAAGACATGCTGAAGGAAAATCTGCCTTGGGAGAACAACTTAGGAAAGGCATCAGCAGGCAGTTAATACTAACTCTATAAAACCATTTTTACAGTGACTTTTCCAGCCGGGAACCCAATTTAAATTATATCTTACGTCTAATTTTACGCAACAGCATGTGCTGCCGTCAAGAGAAATTGTCTGTCATCCTTGCATATCAACCAGACTTCTTCAGCATCACTCCTTAGGTTCAGGGCAACACCTTATTGTAATTCAACTCTCTTTGCCTCTCTCTTAAGGTCTGGAAGCAACTCGCTTTGGGAGGAGAGCTCTGGGGGACCTGCTGTGACGCCAGGTCCAATCCTTTGCCCCAATTTCTTACATCCCCTAATTCTTCTCTTTCCCAAACTGCTATCAACACCTGGCTATACCAGACATGGAGCCCTTTACAAGCCTCAGTGTCTTTATCTCTTTATAGTCTCTAGATTTCAGATCTGGATTATCCATGTTCCCTGCTGGCCAGCCCTGTTTCATTCCCCTTCTTGCCGGTCACCCCCACCTTGCTGGTCTGGTGTGCTGGCCATGGCGCCACGCTCAATGGCCAATGTTAATTCTAATTCTGTGCTTTAAGGCACAAGTCCTGTGGAAAGCTGGCACATGGAGACGTTCCCAGTCACTCTCCCATTTCTGCCACTGGCATTTCCAGCTTTACCCACGCAATCCTTACTGTAGTGCCTCCGGCTTTTCCTGTTCACGCCGGGTTTGGCGTCGCCGGGCTCCTGCACGTGGCCGTGGCGCCAGCTCTGCACAGTGTTGTACAGCCCGAGGGTGCGGCGCTTGGCCTTGCGCAGGATGTGGCAGACGTACTGGAAGATCTCCTCGTAGCAGTCTCCCGGCTCCATGTAGCTGGCGACAGTGCTGGAGGAGAGGTACCGGGCCCTTTGCTCCTGCATCAGCTGGTGCTCCCGCTGCTTGGTCTCCGAGAACTGCGTGGCGATGACCACCAGGCACAGGTTGATCATGAAGAAGGAGCCCACCTAGCAATAAAGGAGAGGAAGGGACCAACGTCAGCATGAAAAAGAACGTGTGACAGCAGGATTGTAAGAGGAGAGAGGAGGGGAAAAGTGACTGCAGGCAGACAGAGGAGTAGGAATCAGTCTGTGTACAGAGAAGAGGTTTCAGAGAAAGCCAGGAGTGCATAAGCTTGGTTTTGAGAGCTCACTCAACATTATTTCCACACAGAATTTAAAGCTATACATAGAAATTCAGGAAATAAGTCCAACTTTTGGAAGGTTTTGGACCCTTGGCAAATCACTTATAAGTTACAATCAAAGGGTTTGATGAAAACTGGTCTGTTTCTTTCCCTCTTCTTTGTGTTAAATAGAAGGTAGGAGAACCAGAAAACCAACTTGGTTGATTTCTCCTCTGTTTATTAATTTACCACTGGAAAAATCATGCACTGCTATTTACAGTCTTCATCTCTTGGAATAAATGTCAATATTCTTGGATCATTTTAATGACATACCAGTATACTTGGGGCATTTTATTGATTTTTACAATTTGCATCTTAATTCCCCATACAGGGGGATGAGACTTTCCTGAAATGAGTGAGCTTTTGAAATCAAAAAGGATTTTACAAAGTTAAAGAACTTTTAGAAATACACTGAGTAGTCTGGTAAAGCCACGCTTCCTCGCTTATTTTCTATTCTTCTGATACAAGACACATCGAATTAGCTCTTCTTGAACTTGTCCTCTGGCCTACATAGGCTTCTCATTTCAAACACAAAAACTGTAAGAAACACATTCCAAATTTCTCAGAAAGAGCCAACAAAACACCCAGGTTCTCCCTGTTCTCTCAATACAGAAGCCCAAATATCTACCAGGCTTACTTTACAACTTGCATGTTGCCTTTAAACCTCAGTTTTTCTATTTATAAAATGGAGCAAGGATTTCTTTGTACTGAGAGTTGTGGAGGCAAAATAAACTCACTCTGTGTTATCTATCATGAAATTAGAGATTAATTTCCACTAGGAGATCTATCCATAGATAGACAGATAGAGGATAAATCCTGGGCTTTAATATGGTGAGGATTTCATACATAAAAGGGTGGGTAACTACATTCAAAATAATTTTCAAAAGCTTTTCAAAAGGCATATAGATTGGTGCCTACTCCCTCCAGAGCTGTGTCAATAGGGCATTGATAAAATGCAGAGCCTAAGCTCTGAACAAGGACTGTGCATCTGCAGTGCTCTGAAACAGACTCTGTGGGGCAGCCCCTGGGAGGAGATGAAGCACCACCTCAAGATTTCTGCTTCCCCTGGACCTGCTAAGCATCCCTGCTAAGGGGCATCCTGGCACCAGTTTCTCCTGTATGAACCCACACAGGACCCAGTCTCACCTCACCGTCTCTCCTTTGCAAGCAAACAGCTCTTATAGAGAGCAGGATTCAGTCCTGCCCTTGTCTTCACATGTCTCCTCTCCTGTAAAGCCTTTCCAGCAAAGGGGACAGAGCAGGCAAAGGTGGTGATAACCTGACCCCAGTGCTTGTGAACAAAAAAAGGATTTATTTCAGCAAGCACTTCAGAGCTCATTTTACCTATCAAAGCAGCCTTTCCCTCAGTTCATAGCCCTTACTGCCCCCCTGACCAGCTTGCCCTTCTGAGTGACTCTTTCTCTTGGATACAGGTGCCCTTTGTCCAAAGGGGAGGTGTCCCTGCTAGGATCTCAATAACCCTCTGAAACATGAAGCTCTTTCCAACCAGATTCAACATAAGGACAATAAGGTATCTCTAAATAAAGAGCTCTTTCCCCCCCCTCCTCCTTTCAGCACCCTTCAAAGCTGTTCTAATTCTGTTTCCCTTCATCACTGAACACTTCTCTTCGCTCTCCTTCCCCCATATTTCAGCCTATTTTCCCTTCAGTTTCTGCATGTGGCCTTGAAAATTAAAATAATGCCTTGTTCAGATTCCTTCGCCTTCACCCAACATTTTCCCTAGTCTGTGATGTCTTGCATGTTTTATTTTAACTGATGAATGTATTACTGGGAATCCAAATTCTTCTCTGATGCACTCTCCTCAGCAGCATGATACTCACCCGGGCTTTGGTTATGTCCCTCAGCTGGCACTGAGTGAGGCAGGGTAGATAGATGGACACCACCTGTGTGAGCATTTCTGGAACACTACTTGTGACACTGCCCCGTACTTTGCATCTTCCCACAACTTCCAAACAACAAGCAATTAGGGCTTGCAACACCTTCTTTCTAGGACACAAGAGGAAGTGCTGAGGGCTGAGATGCGCTCACCAGGACCACACTGTCGGCCCATGGTTGAATCTGGAGCAGGATTCAGGTTCACATCATTGAGCCCTGTCCTCACAGGCACCTTTTGCTACCGTCTCCCACCAGATGAACAAAAATGGGTGGAGTGAGAGGACTGGATACAGCAACTACTCTCCAGTCCTTATCCTTTTAGCTAGGAACATAAAACACAAAGTAAATTAGCTTGGTTAATCCTTAAAACCACAGGCAAGTCCATAAACTCTCAGCTCTGCTGAGCTTGGCACTGCCTCCCATCTAGGAGAAGGACAGGAAGGGTCCCAGAAGGCTTCTAATTGGGTGATTCATTTCATCTGGCCGAGGAGAGAGACGGAAAGTGTCAGGCAGGGAGTCAAACCATTTGAGAGAGGCAGATGGAGACCCTTGATTCTGAGTCCTAACACAGGGTCCTGATCAGCAGGACGGGAAAGAGACTGAGCTGTGCTTTGATAAAGGAGACCCTGGCTTCATTCAGCCCAAGGCTGAAGTACTCTCTTTGCAATATCTAACAATATCTGACTAGTGCTGCAGATCCTGACTTGTCAATTACTTTTACTGCTTATGCCTGGATATCCAGCTTGCTTTCTGAGGCCCACACATGTAGGCACAGAGTATTCAAGGAGCCTCTGAGTGGTGCAATGCTGATACCAGTCTAAGAGTTCAGAAGAGCTTGCTCTAGCCCAGGAGCCATAGCAGCGGCCAAGTAGCTGGAGAGGTGTCAAAGAGACAGCTGGACCTTGAGCAGGAAAACCCAAGTGAAACATGGACCTAAGAGCAGGGAGCAGTCCTTCCTTCATATCACATCCATGCTCTCTGGTCAAGGGGGAAGCATTTTAAAATCTGCTGAATACATAAAATTCTTTTCCCAGGTTGTTCTACAAGGCCACTCAGAGTGCCAGGGTCAATCAGCATCCTTCCCCTCAGAGAAGCACATCTGTGCAGGATTTCTAACTGTGCTGGGAGTGTATCCAGGTGGTGGAGCCTTCTTCCTGCCACATGAGCAGTAGCAGGTAATGCCCTTATGTAGGTGATTGCAGATATCATTGCAGGAAAGAAGTCATGGATGAAAGCACAGCTCTAGAGAGAAGCTGCAGAGATTGAGTCCCCAAAGAGTAAGTCTGAGCCAAGGTTAGAATGTGTGTGGAAAAGCAAAGAGTCAGGGCTTAAAGTACGACTGTCAGAACGATCCTGCTTAGAAAGCCAAGCCTTCCAGCCATGGAGAAGGAAGGAAGGATAAAGGCTCAAAGGACCATACTTCATGAGACAAAGATGGATCATCATTTCTATATGAAGATTCAGACAGAAAATACAGCCAAATTATAGCAATTTTGCACTGTGGCATTGCTATGTGCTGCAAAAGATGCATCACATGCCAAGAAGGTAGCAGAAAGGTGAAATACTTCCTTGGCCTAACTCCACCAAAGATAAAGAAAATATTCTACCTAGCATATGACTCCTTTGTTCTCAGCAGTCCCCAAAGTAACCTAAGATTCATGTTCTGCTGTGTTTGACAGAAATAAACCTATATGGCCTCTGCTAATAAGGAGGGAGTGTCTAGAAATGTCAATGACACTCTGCAGTAACATCTCAGGTGGAGTGTTTAATTGAGGGTTTTCGGTGCCTGCAAATTCAGAGACAAAGTTTGAATCACTGTGAATCCACATGACATGAGCCAGCACTAGAAGGATACCTAGAAACCAAAAATACGCTGGCAGAATTTATGTCGTTTCAAATGTAGGGGGAAGGGCAGTTTCTGGAACTGGCCTACAAAAGACAAGATATGTGTGCTCCGGTGGTTAAACACTGACCCTGCACAATCCTTCCTGGCTCTGGGAGAGACTGGGGCTGTGGGACAAGGAGTAAAGCTTATGTCTAACGGCATATTCTACAAATTGGGGTATCCTGATGGTGCTGCTCAAAGTCAAAATGCTGATGGGTACTAAATATCTATTGCATTGTGGGGTAAATGAACAAAATTAATGGGAAATTAGTATTTTCTGAACTCACAAAAAGCAGTGGATGTTCAGCTCACCCTTGAAAACAGAGCCTGTGGAAACACTCCCTCATCACCCCATCCTGTGCAATCACATCTCTGCGCTGTCTCTTTGGGACTCTTCAGCCCTCAAAGAAAAAGGAACATTCCTTAAGGTATATTTCACCTCTGCTGTCCAGGTTCATGCTTCAACCCACACACAGTACGTCATATTTCTGTTTTTCTCTCCTTGTCTTTCCCTTGTGAGAATAGAAGGCCATAAGGCAGGGTGAAATCAAGGACATAGTATGATTTTTGTAAGTTATCTGACCCGCATGGGCCAATATATTTTTTTTTTTTTTTGGGCCACTGTCCATATGTATAGACTGCAGAATTTCTCACAGAAATGGATTAAAGTCTGCTTTATCTCAAGTAATTACATACCAACTTGAATGTAAACTAGATCCTGTACTAGGTCAATCTGTTAGTGTTACTGGGTGACTGCTTCTAGAGATCTTATTTTTTGAAGGGCATGGCCCCATAGGACAAGTGTTAGATGAAGATCAGAGTCCTGGCCAGGTCCATTCATCAGCCCATCCAAATGCATGTAGGCCTTGGAAATACACACTGAGGTCCTTACTCAATGACCTGTAACTAAATTGCACCTACCACATACAGATTTTATACTTCCCATAATTCATTCTATATCTTTCTATTTCACTCTTGACTTTGGTCCCCTAGGTGAGCAATGTGCAAGAACCCTGGTAAAAACAAATCCTTCCTTGTTAGAAACAGGATATTTCCTCAAAGAAAACACACTTAAGCAAGGGAAGCCTGAGGAATGGGGAGGCAACGACTTTCCCCTCCCTCCCTTTCAGCACCCTTCAAAGCTGTTCTAATTCTGTTTCCCTTCATCACTGAACACTTCTCTTCGCTCTCCTTCCCCCATATTTCAGCCTATTTTCCCTTCAGTTTCTGCATGTGGCCTTGAAAATTAAAACAATGCCTCATTCAGATTCCTTTGTCTTCACCCAACATTTTCCCTGTGATGTCTGTGATGTCTTGCATGTTTTATTTTAACTGATGAGCGTATTACTGGGAATCCAAATTCTTCTCTGATGCACTCTCCTCAGCAGCATGATACTCACCCGGGCTTTCCCTTTTGGTTATGTCCCTNTAAATATCTATTGCATTGTGGGGTAAATGAACAAAATTAATGGGAAATTAGTATTTTCTGAACTCACAAAAAGCAGTGGATGTTCAGCTCACCCTTGAAAACAGAGCCTGTGGAAACACTCCCTCATCACCCCATCCTGTGCAATCACATCTCTGCGCTGTCTCTTTGGGACTCTTCAGCCCTCAAAGAAAAAGGAACATTCCTTAAGGTATATTTCACCTCTGCTGTCCAGGTTCATGCTTCAACCCACACACAGTACGTCATATTTCTGTTTTTCTCTCCTTGTCTTTCCCTTGTGAGAATAGAAGGCCATAAGGCAGGGTGAAATCAAGGATATAGTATGATTTTTGTAAGTTATCTGACCCGCATGGGCCAATATATTTTTTTTTTTTTTTGGGCCACTGTCCATATGTATAGACTGCAGAATTTCTCACAGAAATGGATTAAAGTCTGCTTTATCTCAAGTAATTACATACCAACTTGAATGTAAACTAGATCCTGTACTAGGTCAATCTGTTAGTGTTACTGGGTGACTGCTTCTAGAGATCTTATTTTTTGAAGGGCATGGCCCCATAGGACAAGTGTTAGATGAAGATCAGAGTCCTGGCCAGGTCCATTCATCAGCCCATCCAAATGCATGTAGGCCTTGGAAATACACACTGAGGTCCTTACTCAATGACCTGTAACTAAATTGCACCTACCACATACAGATTTTATACTTCCCATAATTCATTCTATATCTTTCTATTTCACTCTTGACTTTGGTCCCCTAGGTGAGCAATGTGCAAGAACCCTGGTAAAAACAAATCCTTCCTTGTTAGAAACAGGATATTTCCTCAAAGAAAACACACTTAAGCAAGGGAAGCCTGAGGAATGGGGAGGCAACGACTTTCCCCTCCCTCCCTTTCAGCACCCTTCAAAGCTGTTCTAATTCTGTTTCCCTTCATCACTGAACACTTCTCTTCGCTCTCCTTCCCCCATATTTCAGCCTATTTTCCCTTCAGTTTCTGCATGTGGCCTTGAAAATTAAAACAATGCCTCATTCAGATTCCTTTGTCTTCACCCAACATTTTCCCTGTGATGTCTGTGATGTCTTGCATGTTTTATTTTAACTGATGAGTGTATTACTGGGAATCCAAATTCTTCTCTGATGCACTCTCCTCAGCAGCATGATACTCACCCGGGCTTTCCCTTTTGGTTATGTCCCTCAGCTGGCACTGAGTGAGGCAGGGCAGATAGATGCCCTCAGCTCTCATCCCAGGTCCTCATAATGAATATTCCTGTAGAAAACCAACCTTCAAACTTCATTTGTATAAATCCACAGGGCTTATAAACTGATTATTAAGTTCTTATTGCTGGCACATTTCTCTCTTTCCATCCTATCATCCACAAGGGATCTCACACAGCCAGTTTATTTTGGATTGCTGACACTTTTGGAGCAATAGCTCCTTTTCGTTCATGGTGAGGAAGTAATTCAGCGTGACAGACCCTGAATCTAACAAAATGTGAATCTGAGACTCTGAACCTGATAAACCCAGGTGCTGGCAAAAGCTCCTCACTCAGCATAGCTCAAAAATTACTCAAGAGTTTAAAATGTATAGAGACCAAGTAGAAGGACAGAGAAAGAATTGGCTTTTAAGCCAACTGGTTTGGGAATTTACTTTGCAGGAAGCTCTGCCAGTGAGGACATTATTCTACAGTGGGCACATATAACTTCAAAAGTTAATCTTAAGTATATTTTTGAGTGAAAGCTAATAACTTGGCTGACAACTATATATGTGATCCTGCCTCACTCTTGGAGAAAATCAACTAGCCAGATTTCTGAGATTCCTAAAAGTTTGCTTCCTCAGTATCTATGTTGATCTAAGACCTGGTTTTTGTCGGCTCTTGGCTTGCATTGCTGACATTCATCTAACCTTATACTTACGATTATCAACAAGATAAAGTAGATAAAATTGTAGAAGGAATGGGCATCCATTACATAGTACATGATCTCCACCCATCCTTCCAGTGTGATCACCTGCAAAGACAAGCAAGAGAAACAGGAGGGGTATTCCAGAGTTCACTCCTCAGTGTATAACAAGCAGATACTGGCAGGACGGTTGCAATCCAAGAAAGGTGAGAAACAACAATTCATTTCTACAAAGCCAAATTTCCTTTTTGGGAAATCAGCATGGTACTGCTTGCTGACACTGGCACACTGTCAAAGCCTGTGAGATCATTCTAGTCCACAGCAGGAATATTTCATTAAAATAGTTCATTTCCCTGGATCGCAGCAGGGGAAAACCCGCCGCAGGTTGCTGTGCCCCTTGGACTGGACACCACGTACAGCCGGAGGAAAAGAAAAAAGGCATGGATTTTAGCTCCCATCTGCAATGTGTGCTAGGAATTAAAAAAAAAAAAAAAAAGGATTCCTTTACTATAGTTGTCTGGACTGGAGGGGAAACTGGTACAAGTCAGCCAGAAGAGTGGAGCTTATATCAGCAAGAGTGTTCGTGTGTGAGCTGTCTCCCTTATTAGGGGAGTTACAAGGCCCTTTACTTTGCATCTCTGTCACACCCTACAGAAACTACCACTTGTGCCCAGAAAGACTGAGTTTGAAAAACAGAAAAATAAGCTTGATCCTTGTAAGGAGGCTAACTCAGACTTACCTGAAATATCACAATCCAGGCATACCCAATGTTGTCAAAGTTGATGGCACCCTTGTGCGGGTTGGCATTGCCAGTGCGGCACACGTTGTAGTACTGGTTCCAGTTCACACACATGCCGCTGATATTGAACTCTTGCCGTACTGAATTGTAATAATAATAATCATCCTTGTCCAAACAACACTCATGGCCTCGCTCCTTCAGCGGGGGTATTTCGTGACAGCCCATAATTCCATTGTCTCCTGACAGCGAGCAGATAAAGGGCATCTCATCATCTTCCTCCGGTTGGTAATAAGGGGGCAGGACAATGTCACCTTGTCTGCAAAAGAACCCACAGTCAAATTTCCTGTGACAAAGCGTTTCCTATCTATCAGTGATACCGGTGGAGCTGGGAGCCCCAAGTCTGAAATAGGGGGTGCAATGTGTAGAGGATTTCCACGTTTATTGGCTCAGGAGAAGGGGAGGAATGACGGGGCTCCTGAAAACCAGCAAATTTCTAGGGTGAGCCCCCAGTTTTCAGAGCTTTTCCTGCCATCAGATCCCCCCCAAGCCAAATTACAATCTGCTTCCATGGAGATGAAAAAAAGCTGAAACGCAGAGATTTGCAGTCTGATCACTCTCCCCATTAACATCAAAGCTAAATCAGATGCAATGGCATTAAGGAGGTTCATCCGACTTCACTGTAATATGTTCATATATGTAACTGCTGATGGACATGTTTTATAACATTTGGTAGTGAACCTTCTGTACTTCTAAAAAAAAATCCAGTTCATGCATAATTAATGTTGCACAGATAAGCCTTAAAATTTGGAAATGGAAAGATAAAATTGACTTAACCTTAACTTTGACTCCTCCTTGACAGCTGGCATTATGGGTGCAATGTTCTATGACAAGTTCATGTCTTTTTTCCAAATAATGCAAGCACCTTCCAAATGCATGAATAATTAAAATCATCTATGCTTGCCTAGCCGGAGATGAGCTAATATCAGAAAAGTGAAAGGTGGAGATAAAAAAAATGGATTAAACTTTATCTGGTGTATTCCTTACAATGCACAACTTTCATGTTGTGTAAATGCAGACTTTTTCACTTAATGACATTGGAAGAGGATGGATGTTGATGAAAAAAAAAAAGACAGTCTCTGGTTGTTAACTAAGCAGGACTAAACTACAAAGGTATGTTGTAACTCCTCCTCATCATTGGTGCATGGGCACCCTCAGAATTGATTTCCCTAGTAAACTAGTAAAGCCAAATATTTTCTTATACCTTGTCATTGTGAAGGCTGTGGCCCCAATTCACTTCTTAGTTACATCAACTCTGCATGGATGTAATTACACTCATTAAAGAAGTGCTACTCCTGATTTACATAAAGGACAATCATCCTAAACATTAGTTTTTCCCCCAAGGAATAAATAAACACAGGAAATGTCTGCTTTAAGCAGCTCCTACTCTGCAACTCCACTCCTGTTCTGCACATTGTATTTTTACAATTTTTTTTCCCAATTTGAGATGCTCTAAAGCTTCAGAACTGTTTAACCAGTTTAAACTGATCTACAGCTCTAGGTTTTCTTTAAGCAGTCTGCACTGATGGCACGCCTGGGATTAGCACACGGTTTTGAGAAAACATTTTAAAGCCTGAGATCCACTAAAGCCAGAAAGTCAACAGGAGGAGCTCTGCCCTGAAACTGGGTAATCAGAGAATTCATGGCAGGCAGGAGCTTTTCCACCCCACTGCCTGTGGGAGGAGTAAAGTTGTGCTCTGCAGACTCACCCCTGAACCTCCATATAAGCCTCAGATACCTGTAATTGACCCCTGTGTGGCTTCAGGCTCTCTTTGCCAGAACTGTTCCCATGTCTCCCAATGAGTTTTTTGTCCAATTCAAACATTCATTCTTGGCTTTCAGATGTTCTCACTTCTACTAACCCCACTGTGGGACACCTCTTCCACTAGCCCTCTGTCCCTTCCCTATGGCACGGGCGCCACATGCAATTCTGCTCTACTCTCTAATTAGTAATTTCTCAGTGTCCCTCTAAAGGTAATGCACTGCTGTCAAAGAGGTGATCCCAGCTCCCTCTTGGAGGTGCCAAAGATGTTCCTGGATGCATCAAGCAGGACTGTGACTTTCTGTAAGACTCCTGTGAGCATTGTTTTCTGAAGAGGGAGCAGGTTGAGGAGAAAGACAGCATATTTCAGAGTTTCAGCTCTTTCTGGTTGTAGGAGCATCATCCTGTATTACTGAGCACGGCTGAGGGGGCAGCCACGCTAACCTGTGCCTTGATCAAATCCAAATAAGCCCAGACACCTATTGTGAAGACAGAAGAAAACCAGCTGTCTTTGCCCACCCTCCTTTTCCACTGCAAGATGTGACCAACACCTGCACACTATTACCCCCCATTTAGAGTAAGTGATACACAGAGAGCCTGGCAGAAGACATGAGTAGGCAGAGGGAAAGAGAAACATCCACAGAAGAAAGGAAGGAGATGTTGTCTCCCAGTCACTCACACTGTGAAGTTCTCCTCCATGAAGCAGCGGTTGCGGAGCAGCCCAGCCCACAGCTGCACCCCAATGATGCCAAAGATGAAGAAGACAAAGAAGCAGAGAAGAAGGACGTTCCCCAGCATGGGCAAGGTGTCCAGGAGCAGGTTCACAAGGATGCGCATGCCTGCAGGGGGAGAAGAGAACCAGCAGGAGCAATGTGGGACGCAGGGATAGAGAAAGGGAAAGAGGAAAGGAAGGAGAAGAAAAGGAAAGAAGTTTACAAGATAAGCATAAAAAAAGAAACAAGCCCCATGCAAATAAAAGCAGAGTGTCAGAAATTAACTACTGTCCAAACCAGGCCGGATTTATGGTTACTGACTTTTCTTGTCCTAACCTCTACTGACAGGCAGCCAGCAGAGCTGCTATGATCTCTTAACCTTAGGCCTCTATCTGCAGCAGAGAAGAAAAGAGAATGAGACTTTCAGTGCCTTCAGCTATCTGACTGACATCCCTCCCTCTCCTTTCCCTGCAGGAGGACAACAGAGTGACGACTATCCCAAAGGGACACGTCAGCTCAACAGCCCCATTATCCAATGGCTCGGATTGAAAGTCATCCCAGTACAGCAACTGCAGCCAGTGAGACCTGCATGGACACACCAAGGCCAGCCTGCCAGTGGGATGAATTTTTCCAGAACATATAAACTGGCATAGATAATTGGGGTTTTTTCAGTATCAGCAAGAGACAATAATGAAAACCATAATTTCCTCCCCTGGCTAGTCTTCATGCCCCAATGGGGCTGGAGCACACAAGTAGCAGGCACAGTCCAAAACGCTTCCAGCACAGAATTTCTGCCCAGTGCAAATGTTTAAAAAAAAAATTTTTTTTTTACTCTCTAATTACCTAATGAATTATTTCTGTGGTTTTATTTTCCCCTTGGCTCTTTAGCTCACAGCCATGAGCAGGGGTAAACATAGTCTCGTTTCTCCATGGAGCTAATGGCTTTCCTCTGCTCTCCAGGGATGGTGAAAGTCTAGAAATTCTTCTGAGTATCACAGTATTGCCTTTATCGCTGTGCATACCTCACGAGGTTGTGTCTCCTTGTCTCCATGGAGGTCCCTCCCCTAGGTACCCAGAAAGTTCCTTCACTGAAGATGTTCCATGTAAGCCAGCAAATAATTAGCTAATTAGGTACTTATAACCAATTCATTACTTCAGATGGCAATGGAAAGGCAAAGAGGAGGGGAAAGATAAGATTAGGATTCTCTGGCAGCCCTTTGAAGCGCAAGATAATCCCCCTTGTGTACCCAGCACCAAGTAATTACCACACAATACTATACATTATGCTCCGTGTCTATTCCCCAGACTGCTCATCCCACAGAGAGGGGAGGGAAGAGGCACCTGTGGTGGGACAGGCAGGCATGGAATCCACAAACTGAAGGAAGAGGGAGAAGTGTGCAGCGCTGCAATCAGCAGACTGATTTAGATTAGTAGAGAATGCTTTGGAAACAGAGTGGGGTGGAAGAGACAGGAGTGGTATTTACAGGTACGTGATGTGTAGGAAGGAGAAGACGCTTATCGGTGCCTACATGGGATCATGAAGGATAAGGGACGATGGCACTAGGTCTAAGGTCAGGCCGTGGAGCAGTAGTTAAACTCTGCTGTCTGACTGTCCAGCTGTGTCACTAAGTCCCCACATAAGGCAGCTTCTAGGTGAGTACATCGGTAACTCAGCAGTGCAGGGACACAGCTCCAGCCACTCTCTGGGGATTACAGCTGTACCCTGAGTCACTGACATCTCTCTGACCTCTCAGCACACCAAGTCCAATAGCACTGCCACTGTGACCTGCAGGGCCCTGGAGGAATGCTCTGGACAGCATTGGAACTTCAAGACCATGCACCCTCCCTGTAGTGCTGCGTATTCCCAGCATTAATGCTGTGTCACAGAATGGGCTCAGTAGTTCCCATAAACTGTCCTGGTTAGTACACAGGGGAGAGCCAAGTGACATGGGAAGCTGTGCCAGTAATGCTGCAAGAGGAAGTGATGTTTTTCAGATCAGTTGGTGCTAGCTCCATGTCAGAGCTGGGTAATGGGAGAGATGAGGTTGCCCTTACGTTGAAATGCAGAACAGACAAAACAGACATTCCCACCAGAATTTTACAGACAGCATGCTTGTTGGGTCAGAATTTGCAAAAATTGATTTTGTCTATGTTCCAAGAGAAAGCAAGTGATGTGCAAAACTTGTCTGTCTTTTTCTTGGAAACATCCTGCCTGCCCATACGTTCTCCATCCTGACTCTCAGAGGGATTATTGATGGTACAAGATTATGCTCTCCACAGCTCCAAGATCAGAGCTATTACCCTCGTGTTAGGCCTTCTAGGGTACATGGGGGCATGACCCAAGAACTGGCAGGTGGCCACACCACACCTGGCATCTTTTCCACATCACAAAGAATTTCAGCATTAACAGGTTCTAAGTCCAAATGGAACCCATTGTTTGTTTGTTTGTTTAGTTCACAGTTAGACAGATTCATTTTTCTCTTCCCATTGATGTTGACTGTGAATATGAGATTGGATCTTCAAAAGCAGTAACGCTGAATCTACAGCCTTCCAAACATTCAGACATCAGTTACAATTGCAGGAGAAAGAGGGAGATAGGCTGAACGGCCTAAGGACAGCAGGTGATGATTTACTGTAGAAGCTGGTGGCCAAAATTATGAGGTCTCTAAAACAACTGCCCGACAGTGGAAATGGGAAGTGCAGCTCTGGGAGTATTCTGTTTTGGGGAACTGGGATGCCTCCCTTTTCCAAAGGGCCCTTGCTGGACAAGCTGCCATCCACAGCAACACCTGTGCATCTTCAATGAAAAAATCTGAAAGGTGCTGGAAAGCCAGTTCTTGATCAAAATCTTGCTGCCTCCTTCCCACCTTCAGCTGCCTCTACCTGCTGCTTGGCCATTTTTCTCTTGCTCTGCCTACAACTCCTCTCTGCCTCTGTGCTGCTCCTCAGCTTATATGCATACTTTTCCTGGCCTCCCTCCCCACTGCTGTCTTTCCCCACATCCCCATTTGTCCTTTACCATTGGCAGAGCAGAAGCCATGCTGGCTCACAGTAAGGAGGGGATATGAAAGGGACAGTGACCTTTTCTGACGTATCCTTTGTAAAAGAGGGAATGCTGCTCAAGAAGAGAAAGGAAGAGAGGCTGGGCAGTCCGGAGAAAAAGCGAGGAGGGAGAGCATTGATAAAACAACATTCAGCAACCAAACAGCCTTCCAGGGCATCAAATATGAAAAGGTTTTGCTCTTTAAGGGAAATAAAAGCTAAAAACATTAAATATTCATGAGTGCCAGGAGTGGGCTCAGAAAGGTCTTTTCTCCACTCTGACCAGAAGACCAGGGGAAGAGAGGAAATGAAATGGCCTTGTCTTTGGGCATCGAAAGAAGGAAACAATACTCACATAATGGTTTCCTGCTGCTCACCCATGCCCTTGAGCAAGGGGTAGAGAAGGGTGCTCGATGGTACCTCGAAGGCAGGACTGCTTCTGGGAAGATATCCCACAGGAGCAAAGCCACAGGTGAGTTCACCACTCAAACACAGCAGCAGATGTGGGGAAAGTATATCATAGGGATGAGAAATGGTGAGAAGGTGATGAAAGTGACCATCAGAAAGAAGCATAAGGCTGAGCAAAGTCTCTGAGCTCCCTCCGCGATTCGGAAGCAGTAAATCGTCTGTCCCGCCCTGGTGGCACCCGGAGGCCCTTCCTGACAAATTCAGCAGACACTACAATGCCTCCTGCTCCCTCCAGACACTTGCCTGATTAGCCTGGCTATCGCAGCTCAGCGGACTCGTCTGCCGTGCCCGTCCCGGGGAGAGCGCGGCGGCGGCGGGGCCGGGCAGGGGCGAGCCCCGGGCAGCCGAGCCCGCCGTGCGGGGCAGGTGCGCCAGCGACCGCCGCTCCGCAGCGCCGTCACTTGCNCCTGGTGCTAATCGCCCTATGATACGAACGGAGGACTGGCTTAGGAGGGGGTGAGAAACACTGTTCTTTCTGGTTTCTTCTATCTCACCCCCCTCGGAGGCTTTCAATCCACCCCAGCTATAGCGTGAGGGACAAAGCCAATGCATGTGAAGTTAAAAAGAGATAGCGGTTTGAGGCAATCGTTCCCTCGCTTGGGGTAAAACAGATGGAGGAGAACATAATTCTCAGCATCCATCTCACCTGCTTCGTGGACCAAGCTACCAATTGTCCTTTTAACTGGAACAAAAACAAATTTCCTTCCCATCAGTACTTGTGACTGTAGCTGGCAGGACATTTTGCAGAATACAGAAACTGAAGTGTCCTTATGTCCCTCAGTCAAGCTGCTAGTCCAAGCGTGCCTTCTTTCCTTCCTCCCCTGCCCCAGGACACGTGGCAGCCCATCCAGCTAGCATGTGCTTGGCAGGGTTTTCCTGTGCATGCTCCTTTATGGAAATTTTCAGGACCAAGGAACCATTCCAGCAGATAGATTGTGCAGAAAGTACAGAGAGAGACAGACATGCACCGTTGTTTTTTTTTTTTAATTTTGCAGCCAACTCCTGTAGTTAAAATAATCTATTTGTGTGCACAGTTCAAGCTGGTGCTCCAACTTGTGGCCATCCTCACTGATCTCTTGCTAACCCGAGGCTTAGCTGTCATTTCACACCTTGCATTTGTAAACATCAGCTCAAACTTGGGCCAAGCTACTACCAAGAGAGACCAATCAGCCGTGGGTCCAACAACAGACACACTGCCAAGCTGACTGATACTATAACCCACAACTTCCCTCCACAGAGATCTTTTCTCTTTAATGCATTCCTCTAAACTGAGGCATCTTCTGCAAACAACTTGTGCAAGCTAAAGGAATTCAGCTGTAAGAGCCAGTGTGCTGCTCCAGATGCTTTGTCCTCAAGCTGCAAAGCCAGCCTCACTCACATTGCAAACCATCACCGCCTGCTTTGCACCAAGGCAAGAGAGAGAATCTGTCTGGATGGATGGCCAGGCCCAAATGAAATTAACTCCGTGGAAAGACACTTCCAGTTGACAGTATGAGGTGCTGAGAGATCTTAAGCCAGTTCTGCTGCTAAGGAAAAACTGCCCTGGATACACTGGCCTCATTCAGAGAAAAGAAAAGTCTTCCCATCAATCTCTTTGTCAGGTTCTGGGTGTGTTTGCAGGACACATTTAGAGCTGGGGGTATAGCACTTGCAGATTTTCAGTATGATCCATAGCTCAGGAGCACTGGTCAGCTCCTCACCAATCCCCACTCTTGCCTTACTGAGGCAAAGCCTTTTAGCATCCCTGACTGGGTCAGACACTTCATCCTACACAGCCTATTGATGACATAGCCTCAAATTATCTTTGTCAGTCCCCAGTGTAACCACAGAAGATATCAAAATATGACATTTTCAGCACTTGTAAAGCTTCAGCCAGTATGGAGAGCTGTTGTTCATTTTCTCAGTAGCATGGGCATACCAAGCTTCGTCTTCATACAATGACTTCCCTTAGAATATTCAAGTTTAAACATTAAGTGCCCCTAGTCCTTACCTTCAAGGAACTTCTCAGCTTAAGTCTGAGGTAGCCAAAAGAGAGACTAAAACTGCAGAAAAAAGCTTGTTGGCCAGAGCTTTACACTGCTGGAACAACAGCGCTTTCCAGAGTAAGTTTAGAGTACACTCATATGAGAGAAAAAAAAAACTCTCTTTGAGCTGGCTCCAAGGCTCTAGAAACAATTTCCTTGAGATCCAGGACCTAACACAGACCTCACCCCTTTTCAATTAGAGAGCAAGACACGGTCTAGGTCATGTCATGAGCATGAAAAAAAAAGTAAGAAGGGAGCACCTCTTAAAACACTTTGCAACAGGTGTTCAGCTAAAACAACCACCAAAAAGAGGGTCCAAAGGAAACCAGAGATAAGCTGTTTTCCTTAGAGGGGAAGAGGAGCATATAAACACATGGGCACTGCAGAGCCACAGTGCTCAGCAGGCTGCCCAGGGGGGCTCAGGTGGTGCTGCCTGGTGATGCGAAGAAGCAGGCTCACAAGTGAAGCCTTCTAATTGCAGACCCGACCCCAGGGTTGCATTTGGCCTCAAGAAACAGAGCAAAATCCAGAGAATCTTTCTTGACACCTAAATGCTGGCATTTCTGGAAAAGGAGTAGCCACAGTCCAAGCTTTTTTGTCATCCAAAAAGGGGACATCCAAGCTCTGCAGCAGGTTGCACCTCATGATGGATGCTGTAAACCCAGCTAAGGTTCACAAATAACAACAGAAAACTCCTCCTCCAGTAGCAGTCACATTCAGTACGTGCCACCATAACATGGTTGGTGGCCACATAATTTGTGACATGAACAGAAATGGATGCAGGCAAAGGTCCCAGTCAGTAGCCCCCTTCTTCACTGTTTTGCCATTATCCCCTTGTAAGCTTTGGACTGTTAAACAACCTTGTCTTGGAGAGTGGTGACAGGTGTCAGATTATTTCTTAGAGAGGTATCTCTGGGGGATTGCTGTCATTCTGTTCTTTTTTGTAATATGGAACATCTAATAAGCAACACCTACTACCACCTGCTACAGTAGTTCATTCAGTGATCATCTCATTTTTTCCCCATTTATCTCTGCAGTGATGACTACATTCACTTTCAGTGAAGAGTCTATTAAAAACATACAGTGCCAGCTTTTCTTCAGAATTGCAGCAGCCACCCAACACCAGGGACAAAAGTCAATTCCAGTGCTGTGGCTGTGAGCCACTTGCCTCCATTCTATAAATATCCTTAAGTTCTTTACACATCTCTAGCACTAAGTGGGACAGAATAATGCAAAATATTATGTAAAACAGCATTAATGCAACTTCTGGGTAAGATTTAACAGGACTAATTTCCTCTTGCTGTCACTAGTATGAATCATGTTTCTTTCTACTGCAGGCACTGACATGACATTACGTGAAACAAGTGTGAACAGGAGAATCAGTCCCAAAATACACAAAGATAGAGAAATTTAAGGTTATGATTGTAAATTGCCTTGCCCACACACACAAAGTTTAATTTGCATTAGTGTAATATGACAGTATCATTCACCCCATAATACACTGTCATTATTGCTCACATTTCCATGGTATCCATTGCTTGATAGATCCCATGGGACAGATTTTGCAAAACAGCTCAGCTCCCATTTAGGCAGCAAAATACATGGCTGGGCTTTCGTGAGTGCTGTGTACACTGGAGGCTAAGCTTGTTTGAACAGGCAGCAGAATTGTCACAATGGGAGCTGTGAGGTACTAAGCATTTTTTAAAATTCTGGCTCTGCAGGTTCCCCTACAGGAGAAGGGAGAAATAAAGATTCCATCAAATGTCTTTCTCTGACTGGTTTCTGTAATGTTTTGGTTTGGTTTTTTCCAGGCTTGCTTTACTTTCAGTAACACAAATTCTGAAGTGCTGTTACAGACTCTTGCGATTTTTATCGTCAGTCTTAGGATGCATGGCAGAAACCATCAGGTGTGAAATCTTGCTATGACTTGAAAATCTCAGATTACAGCAAAACAAAACAAAAAAAGGTAAGTTTTTATTCCCCACTACTGTGGGTGGAAAGAAAAGATATGACTCACAGGTCTAAAGGTCAGAAAGCCACAGGAAAAATAAAAAAATATAATCTGTGATTGCTTTTCCTTTTTCAAATCTAATGGCTTTAAAGCCATCTGAAAAACCTACAAGCACACAATTTGTGACTTTTGAATACTTGCTAATAATAGTGAAATTAAGAGGACTGGTTCAGAGAAAATATTACTTTCTCCCATGATCTGTGACCACAAGAAATAGAAACTAAGCGCAATGTATCATAAAAAACAAAGCATTTTCAGGTCTCTATTTCCTGCATTTTAGTGTTTCCCAGGTCCTTGCCATGATGCTACATTAACAAAAGAATATAATTTTCATTATGTTTTGGGGTTTTTCTCCAACATTTAACTTTGATTACCCAGTTAAACACCTGGCAATACACTGCACACTTGGAATCCACATGAAAAACAGCACTAAGATCAGACCACAAGTAAATAAAATTGGAGCCTGTCTTCAGTGACTGAAGACTTAAATTAAGTACAGGAAAAAGTTGTTTACTCTGAGTTGCAAGGCACTGAACATCCAGAGAAATTGTGGATGCCTCATCCTTGGAAGTGTTCAAGGCCAGGCTGAATGAGGCTCTGAGGAGCCTGCTCTAGTGGAAGGTGTCCCTGTTCCACTGGGGCAGCTGGGGGCTGGAATGAGATTATCTTCAAGGTCCCTTCCAACCCAAACCATTCTAAGCTTCTATGAAGGCTTCCTCCAGCACTACAAAACATGGGTCTGGTTACACTGGTTGGTTTGTTAAAAAGCTTCAGAGAAGCATTGATTTGCAAACTCTTCCAGCATATTTGTGGGTAAATAGATCCTCTTTATACTGTGCTTGACTTTGTATCAGTTTTTCTTTCCTCCCCTTCTGCATTATCCTACACACAGAGGTGCATCAGGCCTTCGTGTGCTGTGCCTGGCAAACCCTACCACTTGCCTCCTGTGCATTTCTCTTTCCAGCCCCACTTCTCTTTTCTTATCTCTATTGATCTTCATTCTGCTCTGCTCCCTTCACATGGTGTTCCTTTATCCTCAGCATGCCCATCTAATTCAGGGCTTGACTGACTTGATAAAGAGCTGCACCTACAGGATAGTGCAGCTCTAAGTACAATTCCATCTCTGATCTGTCCCTCTCTTGGAGGAAAAGCATCCTTTAATGGCATGCTCCAGGCATAAATCACATTGCTCAATGCAGTGCTTTGCTCCATTTGGTTGGGAAGGGAGGACATGGACTGAACTTGACCCAACTGGTCAAGCCCATCTCCTGTAAGCTTTTTCCTATCCTTTCCCTGCCCACCTGTCTGGGACAGAGCCTACAGAAAGCTGGCAGCTTCACCTTTAAATGTATTTTAGTCACACAGCCTGATCAGAGAATAAACAGGGCTTTGTGACCTCTTAACTTTTTTGTATGGCTGGTGCAAGAGAACATCACTCCTGTGCCCTTACTAACCTACTCAGACTGCATAAATCTGTACATATACACATTTGCACATGGTTGAGAGTATGGTTTGTCACTGAGGTGTGATAATAAGTATTTACAGAGCACCTCATACAGAGATCTGTGAGCTGGGTAAGTTTAAATACTTGGACAAATCAACAGTATCTGAGTTTCAGCTATTGCTTCACAAATAAAGCTGAGAGGGGGGAAAAATGTACTTCCAAAAGAGTCATTTGGAAAAGTACATTTTTGAAAGGGAATCAGTGTTGGAAGAGAAGAAGCAAGTCCTCTTGCAAAAACACTGAAGCATCTGAAGCAAAGACCCCATGGGGGGCACTTAGAAGAGGAATTTCATAATACGTTTGCATTTCCAACTGCTAGGGCAGGACTGTGCCTGTCAAATGTGCTTAGTTTTTGTCTGATCTAGCTGTAAATGAGACTGTTTTACAGCCTAATATATCTCAGTCAGAAGCTCATTTCCCACACGCTCATCAGTGAAATTAGTTCTTCAAAAACACATTTAGAGAAGTAAATGTCATCACTTTTCCCCCATGCCAAGTGCAGGATTCGTAGCCAGCTTACTCTGTTTTAGGCACTGTTACAGCACCAAGCACAGGTACCTTGGTGTGGAATACAAATTTAAAGCAGGCAAATACATGCGAAACATCTGCTTTTCTCATTTCAGCACTCAGATGGTCCAGATTATTTTTATATTGGTGCTTTGGTCTAATGAGATGAGTGCAGAGCTAAGAGTTAGGAGATGTCAGTTGTATTCCTGAGCCTGCTGGTGACACTCACTGAGTCCCACTAACCTGGTATCAAGCATAAGAAAGACTAAAAATAACAAGCCATGGTTTATATCTTAGAGATCTGTAGAAGAAAAGGAGGAAACTCGAGTCTATTTGGATCCATGGAGCTACTATAATTACAATCATTAATAAAGAAAAATGGAACTAGACCAAGATTCTTATACATAGCACTTGTACTAGGAAAAAAAATGCTATTTGATCGAAATAAGAACAATGCAATAGTTATTAAAACATCTAGCAAAAAGAAAAAGAGGACAAGAAGAGAGGAAAGCATTCTTATACTAGAATGGCACGATTAAGGATTTCTGATTTTTAGACTTTTTTGTCAGGAACCAGTAGGAAAAAGCACTAAATGAAACAAACCATCAAAAATTAGGCAGCATAAAGCTGTATTAAAACATATGGGAAAATATTTTATTTGTTCTGACTGAAAAGAAACACATTTAGAAAAAGCAGAACTTCCCACGAATCTGAAATTTTATTTCCTGCACACCAAGTAATAAGCATATAATATTATTTTTCCAATGCCTATAATTCCATATAAATATTACTGTGCCTGCAGACAGACTATTAGCACATATATACACTTCTTACTCTGTGAAGTTGCTTTGCAGCAGAGTCTTTCACTTCTATACAGTGTACTCAGCTGAAGAAATCTGCTTCCAAATGATGAATCAGCTAATAAGTTGTAAGTGGAAACTGGAAGACATCAAACATAATGCAAGGGGCTCTTTGCATAAGGGCAATGCAACGAGAAAGAGTAAAATGAAGAAACATTTCCTCCTTCAATGTCAAAAAAGCTTAATTAAAGAAGAGCAAGAAATTCAAATTTTCAGAAAAGATCACAGATTCACTGCTCAAAAGCAGGTAAAAATAAAACAAAACCAGCCTCCCCCCTCCAAATCTTGTGCCTTGTCTTGAGAAGAAGCAAAAAAAAGAGAGCCAACACAAAGAGCAGTATTTCACCGAGCAACCTGCCACACAATCAGAAAAGGATAGCAAAAAAATGGATGTGGAATTTCACCCCAAGACTAGGACACAGACATGCCAAGAGCAGAAAGCAACCATCTCTGACAGAGTCCTGGAGGGTATTTTTTAACTCTTTACACTTATTCAGTGACTTGCAGTGCTTGTCATACAAAATCATTGCCATGGAACTGAATCACATGGCAATAGGGCCAGACCAATCTCTGATTTTTCATTTCCTGCAATTTCAAACATGACCCCAAAAGGCAGAGTTCCTGGGGTTGTAGTGAGGAATGCAAGAGGTAAGAGGGAATGCTAATGAAGGTGTGATACATATTGCAAGACCAAGGTGCTTCATGTTTTCTTTAGCATATTCCACAGATGGCAAGGGAATGGAGGAATGATCAGGCAGGGCAGAACCCCAGACTGCTTCAGACAGGAAACCTGAAATGTTCAGTAGCACATCCTGCTGAGAACTGCAAGAAATGCAATCAAATGCTGATAACTGAAGATTGGCTCTAACCCCAAAGGCTGTTTGAAATTTAGTATTGTCTCCCTGTGAGTTCTCACAGAATGGTTTGGAAGGAACATTGAAGATCATCTATTTCCAACCTCCCTGCCATATTACAAGAAACCTTCCACCAGTCCAGTTCCCCAAAGCCCAAATCAAGCTGACCTTGAACACTTTCAGGGATGAGGCATCCCTTGGAAAATCCCATTTTCCTTCCTTTACTTGCACAGTGCCACTTCCTGTGGCAGCGAGTTTCACAGCCTAACTACAAGCTGGGTAGAAACTGTCACTCCTAATGGACATTTACGACCTTCTGGTTACACTGGTTGTCCTTTTCTTCTTCTGTCATGATTCAGAGAGACTTTACATCCTTACATGCATCCTTTATACCATAGATAATGAGTACAGCACTGGCAAATAGAATTTACCAGCTCCTTTTTTTTTTTTGATATTGTTTCAAAGCCTCAGGAGTGTCACTGTGAGGAAGGGCTTTCAGTAGCATGCTACAAATGAGCATGTTTAAGCAGAATTTAGACACATCCAGTTTGGGAATTTGGCCATTTAAACTTTGGCCTTGCCCATCTGCCTAGACTATTAAATAAGTTTATTTAACTTCTTCCTCTGCCATGTTGCTACTGTTTCCTTAGAAATTTCTTCTGAATTTCCTCTCTTCTAATTTTCTGTTATCACCTTTTTTTTTTCTTTCCTTCCTGTAGTACAAAATTTCTCTCAAACTTCTCCAGAAATTTCTCATATAAGTATGTGGACTTTTCAAACACTGCCAGATTAGTAGAGTTCTTTGGGTACTAAATAATCTAACCAACCACTTGAACACTCTTCCACTCATGTTCTTATCAGTCAGGTTCCTAACAATTTTGTCCATTCTCCTGATAATAAACTTCCATTATTCAGTCCACACAGCCAGAGTTCCCTGTGAAAATCAGTCCTTACCTGGGTGTTCATGTGGAAGCCTTTGAAATGTCTAAGGTCAACACTGGCCTCCCCTGTCCCATCACAGCCCTTTGAACTTGGCCGAATATCTGCCTTTGGGATTAACCACCCTCCCCTCCTTGCTTCTCCCCAGACATCTCACAATTACAGCCATGACCTCAATCTCCCTCTACCTCCTGCTGTCCTATTTCCCACTTTGGTAGCACCTGCAACACCTCCAGCTCGGTATCATCAGTACATCTCTCTAATAGGCTTTCCTCTTGCTTCAGATTAGTAATGAAGAATTTTAAAAAGACATTAAAAAAAGATTTGTGGCCAAAGGTCCCATTAATTATGTTTGTTGTAGCCCACTAGGCACCTTCTTCTAATGCAGCTCATTCCCATTTATCACAAGCCTTTGTTTACAGCCTCTTCCCTAGTCTTCAGCCCTCAAGTCAATGCTTCCTCTCCCAGGGAATCCAGATGCTTTCTTTTTTTTTTTTGTTTTAATTAATGGCAGGATGTCTTTCTTCCAAAACATTCTCTGCATATAACCACAGATTTATGCATCCAGAAAAATACATAAAGGTTTAATCATAGAGTGGAAATTAAAACAGCATCAATTTCTTACAGGTATAGTTCTACACTGATGAAAAAAGCAAACAGGCAGTGTCAGGGCAGGGAAAGCCAGAAGAAATTCAATGGCATCTGCTCTGCAAAGGTCAGGAAAGATGATGGAAAGCATCTCTGGTGCCTCTGCATGGATGGAGCAGGTCCCTAGTGGGTCAGTTTTGACGTGGCTCACACTGTTCCTCCCTGGGGCAGCTCTGGCTGTTCCAGGAGACAAATAGGAATATTAGAAAGCCTTAAGTTTCTGCCAGGCAAGCTCTTCTCCTGACCACCTTTGTCCAGCAATTAAAATGGCAGACACCTGTAAGAGTTAATTGGATGTTGTTCCAGATGTTTCCTTTTACCTCCGAGGTCAAGTCTACCCTGATAACAGAGATCAGTCTCTCAAAGCAGTTTTTGAGCACAAACTCATGGCACACCTGATGAAGCAGGGAGGAGAGGAGGCTGCACAACATAAGGATGGTGCTGCTCTCACAAAGCTACCTGGAAGGGGTGAGCCTGCCATGCACAGTCTCCAGGCCACGCCCTCACAGAAAGGTCCTACTATGATGCCTTAAGCTTTAGCTTTCATATTTTCCAGATTCTGTACTGCCTTAGAGTGCAACTCTGAACTTCATATAAAGCATTAGCAAGTTCTCCTCACAGCTTAGTTAGACAAAACAATCCTTTTCCAGCCTGAGAACCAAGGACACAGTGCAGCTTCAGGCCCCAAAAGTGTAAACAACAGTGAATTGAAGAGAGTAATCTGGGAGGATGGGACTTCACAACCTGAAGCTGCAATTGGACAGTTAACCCCAATATGTAAATGAACCAAAACTTATAAAAGTGTGAGAACTCATGACTGGCCGATGGTAGATCTTGGGTCCATCTTGGGTGTAGCCCTGGCCGGGCTCTTGTACTGCCCAAGGTGTACAAGCCTTTTAGTAAATACCTACCTTATTCTTTTAAAACTGTCTAGCCTCTGCTCTAGGTAGCCTCTCAAGGCATCAGCCCCAGGACCAGGGCTAGCTCCCAGCCCTCTCTGGAGAAGGCTAGAGAGATGGAGATGGACTGGGGGGGTTGTTTTGCCGACAGTGAATAGCCAAAAGCTTCTCTTGAGCCTCGTCTTTATCATCCCATGATGGACCTGTTACATTCCTGGCTATTCTCTCAGCACCCCCACCAGTGGCTCTTTTGCCATGCTGGGCACATAGAACTGTGCCTCAGTTTCTCTTTCACACCTTTCAGCACCTTCTGTTCAGGGCTATTGCTCAAAGATAAAAGTACATCCAGAAAGAGGAACAAAATCCTTTTATAGAAGGACTTTGATGAAGCCAGAGTCCTTGAAATCCACCTCCATATCATGTTCAAGAAATAAGTGATATAATGAAAATTACTTTGGCACAAGGGAAAACTTATGATGCAGGCTAGGAGGTCAACTGTGCAAACTTTCTCGGGTCTGGAAAAGAAAAAGAAACATCTGAGTTGAAGAGAATGATTAGGAGAACTCTGGCAAGGTCTTAGGCACTGCAGGCGGCCTGATAAGGGAGATCATGGAGAACAGCAAAGAGATTTCCTGCCATTCCATAAGATGAAAAACTTGCAGAAGAAACGCCTAAAGTCTCCCAGGGCTGACACATCCAGGCTTGGGCACAGCCCTGGCAGCCCCAGGTGTGGCTCATATACACATAGTAGCTCACAATGGGGACAGCTGGCACGAAAGAGAGAATACAAAGCACAAGGTGAGGAGGAAAGAAAAGTGAGTCCCTGACCTGTAATAGCATGAAAATTTTTCAGATGAGAGGATATGGAAGGTCTTGTGAAAGCCTGAGCAAACTAATTCTCCCTGCTTCCCAAAGCTCATCCTTCTCCAGACCCCACACACAGGCCTTTTTGAGGCTACAGACATCATTAAACCCGTGATGTCTTACAGTAAGAGAAAGAAAAAACATTTTCATTTACTGCATGTTGTTCACCTTCAGTTCCTGAAGTTCCATCAACATGGCCATGTGCAAAGGATGCCCAGGCAGATATGCTGGGAGACTGTTGTTTCACTGCCCATCCAACAACACCTCTTGGCCTTCTGATGGGGAAGAGCCTGCAGACACCCTAAAGAAGCCTCTACTCATTTTGTCCCTGAACTCTGCTGGGACAACACCACCACAGACAGCCTTAATGATTGTGTCCTCCCCACAAGCCGAGCTGAGAGGTGTGAGAGGGAAGCACAACTTACTGGGCACACGGTTGATAGCTTTCAGGGGTCTCAGGACACGGACAGTACGGATTGCAGACAAGTTAATGTTTTGGAGATCCAGGGAGTACTCCACCATCCTGCAGAAGGGGAAAGAAAGGGAGAGAGAGAGAGAGAAAAAAAAAAAAAGAGAGAAAAAGAAAGTTTAAAAGAATCCAGAATTTTGGCTTGAGCCACAGGTTTATCATTTCTTCATTGAAGAGTTTCTGGAAGTTATGGGGATGAAGCCTGAGCTTCATCCTGTCACTTCTGGCCAGGGCACACGTGGGGTGGCCACTGCACACAAGGCCAGGAGGACAGGAGCTGTGTGGCCAGATTTGTTGGGAGTTACCTGCAGCACAGCCGGGTGCTCCCTGTGTTCCCCTCATCTGCCACTGCAGAGTATGGTCTCAGGAGGCAGCTTCAGCTAAACCTGCTTTATCTCAAACCCTCTTACTTAAAGCCCTAACTGCTTTGACTAGGTGGAAAGGCTTCCCACATTTACATGTGAATCACTCCTTTTTGACACCAACCAAAAGGAGAAAAGCCTAATTTTAGGACATATGCTAGACCTTAGATTTCCTAACCCAACAATATATGCAGTAAATAACCTCAAAGTGCAAATAGGTGTGACTCATGCATTGGCTTTGCTGCAAGGGCAGCAGGTGCAGGTGACAAAAAGTGACCTGGCCCAGCAATCCTTAGCCCAGCATTCTCTTCTCACCCAGCATGGCAATTGTCCTGTCTCTTTGAAAGCATGGTAGGAAAGTACTATAATGATAATTTATCCTGGCCAGCAATTTCCACCTTAGGACCTCAAATGATCTTTCATGTTTTCATGAACAGAGGTGCACAAGGCCTGCAGGAAGACATGGGCTGTTGTCACCAGCTTCCCTTAGGTAACTCTAATCTTCACATGGGATCAAGAGGGTGACAAAGTTGGCAGGTGAAATAGCAGCAGAGTCAAGTCAGGAATTGCTTCTACTGCATCTTTTCTCAGACATGAATAATGGAACTACAAAAAGTTCCCTTTTCCTTGGCCTTTTAACTAGACTCAAGAGACAGGAAGGGATTGGGGGGACAGCCTTTTGTTACTGCACCCTTTCTCAGAACAAAAACGTTATAATTTATACAGAAAGACTCATAAGTCAACCTAAAGTTTACCCAAGTCCCCCTCACCAGGAACCACTGAGAATTAAATGAGAGAGCTAAAGTGAGACACTGAGAGGGAAATGGGGTACAGCCAGTCTTTAAAAAATAATCATGGAGAGACATCATGTGAAATGGAGCAGTGAACTGATCCTTCTATTAATTACTCTCCATTCAAGAGGACCTTGAAGAGCTAATGCCTGGTTATCTGTCTACACCTTTCACAAAGGGGACTTGTCAGAGTGATAGATTTTCAAACATGATAGGGTAAACCTGTCGAAGTGTTGTGATTATCCTCTCTCATGCTCTCTTTCTTTCTCTCCCTCATTCCTTTCAGTCTGTTCTCTCATGCACTTTTAAGGTAATTGCATGAAATAATTCTTCCTCTAAAATGCAGTAGCATTCATTTACCTCCCTGGAGCTGTCAGTTCCACATATACCTAGTGCAGAAGAGACGAGGGATTTCAGGTAGATAATCAAAATCTTCCCACCCCCAAATAAAAGCCTCGACCCCAAACCAGGCAGAAATGTTCAACCAGCCTGCAGAAAGAATTAGTGATAGACAGAGGCTTAGGATCCAGTCAGATGAAATTGGGAAGTAGGTACAAAAGGAGGAGGAACACACAGAAATATAAATGCATGGACATGGCTACAGGACATCCATGTGTGGTGCAAAGGCACATAGTGAAAGGGCCTTGAGTAAGCACCTTGCTCCAAATACGGCAAGATTGTCTCATCAGCATGTTGTTGCTCCAGAACTAGACAGACCTGCTGAAACTTTGGAATTACAGCTACAGGCAAAGCATACTGCAGACAGAGTGGCATTACTCTCAGGACATGAGCTAACAGCTCTTCACAGAGAGCTGACACAGAAGCAGCTTCCTGACTGCAGGAGCCCCCACGCTGCAGTCTGTTGTGAGGGAACGTATGTGCACAGAAACATAAAGGCCTCAAGCTTGGTGAAGTCCCACTGAACCTCCTTTCCTCTCCTAAAAACACTAATCTCCTAAGAGAACTGGGTTACCTCTGAAGGCAAAAAAAAAAAACCAACAACCTAGAGCAGTAGCAGAACAACCTGAAACAGAGTCAAATGCCAAGTAATCTGTAGGCCCAAAATACATCTAATTTCAAAAAGTATTTTTTTCTAAATTGTGAGGAGCCAAATGAGAAGTCCTGAACAGTACTGTGGCCCTGAGAGAAACTGAGCACAGAGGAAAAGAACAGGGTTCAGGGTGACACGAAATGACTGGGTGGAGGTAACACCTTTTCTTAGCTTCAACCATGCAAAATTAATTTTAAAATGTTTTCAAACCATTTGGGTTTTGTCCTCTTGTGGCTACAGCATGTGGCTTAACCAGGTGCACATCACTGCCTTCTCCTAGCTGGAATGAGTTTGCCGCCTATGTAGTACAGTCCCTATGTCACTAGAAAATTATCAGTCATCCAAGTTGTGACCGTGGCTCCTTTCAGCACAAGACAAATGCTGCCTTAACTCAACTATGTGATTCAGACAGCAGCAAGCCAGCCTCCTGCCGCCATCAGTGGCCACAGAGTCACAGATTTACTGCCATTATGTTCCACTGTAGCCAGAGGAAAAAAAGCTGAACAGACAATCACACTGCCAGGGAAAACAGCAGGCTGTTCCCAAGGATGGGTTGGAAAAGGGCAACTGCTAAATCTTTTAGAGAGCAACTTGTAACAAAAATGAAATCAACCCTAGGAGGCCCCAGGGCTTCAGTTCGATTAACAGACCCCTTCTGCCTACAGTTCTTCCTCAGGCCTCCTGGTCTTGGCTGTAATAACAAAGAAATCCAGGGTGCCTAAATCCCTGCAGATGATCTATGACTATTGTAGTCACGCAGATTGTATCCAAACAACTTCAGTGCAATTCCAGTGTAATTTTGCATTAGGGCCTCTCATTTTTGTCTTTTCATTTCTAGTGATCACTTCAGCATCAGCTTATGCTCACTCTTATCCTTGTGCAATGATAGCATGCCCACACAATGCAGATGACCAAGGTGCAGTGAAACTCCACTGATTACCAAAACCCCACCCATCTTCTGTGTAGGTAAAACTGACAAATCCAAAGGTCGCCTCCATTCTCTAATGAAATAGGATTTTTAAGTGACTCTGCTGGAGTCTCTGGGCATTTCACGGGTTGCTAGCCCAGCTCTTTTTGTTATTTTCATTCTCCAGCCAGCCTTGCTCCCCACAGCCTGGAAACTATGGACACTTAACCTGCTCTAGGTTTGGGCTGTACCCCATCTCCTAGTGCCATACATGGAGACGACTTAATGGCATTAGGAGATGTCAAAAGGAGCACAGTCAAAAGGACTCATCACAGAATATGATCAGTCAGAAGCTGGCAGCAAGTTTATGTCAGGAGGTTCACATTTTCTGTGTCTAGAGAGCTCGTGATGGTGGGTCAGGTGTACTGTGCTTGTTTGGACTTTCAGGCAGGTGGTTTTTGGATCCTTATCGCATCAGCAACCTGCAAAACCCTGCATTTGCTGGGTTTTTGTAAACCAAGGTAATGTTATAGCTAGTACAAAATGGTTGCCACCTACTGAACTCCAGGAGACTCTCAGGCTCCTTGTCCTTGCTTTGTAGCAGCTCAGTGCCATGAGCAAGGGTAGCCCCCGTGACCTGACTAAACTTTGTCTTGTTCTTCTCCCTTTCTTGGCTGCTTAAAGCATGTCTTAATAGTAAACACTATAAATTCTTTAAGGTCTAGGGGCAGTCAGACAAAGTCTAGGGTGTGGGAAAGGGAGGAAAGGAAAAAAAAATAGACTTTCCCTTCTGAGGGAAACAGCAGCTCATTTCTGGCATCACTAAAGTATTTTGTGGCCTCTTGTGTGAGTGGGTGAGTGGAGGGACAGGTTCAGAAGCTTAAACTATGCTAAATCAGACAAACTTCTCATCTGTGATGGAATTTGAGCACTGAGCTGTCAAGATAATTGAATATTTACAGTAATTCTTCCCTTGCTAGAGGTTTTCTTTTTCAAAACCTTCCACACGAAACTCTTCTGGAAGGAGAGGGAATTGGCACAGGCATTGTCCTCACACCACACAGCTTAAGACTGATGCATGTTGGGAACACTGTCAGGGTGGGAAATGGGACAGGAGCAGGCTGCATGCATGGGGTTCATCCTGCAGAAGCAGGGGGATGCCTGGCAGGGAACACCTCTCCACTTGAGCTCTGCCTCCCTCCCCACTCTCAAGGCATGCCACCTGCTCCCTGCCTCTTTACATCCCTCTGACATGCCTGCCTGCAACATTTCCACCTCTCATTTTAATATTTCTTCTTAATTCCCACTTTTTCCATTTACCCCTTGACTTTCCTTCATATTTTTCCATTTAGGTAAATCTGCTTAGCTGAACACATGAGGGACTTGGAGTTAAACAGAGATGAGACCAAGCTACTGCAGGGAACAAGTGAGCAATTTGTTTGCCCACTGACCCTGTCCAGAATGTGTCTGGTCTCACATACCTCTGTCCTGTGTCACACCACTGGAGCAGACAGCGAGTACACGGGGACAAGGGGGCATGGAAACCCTCAATGCTCGTGAGGCCTCGACAACACCACAATAGCTTCATCAGCTACAGCTTGGCACTTATTTTGTCCTCTGCACCTGTGAGCTCGAGAGTGGGCTTGGATCTGCCTTGGTACTCAAGAGGAGCAGCACTCATTGTCCAACAGCAGAAATGCGCTGCCAGTTGGCTCTGTGCCAGGCACAGGAGAGCAGACTGACTAGCAGGATGGAGGAATAAAGCTAAGGCTATCTAAAACATACACAGTGACAATACAAAAGCCATGTAAGGAGTCCAGAAAATTCAGACTTTATCTGCTGCACGTGTGACCCAAAATAATACACTTATGAAATGTCTGCCTAGCTGCTACCTTGCAGTTATGTTCAATGAAATCCACTATTAAAACAGTTCAAACATTACCATTTACCTCTTCGTATTTACATCTCCTTACACCTTTATTAAATACTTATTAACTTTCCTAATCTTGGCTTCTGAACTTCTATTTGCTGAAAATTAGCAGCCAATAAATGGTGTTTGAAACTTATTCTGAAATCATTCATGAAAAATTACAAGGCAGTATTTTTCTTACGACACAAAGCCAATATGTTTTTTTCAAATTCAAAAGCTGCCTAATTCCCCTTCTCTGATAGAAGTTTTCAATCAAAATCTAATTAACTGCAGCCTAATTAATTCATATTTTTTTTGTCAAATAAATTTAGGTTTGGCACTGAAGCCAAAAACTTCATGGCTGTGACTGTCTAGTTGTAATTTCAGACTTGCTATGGGTCTCTGTGGGAAGTGAACTTTTTTCCACCTGTGGACTTCCATTTGATCCCTACATCTATGAGCACTTGATATGACCAGGTCAGAAGATTTTGATTGGTATCTGCTCTGAATTCCTTCAGCTTCTCAGCTATGTCAGGGCTCAAAGACCGGTGTGTACCTATACCATGGCTAGATGGGATTTAATCAGTGCCGTCTGTGTACAGGAATATACTTTTCTGTCCTCAGCTCCTTGATTTGGCAATCAAATTTTACAAATTGAAATTTCTACCACTTTGAAGATCTAGAACATAACAGCCCATAGGAAAAACATAAGGCCATCAGTTTTCCCTGACTGACATTTTATTCAGCTATCTATGCCAAAACTTGGAGTTGACATCTCTCCATTTACCAAAATGTCTAGCGCTTGACATATCAAATAGCTCAAATCTTCCACCTGAAGTTCATGGGGTGGTGGGAGACCGATTTAGTCCTAAATCCTTCCACCTCAGTCATACACACATGAATGAGAAGGAGATCTTACTGCTTCAGCTCTGGCTTCAAAGACTGTGGCTACAATACAAAGAAGGAGCAAAGCTGGAATTTGCTCTGGGCAATGTACTCCAGTGGTCCCATATCTCCCCTCTCACATTACTGAGCCATCCTGGGGGAAGGAAAGTAAGATAAAGCATGTGCATCACTAGATCTACACAGCCCTGGTCTTCTATGGCCAGAGGTGTAGCAGTGGGCAGGGAATATGGAGAACAGGGTTGGCCAGGCCACCCCAGAGACTCCATCAGCTCAATCTGTGCTGTGGAAAGGGAAGGCAGGCAGTAAAATCCACTTACTGGGGTCCACAACTGCCTGGAGAGTGAGGACCACCAGCACTGGAGTAACAGCAATCAGGCAGGAGGAAGAGTGCACAGATAGGCAGGAAGAAAAGCACACAGAGAAAGGTCTAGAGCATGGGGCACACAGCATTCAAGATACCTCCTGTCATCCCTTGCTAAGGCTGGCCCTGCCTGAGCTTGTACACAAAGAGAGCTGGAAGAAGAATCCAATCTCTTGTAAATTCATCTGGACATATTAGAAGGAGAGCCAGGAGATTTTGATGAGGCCTGACCGGACACTGGACAAGAGCAGAGGGCTACTGCTTCCACTCAGAGTCTGCAGCCACAGATTGCACACACACCAGCAGATGCAGACAGGCTACTTGCCAGCCCAGCAGGGCTCCCAGCCTATTTTCTGAAGATTTCTGCCCCATGCCCACAATTTTGCTCTACAGCTGGAGACATACCTTCATTTTCCCCAAAGGTCCAGCAGGCTACGGCAAAAGTTAGAGAGCCTTTCATTATTTGGATCTGATCTTTTGCTATTTGGACATCGTGGCACAGGAGGCATAGGGCTGCCAGGCAGATCCCAGCACTGACCCTCCTATCAACTCACTTGGGATAGATAGATAAAGCTATATAGATACCTGAAGAACAAACTGTGCATTTGCACCCATTTTGCACAGTTTGGTGCCTCTGGGACCAGGCTTAACACATGCATCCTAAACAGATGATCCAAAATCCTTTCAACATCTACCACAGATAAAGTGGAAAAACACAGTAGGTCTCCAAACTGCTCTGCAAACCACAGTGTATTAAGCTAAGTAGTCCTGCTTATCTCTTTTAAATTTAGAGCTCATTATACTGCAAAAAGACAACTCTCTGCTGACATGAAAACTGAAAGATAGAAGTAAAAAAAAAGCGTCTTACTAGTAAAACAAGAAATGCAAAAATTACACTCTTTTCCCCCCATTTATAAAATATAATAATAAAGAGTTTATAATTCTGTTAGTAAAAAGACATTTCCTCAGGGAGCAATAGATTAATTACTAATTACTCAGTCAGCTCTTGAGCTGTGATGCTTTGTATTCTTAAAAAAATAACCTGCAACTCTCCCTCCTCCAGTACAAAATATTTTTTTTTTACTTTTTTTTTTTACATTGCTGTGTAAGCAAAAGCCGCTGAAAGCTTCCAGAGCCTGTGAGACTGGTCCCTTGCTGCCTGGGATGTGATTATTTCACACCTTGGAACACTCAGATTTGTCTCCAAACTGTGTACTAAGAGAAAATGTCAGAGTTTCTTAATAGTTTCAGAGACATGATACGAAAAGGCATAAGCAGGTTTTCACACTGTGATAAGAAAGCCAGAAGTACTCACCAAGCTCAGATGGCTGAATGCGAGTGATGGGGCCTCACTTAAAAAAACCAAGAGTCAGAACACAGGCTCTGAGCTCTGTATTTCACTGCTTAGGAAAAAAAAAAAAAAAAAAAGAGGAAAATAAACAAGAATGTCTGCATTTTGGTCCTATAAGCCTGCTGGTTTTACCTTTTTTGGGGGTTTGTGTTTTGGTGCTTTTTTTTAAAGAAACCTAACATTCACGTGGCAGGGAATTAGTTTTTAGGAAGGCAAATAATCAGAGGCAATAATTGAAAACTACACGTTGCACAGGCAGGGTAGCACTGCCTCCTTGTTTTGATTCTTCTCTGGTGTGATTCATTTCGTTTTGATGACTGCTTTCATTTCAATATGTTGCACATCTAGGGATAGTTTTACTGGGAGAAAGCAAATGAAATAATTAGTATCATTAAGGAGGAAAAAGTGAGTGCATGTTTGAGGGGAGAGCTGGGCTGCTGCTATTTCTACCTTTGGTTAAGATGCTGTTTAGCTTGCTGCTTGCTGGTTTCCATCTTTTTCTGAAACACTTAATTGCTATATTTATTACAATTTTCTTTAACTTGCCATAATTTTATAGAGACTTCTATTTGGCATAGAACATTAGCTAACTAGGATTTTCTGAGCATTCTGCTGTTTACCCTGCTGCTAATAAGTATTTAATGATCTGAGATTTTAAAGTCATAACTATGCAAATTCTGGCCAGGTCCCTGAAGGACTGCAGTTAATTAAAAGCAAAGAAAAAGCAAAAGATTGGCAACACTTCCCCATCTTGTGAGATTAAGGCCAGTTGGTGTGTTTCAGGCTAAGAGGCATCTTCCCAGTGTGGAAGGGCACCACACAGTGATGGATTTGTTCCCTGGAAACAGGTGGGCATTTGAGGATGTGGGGTTGGTACCTCACATCCTTCAGAGAGCTGCCAGTTCCCTTTCCTAGGCTGAAATTTAGAGGGATGAACTTGGGGCCAGAAGTGCTTTCCACGCAGGGAGAAAGGTGGTGTTCACAGTGAGGCTGCACACGTTTGAAAAGAGCTTGGATGGATGAACTTGGGAGGCATCATCACTCCAGGTCTCCAGGAAAGGATGCCATATCTAGGAAACAATGGGGAACAGAACTCAAGGACAGCAGAGAACTATCAGAAAGAAAATGTAAAAGTAATATCTCAGTTAATAGAAATACTTTCCAGACTCCCAGTGTGGAAGTTGCATAAAGCACTCCTGAAGAAGCAACAAGCCAAAAGGCACAGGGAGTGAGAAGTGTTCTGCTCGGCCTAAGGAAGATTCCTTTTCTTGCCTGAAAAAGAATCTTCAGCGGTACAAAACCCTCTCCCTAAAGGCTGCATAACTACTCAGAAAGGAAAGGATCCTTTGGAAAAGAAGTGGAGCTCCAGAAGAATTGTGCTGTCATACTATAGGTGAAATTAAAAAGCAAATTGAGGAAGGCATTCAGACTTAAAGGACAGTATTTACCCATGATGTGTTTCATAACTAATTGTTTTTCTTATCATGAGAGATCTACCACCTATTATAGAGTTGGATTTACATCCCTTTCTGAAGAAGATGGACAAGAAATACTCAGATGAACTCCTCAGTGGAACATTCTGGCCAACAGGCAAAGAGGTGATGGAGGAATCTGGTAACGAAGTGCTGGCTTGGCCCGCCAGATAGAGCATGAGACTGGCAGAGAACTGGGCTAATCTTGTGCAGAAATACTAACCAGCATTTCATTAGAAGAAAAATTAGATTTTAGGGAACTGAAAGACCAGTCAGAAGATTAAATAAAAGACCATAGGGGAAAGCGCTAAAACTAGGACAAGAGTCGATTCTTACAGAACCTCCATGTCAAGGACAAAACTAATCAAGGCACTAAAAGACGTAAAGAGGAGAAAAATAGTGTCGCCTCTACATCTGTGCCAGGGGCCTGAGTAATAAAGAGAATAAGAATTGTTCATTTTATGAGCATAATGCCTAAATGGCATTAGGAAGGCCTGGTGGGAAAATCTGCATGAAAGGAATATTAAAATCAAGGATTTTAACCTAGCAGGGAGGCTCAAGTGGACAGAAAGAGAGGGGAAGTAACACACTGTCAGAAATGGCATTTTCTGGTATAGAGTCAGTGACAAAATACATACAGATTAATTTTCTGCCATATAGAGAATTCCTCCTGACTAGAGAAATAGGCTGACAGGAGCCTCATGAAGTTCAACAGATGAATGCAAGGTCCTGCATTTGGGCTGGACTGATGGACACTGGTGCTGCTGGAAAGGAGCTGCCAGTCCTGGGGGACAGGTCCACGCAGGGAAGGACAATGACATACCAAGCTGCACCAGTTGGATTGCAGCAGGTAGATGAGGGAGGGATTATGCCCCTTACTTTGCACTTGGTAGACCGTGTCTATAACAGCACATTCACTTTTGGCCCTCCAATAAAAGAAGGTGCCAGTAAATTGAAGCAAGTTCAGTGGAGGGTCACCAAGCGGAGGGTCAAGGTGCTCAGGGCTGGAACATTTGTCCTGTGAGGAGAGGTTAAGGATGTGGGCTTGTTCAGTTTGGAGGGGAGTTGATTTTGGTAGGACCTAACACCAGTTCCTTGGTACGTACAAGGCAGTCAATGAGATTAATCCAAAATCTTCACAGCGCCACATGGCAGGACAAGACACATCAAACACAAAACCAGGGAGGAAAAGGAGGTTCAGACCAGTTACAGAGACACATCAGCAGTGGGGCTGGGATGGTGAGAGATGATGCCATCTCCATCTGTGGTGGTTGTCAAGATTTGACTGGAAAACTCTAACTCGAGTTTGCTGTTGACCCTCCTTTGAACAATAAGATTGGAGCGGAGACTGCACAAGGCCCTTTCCAACCCTGATTATCAATGGTCCTATGAAAGTGATTAGGTACATCCAGAACGCACGAGAATACAGGCTGACTAGCTTTCTTGATAAAAGCTTTCTCCCAATTGACCTCTAAGAATTAAATTTGAGCAATGCATTGGGGGTACCTAAATATCCTTGGAAGATCACAGCCTTACAAATCACAGAAAATTGTATTCAAGAATGGAAGACATAGAGATTGTCTATCAAGTTCTTTCTAAAAAAATATTATAGAACTTGACTGCATGTGTTATGTCCAACCCATGTAAGGTCATCAACAGTACCAGTTATATGGTGGATTTGAGAGGTCATATACATGAATTTGAAAGCAGACAGAAACAGCCATAGGATTGTAAAATAATTTAGATTGAATAACACCTTTAAGATCATTGAGTCCAACTCAACCTAGCCAAGTCCACCACTAAACCCTGTCTTTTAAGCACCAGTCACATCTATGTGTCTGTTAAATAGCTCCAAGTGTCAAACTAGTCAGACTTCAATTCATGACCTGTGGAGTACAGTCTAGTGGTGTTTAGGAATATTTATCAAGTATCCAAGAAGCTTCAGGAGAGACAAGAAAGGTGAACAGGCTAAAAAGATAGTGAAAGCAAAAGCAGGAAGGTAATATCAGGAAAGGGGAAGGTGATACCCATGAATATAAATTAGGAGATGGACTTGTAGAAAATTTGTAAAAGAACTGAAAAAGCACATAAAATTGTATAAGTTTTGGAACAAGAAAACAGAACTGTCACTAACAGTGTAAAAAAGGCAGAAAATATCAGTTAAAAAAGTACTCTGGGGAAGGTCAGATGATGTATGTGCACCATTGATCATAATGAGCTAATTTCAGCTCCAGCTGTGATCAAGTATTTCAGGCTGTGCCTAAATAGGGATTTTCTAAGATAAGCAAGCCTGGACAATTTGTATGCTAGAGTTTTAAAAGAGACAGCCAGAAAAGATCTGGACCAGTACTGAAAATTTTTGATCAGACTCAGAAAACTGGGAAAGCATCCAAGGGTCAAAGGAATTCTGATGTTGTGCCAGTACAGAGTGATCTCAATGACAGGACTGATGCTGGTGACAGTACAGTAATAAAATTGTCAATGTGCATCTTGGAATAGATTATGGATTAAAAGTGGATAACAAAATTAACCATAACCAATACAAGTTTAAGGAAAAAATAGACATCATCAAACTAATGTGCTATAATCTCTTATGAGATTACAAGTCTGGTTCACACAAGTAATTAGGTTGATACGGCTGAAATGATATGTAATCATCATGACATACATTAGCTGGAGAAAAACTGTCTAAGTAATAAACCTCACTTGCAACACCAAATGGGGATTCATTTGTGAGCAGATGTACTTCTGTAATGCAGAATTCTTGTCACTCTGTTCTTTATTTATTTATCACAACCTGACAGAAAACTAAAAATGTCACTGATGGATTTTGCAGTTGAGGCGTATTTTTGGGAGAACAGAAAACAAACGACGATGACAAGTCAGGGCTAGAACAGCATTAACTGCTTTGGAAATGCAAATACGTATTCCAGTGTGAAATATGGAACCAACATCCATTTGTGAACAACGTTTCCTGTTCCTACTAATAGGAAGGGGTTTTCTCTCTTCAGAAGAAGAGACAGGGAAAAAAAAAACCCAACCAATCAAGCTTAGAGGCAATGAAGAAAGCAGCTGAATGAATTGATAGTGAGGTGCTGTGATTGAATGGACGGGTTACAGCAATACTTGGCTACAGGAAATGGAAAATTTCCAGGCAGGAATAGTAAGACAATCTTACAACCAACAGCACTGAAGCAGACTGAAGCGGTGACAGAATGCTGTATCTTGTCCTGAAGTGCACCACTTTTAAAAGCTGTTTAAGAGCACTGCAAGAATTTCTCAAAATACCAAAATATCCAAATGCCATTCCTTACACCAAAGGTTGTTACACCAAAGGATGGAATTTGGCCACACTGCGAGATCTATATGGCAAACTCCACTATGATAATAGAGAAAGGTAAAGACAGCATTATATGAAAGACAGACCCTTGCGTCAGTCAATGGAATTCAAGGAACAAGTAGTTAGAGAAAGATTTTGGGTATATTTTTGGGGACACATGTATAATCACAGTCACACTCCCCCATCCCCCTCACCACACAGTGAAGTCCTCTGCCCCCTAATCTACCTAACATGTCCCAGGGATGCCACAGAGGAGGGCAAAGACAGGCAGAATTCCCACCACAGAGGGTTAATTACAGGATTTGGATCATGAGAGGCAGAACAACCACTCTCTACATGGAATTTATGCCCCCAAGGTCAGGGAAACTCTCAGGTCAGATATATAAAGGGATGATATCTCCTTTCCTGAGGGACGGTGGCATCATCTCCAACCACATATGAATGCAACTGTTTCCCAGAACAGAGCAAGCAGGGGCAATTGTTCACTCTTGTATTGCTAGAGAACTGCTTGGCTTAAAAAGTTGGTGAGTATGAGCCCAGGAACAAGCAACTCTTCCCCTGAATTCACACACATATAGACTCTGGCTGACATTTGCAATCTGATTAGCTTTCTCATTATCTCAACTTTCAAACCATCATAGGCTCTCAACTTGAGGAAGCTGCTCTCTGAAGTTGCCTCAGTTCAAGCTCTCCAAACACGCCCATCACTGTGGGAAACAAATGACGACAGACGAGACCTAATCACAAACGGAAGGGAAGAGGGACTCCCACCAGGACAGCTGGTGGTGACGAGCTCAGTCTGCTTGAATCGTCTGGGAACTTGCAACCTCCTGTCACCAGCAAGCGGTTGGGAATGGGAGCATCGACAAGCTGAATCTGCAGCCCTGGTTGTTTGTGCACACAGGGGCATTGGCACTCTTCAAACCAAATTGCTTCATATGATTTTTGGAGCTCTGAGGCGAACAATGAGGGAGAACATTAACTGTTGTTTTGGGTTTTTTCCTAACCCTTTCAGAAAAAAACATTTTGAAGGTGTTTAAGGGAGGAGTGTTCAAGAGGGGAGAAAGTTCTGGTGATGTCAGCTCCTATCACCATGGAAACGGAACATTTTTAGTGACAATGGAGTCTTCCTCCTTGAGCTGATGGGTTGCAGGGGCAAGCAGGGCAAGGGCACATGAGGGAATTCAGCTAACTAAAACTATAGCTTCTGGCTTTCCAAGGAAGTGAGGAAATAACTACAAATGATTGCCTGAATACATGGTTTATATAACCAAAACACTGTTTGGGGCCATAGCAGCAAACAATCATTATGCTCTTTGATGAAATGTGCTGTCGTGCAGCGAACCAGATGGAGACATCTCAGCTATCCAGGAATACCCCACAGAATGGGCTCCACCTGCACCTCACTTCTCCATGCTACAGTCTATTCTTTGCAACCTCGTTGTTGTTTATTTGGAAAGGGAGAAGGGAAGAGAAAGGGCCAGAAAGTACAGTACATATTCTTGAAACTGAGAGAAGCTACATGGACTCTAGGCTGGGCATTGCTCCCCAGCATCAGGGATGTTTCCTTAGGAGTCAAGTTTATGGGCTCTCTTACAGAAAACAAGAATCCAGGATGATGAAAAGGAGAAGGCTCTTAGAGAAAACTGATTAGTCTCTGATCAGGATCTAACTCCCTGGCACAGAAAAATGTGCCAGACCTAATGCTTGGTGTCTTTCCTAAGTCAGAATGCTAAGGCAGCATCTGGACAGCATGGCTTCAGTAAGCTGGAGCCATGATCCAGGTGTGGAATTAATAAGGATAAAGGTTGGGGCTTACATTTGAGGTTAAGCAAAAGCCTACAGTATGTAAGGACAAGTTAAAGCCTTGGATTTGATTTAAACAGTGCAGAAAATTTTAATGAATTTCAAAGAATAATGAATTAATAACCACAAGCTTTTATAACTCGAAATACATTATATAGTCATTAGTTCTATATAACTAAACGGAAAAAATTTTCTTTAGCAGAAATCCTTTGACATCAGATATTTTAATGAGATTACTATCATTTCATTCTGACACCTCATGAGGACAATTGAATAGAAATCAGGAAACAAATTTCTTTCAGCTTTGGACCTGAAATAAAAAAATCCTCCACACAGATTATTTTATATCTAAGGAGTTGATTCAAACTCTCCTTGGCATTAAGAGAAGTTCAGATATGAGTTTGTTTTTTTTTCCTGGTACGGCTATCGGATGCACAAAAGGCTCTGTCTCTCCTCAAATTCCTGCCAGCAATGGTGACAGAAGGAAATATGTAAGGGAGTTTGTTCCCTTCTTGTCTAGGTAGTGTGGATTTCACTTGTTTTCTGCATGAACGATTGAGCTCTCCCTCTTTCATTTAGTATTGCGCCACTGATTTCACCATCTCTTCAGACAGCACCACTCACATACCACACTTGCAGGGACCCCAGGCAGAGCAAGACCCCGAGTTCCCAAGCCTTTTTACCTCATATGCTGGTTTTCCTGTGCCCACCTGGAAGAGAGTCTTTCTTCCAGCATACTGCAGCATATCACCCGCACAGAGGAGCACCATGGGCTCCAAGGTCCCCTTTTCAAACATAACCAGCTTTTCCTTCCTCAAAGGCTGCTGTGCTGGGGTCTTGCTTTCCCTGCATCCAGTCTCCAGCAATTTAGCCACCAGGAACTCAGGCTAGAAGATAGAACGATCTGGCTTTCCTCAGCACTATGTCTCAGGGGCTTTAACTAGCACTCCTCATGTCTGGCTGTTTTAAATCAGATGTTAATCACAGCAGGCTCAGCTACAAGAAAGGTCTTCTCATCTCACACATGTTGTTATTTAGAAAAGCCTATAGTTTTCGTCTCCCTGTCCTTCTTTCATGCACAACCTGGCCGAGAATCAGCCTTCAAATTTTTAGAGATGCACTGAGTTTGAAAATCTCTGCTCCTCCCAGAAGCAAACAATTATCTGCTCCTCCAGAGGGAATGACTTTCAAGTCTTGCTGTAGAAGAACTCTGTCAAAAGCAAATACAAAGACGGTGCTGCTCCACACCACAGGGGAAAACTCCACAAAGTGAGCTCAAACCCACTGCTAGCTCAGTCAGTAATACATGCACTTCCAGGCAACAGTGGAGCTGGTAATTCCTGGCTAAAGAAAAAATAAAATTGAGGGATTCTATCTCAAAAGATGTTCACTTTTTTTTCTGTGAGAAGAGCAATATAACGTATTTATTTCTGATTTTTTTTTTTATTATCCCACAAGGTATTCTAATTGAAAATTAGAATTCTAGGGAAAAAAGCACATCCCACTGGTATCAGAAATGGACATTATGCTGTGATTTCACAGGGAAATTCTGGTAGACTTTCCACTTGATACATGCAGAAGGGAAAAAATCAAAGCTTCACCATAGCAACTTTGTTGTAAAAAAGCCTCAAATGTCAACTTGTCCCAATAGTACTGTGCATAATGCTGGTGCAATACAAAAAACAAAAAGCCCTGAATAAAAAAACCTACATTCCTACCCTTGAAACACAGCTGCTGGAAACAGAAATGCTAGCTTCAGTTTGGTTCTGGTAAAGGTTACACCTCTTCTACCCAGATGTTTTAAAAACACAAGAACGCAGAAATGTTTCTGGGCAAGTTCTTCAGCTGGTACAAATTAATACCCTCTGCTGAAGTTGTGCTAGATAGATGGCTGCCTATCAGCTGAGAAGTTAAGCTACCTTGTCTGCTCTTTCTTCCATTGCCGGCTAACCCTAGCATGCCTGGTTCCAGCTTGGCAGCTGCACCAGAGTAGTACCAGAGTGGAAATTTTCTGCTTAGTTACATCATTTGTGTTCCATACAAGACTCTAGTAAACCCAGAGTTAAAAACCCAGAAATTATCAACCTACCCAGCCATGACAATGAAGAAATCCAGGCGGTTCCAGGTATCTCCAAGGTAACACTTCTTGCCAAAGATCCCCAGGGCCACCATCTTCAAGACCATTTCCATGGCAAAGAAGATGAAGATGAAATCATCAAACACCTGCCAAACAGAAACCCAAGATCGTGTTTGACAAGTATTCTCAGCCTTGGACTTTAAAATGTGAGAAAAATACTAATTTCAGTACTCCTGAAAATTAGATAGAGGCAGGGCAGGAAAAGTTTCTTCCATGTAGCCCTGGCATCACAGTTCCTTGCTGCTCAAGTTCAGTGAGGGCTTTTATAGTTTTTTTCACCTACAGGTGAAGTAACTGATGCAGACTCAGAGACTCCTTACATAGACTTGAAGCGTGGTGTTGGTCCAGCACCAGTGTATCTAAACCTGGCCAGGAAAACATTGTTTTTCCAAGATCCCCCCAGGAGGGACTCCTCATCACATTGCTGCAGATGGCTCAGCTGAGGACATAGTGCAGCTTCCCACACAGCTTGGACAGCATGTGCCCGTCACAGAGAGAAGCTTCAGATACCTGAAGACCTCAGCCATAACATCTCTGTGGATGACACCCTTTGCTGTCACCTTCTCTTTGGGGAAGCATCAAGCACAGCTAGTGTGTTTACAGTCTGCATGTACTCATGGCCCTTCTAAGCATTCCTTTTATTTCTCTCCCTTTGGGCATTCTGAATGCTACAGTATCTGTTGAATCAGTAATAGTCTTGCACATCACCAGACTACCAAGTGCATTGGAGGCTGCTATTCCCTCCTGCCTGGATTGTGTAACCTTAGTTATTTCTCCCTGGCTTAACTCTGACCTATGTGTCTTGTAGGTGTCTGTGTTAGAAAACCGCTGCTCACATGCATGTTCAGGAATATTAGCAAGTGTTCAGTATTGCATAGTCACAAGTAAAGTTGATTCATTCTCTCTCTTGTCCCATTCCCCTCTTCAAAGCCAGCTCTTGCCATTTTACAACAGGATAGCTCACTGCCAGGGACAGTCTTGCCAGCCTCTCTGGGAGGGTATCGCCCACACGCTGAAGGAAAGCATGCATGAAAATCTGTGACTTGGACTGAAACACCATCACAATAAGAAGGAAATCTGCTTACCTGCAAGATTTTACACCTGTCAGAAAGGCAGTCCATATCCTCACATGGCTGGTACATTCCCAGGGTAACACAGTTTAGCAAAATCACCATCATGCTGACACACTCGAACCAGGTGGAAAGGAGTCAAGGAAAACTTCTGCAAAAGCATCGTGGCTGAGATAAGCCTGCTCTGGGCTCGAAGTAACCAAATAGGAAAATTAAGGGAAAGAAGTGCTAGTAGGCTGATTTATTACATTCCCACCTTCTCTGCACTCAGTTCATCACTACTCCATTCCTTCATCAAGCCAAAACTCTTTTGTAAAAGGGAAAGTAGAGGTAGCACAAAAGGCCTAAGGTACTTACACAAGTCAAATCATTGCCATAGTCAAACATATGCTTGCTCCTCTGCTGGTTGAGGATTTGCTAAATCCCTTCCCTCACTAGTTTACTGAATCCTCCACATACATAGAAGAGACTTTCCAAGGTGCCCTATACCTGAATGTATCAGAGAACTCCAAGATCTAGGGATCTAAATCAAAATGAGCAGATTGATCTCTGCATAATTTTTGCTCTTCTGGGAAGGGGGTACAAGATGAGACTAGAACTCTCCCTTGTCCCCTTTCAGAGAAACTTGGGGGTAAAGAGGAGCCTCCGGCCCATCTAATCTGTTACTATGCCTCCAGCAGTGACCCACGCTGTATAAACTCCACAATGTGCCCAAGTTACTTAGTAACTATGAGGAGAAATTGTGTTTCTGACCCCAGCTGGTGGTCTGTTTATGCCCTAAAGCATGAGGATTGATAGTCCTTATAATTGTTTTCTCAGCTATGCTGGTGTCCCTGCAGATGCTTTGCTTATTCATTTGAATCCTTTGTTGGTAATCTTGCTAAAATATCTGCTTCGATAATAATTGGCAGCCCTAAGCTACATTGGCTAATTATACTTTACATTAAAAACTGTTCCCTCCTATTTATTAATAATTTGTTGTGTTATAATTTCATCAAGTGCCACTTCGTTTATGTATTAGAGAGGTGGATAAAAATGGTGTATTTATGTGGCCTTTGTACTCTACACATTCTAGCTGCCCCCTCTCACCATCTCTCTCCTCCTGGAGGAGTTTTAAAGCCTGATACACACTTATCCAAGAACCTATTTACAGTATTTTAGCTCTAAAAGTGGGTGCATTTGTGCAGTACTTTCCAGTGTTCCCATTGCAAAGCAGTGATGTAGAGTGAGTAGATACATTCCAGCCTCTGGCAGAAACATTCTTGGGCATTTTGCATGCCTCACAATAACGTACCTTCCCAGTTTCCACTGTCAGACAATTTCATATTTTTTAAATAGAAGAGGCACAAAATTATCTACTTAAAATACAACTCACTGAGTGCATCCATTTTCAGTCCTTTCAGTACTGAATCTAAAAGAGTGGCCTATATCTCTGATCACTTCTGAAAGACATTCAGCTTCTGTGGTTTGTTCTGAGCAACTCTTCCATACTCATTCTCTGACAGTGATTTATGACTAAACTACACAATCTTATCTAGAAGGTTATTAATTCTCTCTCTTCTTCCCCACCTGGTTTGTGGTGAGCTACCTTCTGTTGCAAAATCAGACAAGAGCAGACTGCTAGTTCTACTGTTCAAATTATGCTCTAAGGTGATTTCAAAAATGTGTTATCACTATTGCTCATAAAGTTAATCCCATGTGCTCTACAAAGTAATGCACATGAAGCCCATCCTCAATGTAGGCTTCAAAACCAGAGCCCTTTTCTGAAAGGAATGCCCCAGAAGGGCACAAACAATGTATTTTCACTCAGTGTCTGTGCAACACATCTTCGAGTTTCCACCCTCCTCTCTCTTGCACATTTCTTTAAGGATCAAGTGTGAAGCCCAGGAAAGCAATTTGAGAGGTTTCCATTAGCTCACACAGGGTTTTCAGATTAGACTGCAGTTCTTTTCTGGACTCTTCAAAATCTGTTCGATGTCACCATTCCATTACAGAACTACAGAATGGTTGATGTTGGTAGGGCCTCTAGAGGTCATGGTGTTCACCTTCTCTACTCGAAGTGACATCAACTACAGTAGATTGCTCAGCGTTGCATCCACTTAGGGTTTGAATATCTACAGGTATAGAGTCACCAGAACCTCTCTGGGCAATCTGCTCCAGCATTTGACTATTTACACTGAAGAAAAGTGTTTTCTTAAATTTAAATAGGACACATTCCACTTTTCAGGCTGTGACTATTACCTCTTGCCCTGTCAAGGGCCATTACTGAGCAGTCTGTGTTGTTTACTCCTCCTATCAGGTATCAATACACATGGATAAGAGCTCCCTAAACCATCTCTCCCCTCCATGCTGAGCAGCCCCAGCTCTCTCAGCCTTTCCATTTTGCAACAGGTGCTTTGACAGTTACTGGAAAGGCAGCACCAGTGAAGCCCTGATGGAGGGATCAGTGCTGAACGACATTCTTCAAGGGGCCAAAATAGTTTCAGAGCAGGCTGAGCCAATGCTTGCCAAAGTCCTTCTCCCTGGGCATAAGGGGGTCAGAAGATATGTGGACAAAACCAGGGCCTCAAACACTCCTGGATTAAATTAATGCATGACAAATGAAAAGCAGAAATTGTTTTAAAAGCCAGTTAGCTTTTTTTCTCCAGAAAGTATGACACGAGACAGCTGGAGGCAGAGAGCCCTATTCTGACTACAGCCAAGCTCAAGAAAGCCAGGAGTTTTTATCTAACACATGCATCTTCTATGAGCATGCTTTGGCAGCAGCAATGCCAAGGCATCACACTCCCATGCTTCTCTCACTGCCCTTGCACTGCCCGCCACAAGACCATGCAGACCATGGCAGGATGCTGTCAGTATCTGGTGAGACCCTGAAGCACAAGAGCTGACAAGCCAGGGCAATCACTCCCAAAAAGCTTGAAACTTAGGCCAGCTATGCAATCTCATCTCATCTCTTGCTCAAAATTTTATGACCAGTTGCAGATGATTTCTTCTCCCCTGCTTTTTAGATATCGGCTCTCAAAGTTTGCCAGCATTGTCCAGGCTTCCCCAGAATATCACAGAACTGCTGGCCATTCCCAGACAATTACAGTGACTTTAGAAAAAGCCACTGCCCCACTGTTTTCCTTCCAGAGCAGTTGGAAACACTGAAAAAGCACATCAAACCTGCAGCAGAAAGGAAGCAAGTGCAAGGAGAAAACCACAGCATCTCCTACCCCAAATCAAGAGAGATTGCTCCCTGCCTGGGTCGGTGAAGGGGGTAATTAGGACTATCTGCTGCCTTCAATGTGTCACTGTTGTCAACCACAGCTACTGCCTCTTGTCACCACAGCAACAGCCTGCAGCCAGGTTTATCATCTTTCTTTTGGTGATGCCTCCCCTCTCCCACATCCCTCCCCCCACCCTTTTCCCTGAGCCTGTAATTAATTGCAGCTGCTGACAAAGCTGGTCTACATAATCTACATCATTCAGTCAGAAGTTTCATTATTAATTAACTTCTTTCAAAGTTTCAATCTCCAAATTACAAACAAAACCCATGCACGTGTTCTCCCCACCCCACTCCAGCCCTTCCTCATTGCTTCTCTCCCTTCCCACTGCCTCATTCCCAATATCTTTCGCAGGGAGTTTTGGGGCCTGAAAATGGTTTGGAAAACTAAAAGAAGACCCACACAATTTCTGCCCATGGTCAGCTTCTCTCCTTGGCCACCACAAGGTGCTTCAGAGGATAGTACCAGAAAATTCACAACAATCCACTATGTAATAACTTGCCGTTAAAGGAAGGGACTTTTTCCCCTCTAACTGTGATAGTTCACAGTTGATTCAAACCCTTTCAGATAAAAGGACCATGGCCATCATTTGAAAAAAGAAATACAGCAAAAGAGAAGCATCTCCTGAGTTAATCACAGAATATTTTCAGTTGGGAGGATCCACAAGGATCCTTGAGTAACCATGGGCTGGTCTCATCATCCACATAAGTCTTCCCTCCTTAAAACAGTTGTGTTCATTTCAGCACTTTCTGGGGACATCTAGATTAACTATATCTTGCCTAAAAAACTTGTACTGGTTCTATAGCTGGTGCCTGCCTGTGGCAGGAAGACTTTCCTTTGCTGCTGGGTGCTAATCCTGTCCTTCTGCACCCCAAGCAGGGCCTGGCCAGAGACAGCCACTGTGAATCTATTGACCCTCCACCCTGTCCTCCTATGGACAGGGCAACTCTGGGATGAGGATGCTTTCAATAGGGATGTGGATCACCAGCACACACCAGGAGAGACCCATCATTCACCACAAACTGTCTGGGATGCACTGAAAGCCACAAGCTACAGGACAGTTAAGGAGATACACAGATGTTTCTGGGACATGTTTTGTAGGTAGTGCTTAATAACACAACTGTGCATAATGGAAGATGATGTTAGAAACAGGTGATGTGAGACAGGCAAAGCTTTTGGGCTCAATTTCTGAATGACAAATAGCAGAAGAAAGGTCTGCTGTGCTGGAGCTGTAAATACCTTGCACCTAAAAAGCTGAGTACCACTTAAGGTTCTTAGAATTGACTTCAATCTCTGTTTTCTATGACTGACAAAAACACAACAGAGCAAAATAAAACAGTGCTTTTGAGTCTCCTCTCTTCTTCCTCCATCATCAGATGCAGAGGCACAAGCAGCTCCCCAGAGGCTAGCACTCCTAACAGCACAGAAAACATATAAGCTTTATAAGCATGACAATTCTTTAGTGTTTCCTACTTCTATTTCCAAACTATTCCTAGGGTATGCCTTGTGCCAATTAAGAGCTGAATACCTCAGACCTATTTAATGTGCAGAGAAATGTCTCACTAAAAAGCATTTAAAACAAGGGTGAACAGCTTGCCAGCCCTATGGTATGGCTAGTCATGGCAGAACTTGTTCCTGCCCCAAAATTGAGAGAACAGTTCAGTGACTCAAGTGGAAACATGCACCCCCATGCAATGCATCCCAAACACCAGCCACCCCCCATGCAACTCTTTGTGATCTCCCATCTCTGAGCTCCTGCCGTGCAGGCTCAGCTGAAGACACTCTGCATCACATCTGCATGAGCACTCATCTCTGCTTCCCCTTTGGGCTCCTCCTCACCTACCACTCATCCCACCAGCTAAATGACTTCACCCTCTCATTCCAGTCTGCAGTGATTACATTTTCTTTACCTCCTTTTGAAACAAGCTAAGGACAGAACTGTGTTCCTTCCCTATTTTCCTCCCCTGCAAGAAGCCAGTAGGATGCTCTACCTGGAGCAGGACAGTTAATATTCCATTTATAATGGAAGGAGGAATTTGTTGTGAAGGTCAGAGAAAGCAACAGCTCCAAGGGAAGAAATGCTCATTTTCTTTACCTCATTGCAGTTGTCTTATTAAATGTTTTCACAGGCAAGTTTCCCTCTTTGCCCCCTCCCACTTTTTCTTATCACCACTCAGCTTTTGTGGGTTTTTTCCTTCTCTGTTGATACATGGAGTTTTGCTTTTTCCTACAAAACAAGCTGGCAGAATCAACAGGGTTCTTTCTCTTCAGCCTCAGTCTGCTGAACCAATGCACTAGAAGTTGAATGAACACTGTGTTCACATGAAGGAAAATAGCTCTCAAAATATCTTCGTGTTCAAATAGATCAAAACAATCAAAACATTTATGAAAACAAGAAATTTAAAAAATCCTACTTTGGAAAGACTGAAGCATTCCTTCTATGTCTTTTTTCAGTGCAGAGATAATTTTCAACATAAAAGAAAAAAAAACAAAGTTTGGGGTTTTTTTTGACCTGACATAAAACAACCTGGTTTTGGGCTCTGGGTTTCAGTTGGAAGTCAAATGCCAATACTCAGAATTGCAGTGTTGGGATTTCATGGTGGCCAAATCACAAGGGCATTTTGTAAAGCTTTTTTCTCAAGGTTTTTCACTCAAGGTTGACATGCTCTGGGTGTTTCCCTGTCATGCAATCTTGCACATGTTTGCTTTCATCACGCTATCATTTATACACTTTTCTCATGAAAGAGGAGCACTTGAACTTCAGGCACCTGACATAAGCATTGCTAATGTCTTCAAGCCTTCAATAATATCGATGCAAAAGAAAGGACTGCGGTACCATGAAACTAAGTCCCGGTTTGAAAGTCAGGTGTCTGCTAGGGACGGCAGGAGCCTCCCTTGGAATGAATAAGGTAAACCCCCTCCCCTCGAATTAATATAATTTTGAAATTAAGGGGCTCTCAGGCAAAGATATGGGATAGGAATAACAGTTCTTTACTAGTGTGTATAACAAGGCAAACAAACAACAATAACTATGGCATTAATAACAAACAGAATCAGGGACCCCGTGACAGAGACGGGAGAGGATGGAGGAGAGGCTTTGCACCACAAACCCCCTGGGGCAGTCGATCCCGGGTGCCCCGGCAGGACTGTGAGGAACACGGAGCTGGAAGGGCAGGAATGGGCAGAGATCCTGGGGCAGGGGATGGACGAGATGTGTCAGCAGCTCCGCGGCGGTGGCTGCGCTGCAGGACGGCCCGGCAGGGCAGGGGCTGCGGAGGGGCTGCAGGAGAAGGAGCAGCAGCAGCAGCTCCGCCTGGGTCGTGGTGAATTCCTTTCCCTGAGCAACAACAGCTCCGAGTGTGTCCTCCTCTGAAGCCGAAGAGCGAGATGAGCCAGCAGCTGCCCCTGCCCTCCCTCGTACCTCTTCCCCACTTCCCCCCGGGCCCAGCCCAACTCTTTGTCTTCTGGAGCCCCGTAAGTACCAGCAGTCAGGTTTCCCCACAACAAATGGGGAAAATTCGATAGGTAAGAAGGAGCAAAAGGAAGGACACCTAACGCCCAACAAACCGTTACATTGATTTGAGAGGCATTGGAAAGACTTAACTTGCGTTGGTGTTACTGGGAGGCAGGACAAGAAACTGCTGAGGAGGGATGCAGTAGAGAAATTTGAAATGCTTGGCAATGCTTCTATGTTTCTGCCCTTTGGAAGGGACATACTATCAAGAACAGATTCAGCACAAGAAACCAAAGACTCAGTTGTCCCCATATTTATTGAGATGAACACCAAAATAACCAATCACCATAGGCCAGATTCTGATCTTACTTTCAAGGGCTGCTCAGAAAGTGGGTCCTGTAGGAGGCCACACGGGCTTCTGGCTGCATAGCTCAGTTTTCATTAAGTTCTAAGTTAAATTTGAATTTAAGTCAGTTGTTTCTCAAGCACCACATCCTATTCCCCTTCAGAATTTGGCAAGGATTGAAGATGGATTTAAAAAACTTTGGTTAGGTTTGCTTTTTTTCCATTATGGAAACAAAATGAAGCAAATTCTCATTTCTTTAAACTCTTTCCAAAAGGATTTATTTAGCTCTTCTAAATGCATCCATTAAACTCTCAAGTCCACTAGAACCAAAAAATAATAGAAAGAAATTTCTGTTAGGAAAAACATACAGTGAAGATTAAGAGGCTAAGAAGGAACCTGAATTAAAAAGAGGTATTAAGACAATAACACAAGTCTTCAGACACTCCAGAAATAAGGAGACAACAGGAGATCTGACCTAGTGTGGGGTCCCTAATCAAACAGGAGGCTGCAGGGGGAAAAAAAAAAAAAAAAAGGCTTCTTTAAGATACCTTTCACCACCAGGACTCACTGGTACTAAAGCTAGCATGAGTTACACTGAGAATTCTGGCTGTCTGTCACACCACTTACATGGATTCACATAGGTCTTGTAAAGCAGCCTGGTGTTTTCTCCAGGAGAGGTATGCAGACCCCACCGCTTATTATTCAAATATCTCACAAATACCATGCATCTTCATCAATGCTACTGCACAGCTCTGCTATTAATGATTACCTCCTGCCTGTAGCAGCTGAGCCCCAGAGCTTCTCAACCGATAATGACCCACCTCCAAATTGGTCTATATTTCAGGGTGCAACAGAACATCTGTTAAACAGTGTGCAGCATTCCTACAAAGCTGTTTACTACAAAAAGCATGAAAAAATACTGAACCTAGAAAAGAATCCACCTGCAAATTTTTTTAGGTCAGATGAAAGTAATTACCCAAGTTTAAACTTAAGCAGGGTATTAGAGGTAATGACTGTTCCTGGAGAAAGAGTTTTTTAATATGCTCAGATGGCTGGGATTGTGGTTGCCTGTCTTTCTTGCCAGGAAAGCAATACTCCACCATGTTGTGGAACCAGTTCAAGACTGACTTGAGGAATCACACCTCCTGCTGACTCCCAAATGGTGCCTCCTGCAGCATTCTGGCTCTGCCTTGGAGCTTGCTATCCAAAATCTGACCTGGCTTCACATTAAAAGCTTCAACAAGGTCAGAACTGAGGCAATAGGACTGCAGCTCGGAACATTATTATGCTGTGTGACAGGTGAAAGAATTTTGCTCCAAAATCTCCTAGTCAGAATGGCAGGTTCAGCAGTTGCTTCCTGCTGCAAGTGGAGTCAGGAGTAGCAGACACTAGAGAAGGACCAGCTGAGAAAACTCCCTGAAGCACCAAAACTGGGGGCCTAATTTTAAAGTTCTTATTGTTTACTGATATTTCACATAGCACAAGCAGTTTGCTATTCACATCAGTAGGGGCTAAGTAGGGACCTTAGAAGAGTTAGTCTTTGATTTTGGACTCAGTTGGATCTCTGCTCCAGAGAAGAGCTAAATGGGCAGGCAAAACCAAGAACGTATTTGTAGTTCAGAAGTGATTTCAATTTGTAATGTGCTCCAGAATGACAAAACCTGAATTTTACCAGTGTAGCTGAATGTTCTGATACAGTGCCCCATTATCCATGACCCCAGGAAGAGACATAATCAGAGAGACTGGTGGAGTCACCATTCTCTAAACAGAGCCTTTATTAGAAATTCATCTGATAAAATAAATTTTTATCAGAATTAATCTAGCTGTGGTTAAGCTTACTTGGTGGAAATTTCCTTCTAGAGTATAAAAATAGTGTTTTGCAAGGGGAAAGGAAAAAAAAAAACCAAATCTCCCAATCCTGCCTCTGCTTCTGTGCTTCCTTGCCCTGTCACCCAGCAGCTCCATCCAAAATTGTGTAAGTGTTCCTCAGCACCTGTCAAACTGATGCAACAATCCTGCCATGTTTGGTAGTGCTGCAGTCCCTTCTTTTACCTTCATATCATGATAGATTTGAACAGGGTCATCATCTTGGCTGGGCCCACTAGACATAACCATTAAATAAATACAGCACCATAAGAGCAGTGTTTTTGTGACTCAGTTTCAAGGAAGGAAGAGCAAAGAACAAGCGATGACAGATTTGGGAGGGCAGGGAAGAGAAATTTAGGGAAGGAAAGCCTTACTTGTATGCCCCCTTACTGCTCTTAATGTTGTCAGGTTTGCTTACGGATGAGTATAGGGTTTCTCCTCTTGTTGTGGGTTTTAGGTTTCATGGGCCTTGGGAAACCATCTGTGGGGCACAAAGAGGATGTGCCAATGAACCTCCTGAAGCAGGGGCTGCTATGCAGCTCCCACTCACTGCCCAGGCTTGAGCTGGGAGTCACTGCCCCCAGATTGGAAGCACAGACTTGCAAAGGAGAGAAATTTGGGTCCTGGATGCTGAACTTTACTGCAAATACAAAGGAAGGATGGAATGTCTTTGAATAAGAAGCCATTTCCCTGGAGAAAAATAGCGTAGAAGAAACTTCACCAGCACCAAAGGGCTAAAGCCCACCAAACAATAACTGTGCTCCTGTTCCTTTTCCTTGCACTGGTTTCTTTGTTCAGCATTGCTGTCTTTCTAATCCATAGCAGTTTTCAGATGTTAAAGACTACTTTTTCCATTATTTGCAGCTTCCCACCTATCCCTGTCAAAGGCCACACAAGTTCAAGTTGAGCTAAGAGGGATATACAACTCAAATATATCTGAAAGGAGTGCAGGGCACCTTTTATAAAAGGTCATCTTGCCTTGCAGGAATGTGAAGATGACAACAAAAATACAAAAGGCAGATTAAGGACTTTCTCACAGTTCTAAAAGGTGTGTATGCCCTTCTGCACAGGGGCTCTTCTCTCTGCAGGTTTCAGGGCAGTATCGTGTACCCAGCACATCACCTGGTGAAGGATGTGGAAATGAGCACCTTGCTCCTCCAGACAGTTTCCAAGGCTAAATTATCTTAGAGGGTACTCTGCCTCTAGCAGAAGTCCTAGATTAAACAGGCAGAAAGGCAGAGTGGCTTTATCGTTTCTCTCTTCTCCCAGCAGTGTGATGTTTTCAGTGGCTGGAGCATCACTAAATCCTATGCTTGGTGCTTAGCTTAGCAGGCTTTTCTGATGAGTGCTTCAGTAGAGGAAAAAAAAAAAAAAAAGACACATGGTGACAGCTTTGCTGCAAAGTAAATAAAGATTAATTCAGAAGTGTACAGAGTGCTCAGGTAAGGTCACTCAGAAAAAATTGCATACAGTCTAGGCAAAATGCAGGGCAGTAACAGAGAGCTGGATATGAGCTCCTGTTGTTTGTTTCATTATTGGCTGTAATTAAAACATAATTTTCAGAGTTTAATTTGTCACCACCCCATTTTTTGAATGCCCCATTTTCTTCTCACAGTTTTTAATTCTTTTGAAAGTTTGTAGCTGGCCACTCTACCCTGGTTCCCAGAGGGTATTCTGGAAGATTTGGCACCAATGTGCTGCAGGACACGTGCCTGGAGAAAAGACTGCAAATGACTGAGGCCAATCTGTCTCAGAAGATAACTGGAAGCTACGAGCTTCAGCCAGGCTCACGGCAGCTGCTGGAACCTCCTCGACAACACAAGTGGCATGCACTCCTGAAAAGGAAGGTCCTGATCTGTCTGTGTGACAAAGGGCAGGAAAGATTCTCAGTATTCAAGCTTCTCATCTGAGGAGGAAAAGAGACTGTGTGGAGGGTGAGCAGATGTGTCAGCACTTTCTTAGTACATCTGGTCTCTTTTCCATCCCTCTCCCCATCCATCCTGCAACAAAGAGCAGTCAGTGAAAGTGAGATTATATAAATCATCTAGTACTTTCCTTCAAGACACCGTGTGAACTTTCCCTGAATTCCACATTACCTCTTTAGGTACATAAATCCTTCCCCTTTGTTACTGATTAGAAAGTGAGCAGAAAAAGAGCAGGGTTTTTTAAAAGTGTCCCCTGGTTTAGGTTTTCCAATGCATGAGCTTCTTAGAGACTGGTTTTCAGGAGTGTGTAATACTTTTAATTCCTAACACAGAAAAGATCTGTGAGCCTCTGGCTCCCACTATCTCAAGTCAGATGGCTAAAGACCAGAGTTCACATTAAAAAAAAACCCCAAAACAAACAACATTACCCAACAATGACACAGTAAGTTATTGCCAGGGCTGCATTAAGGTCCAGGTGTTCCTGACACCCAGTACATGTTCACTAAAGGCCTCAGCTTTCTGGCTAGTTGACAGATTGCACCATGCCAGGGAAAGGAGCCAACATGACTCATGCTCAATCACTTCCATGTCGACAGTGCTGAGTGCCGTTTTAGGGGGAGGTTAAATGCTGAGAATGTGCTAAGCATTAACAATATTAAAATATTATTAGTATTATTTATGAGATAACTCCACGTGTCCTAGATGATGCTAGCCAAGATCAAATTATGCAAAATGTTACATAAACATGCGGTAGAACATGCTGCCTGCTCCAAAGGATTTTTAATCTAACTGAACAGGACAGGCTAACAATGCATTATGATTTCTGCTCTGCACACAAGAAGCAAGAACACAGAGAAATGAATGCATTTACCCAAGGGCAGTCAGGAGACACGGGACACAGCTGGCAACTGAGCAAGAGTCTCCCAAATTGTTCTCCAGCATCTTTGACCTAAGAGCAATCTTTATCTCAACTACTACTCCATCTGATGAGGACAATGCTCACAGGGAAAGTGATTTCCCCAAAAATCTTTCGTGGGAGCAATGGGAGAAGTGTCCAAGCTCCATATGTAGAGGCAAGTAATTTACTGCATATAGATTATCATGAATGGAGGGCTCTGTGCATTCAGAGAGGTTTCTGGCTGTTCAGGTATGCAGGATAAGCAGGCAAGAGGCAGAAAACACATGCTCTCTACCTCCATCTTCCACTGATACCGTCACTGGGACCTCAAGATAAAATTCAGTCCATAGTTGTGAGAGTGTAACACTAAAATCATTCTAACACCTACACATCTCATTTGCTACCTTCCAAGGGCACTTCAGGTTCCTTTAATAGAAGCATGCTATATAAGCACAAGTTACCAACACAACTGACTGCAGAACGACCATCTCTGAAAAAGGCAGGTCCTACACAGCATGTTGCTTATCGGGCAGGCTAGCTAAAGCCTTCATCAATCAGAGCAGCATAGCTCTACTGCCTCTTTGATGTCTTTCTGCCTGTTGTATTCATCGCCTCTATTCAGATTTAGGACTGGTATCACATTTGTATTCCTATGACCTATTTGTTTTCATATAGATTCAACTTCACACTCTATTTATTCTAGAGTTTTTGACAGTCTCTGGAAATATGTGTTTCTTCCTCTTATTTACAGTCTAACTTATTTTTCCCTGTACCGTTTCCAGTCAGAAATTTTGATTGTGCATTAATCTTACTTCATTTTGGACACACAGATGATAGCCTAGCCCATAACCCCATCCTTCCTTTCTAGCCATGTCAAGTATTTCCTTTTCTCTTTTCAGAGTCTCTTATGAGCCTTTTAGTTTTAACTTTTAACAACCATTCCTCATTCTGACTCTGCAGGAGCTGCTTCTTTATTGGATTACTCTTCAGTACCTCAGATATCCATCTTCTGTCATATTAATTTCTGAGCACCAAGGGATCATGTGAATTTTCTCTGTCCCATGCAGGTCCCCCTCACCTTCACTAGGTCAGCTACCCTCACATTCCTGCCTCCTCTCCATAGCGCACACTGATTTAATAATACTGCCACTGCAAAGGTGTCCCTGCCTACAGCAGGGGGGTTGGAACAAGATGATCTTTAAGGTCCCTTTCAACCCAAACTATTGAATGGTTTATTGAGAGTGGTGAGGCACTGAAAATGGTTGCCCGCAGAAGCAGTCCTTTTTCCTGGGAGCGTTCAAGGCCAGATTGAATGGGCTCTGAGCAATCTGGCCTTCTGAAAGGTGTCCCTGCCCTTGACAGAGAAGTTGGACAAGATGACATGTAAGAACTCTTCCAACTCAAACCATTCTATGATACTTAACTACATCACTTCCACAGAACACTTCCAGAATTTCCCTTCTGCTCTTCACATCTAAGCGACGTTACCACAAGGATGGAATAAAAAATGATTGCTTAGCTAGAACATAGCTAGTACAAAATGTTGGGGAGCAGAGTACAAAACCCAGCCACCCTCCCCTAACCAGAGGGCAGGGCTCTCAGCAGCCTGCAAAGGTCTGCAGGGAAGGCTGCATCATGAAGCAGACATTTCAGCCCCTGGACAGCAGATTGCCAAGGTAAAGAGTCACCAAGTTATCAGTAGCCTGCCCAGCTCAGCAAGACGAGACATGGTCAATGAGGAGCACAGATATATCTGATAAATTAGTTCTTGGTGGATTAGGATGGCTGCTTCCTGCCCTGTACAGCCCTGTCAAAGGACCCATCAGGAGCAGTAGCTTCACGCTCTGCTCTCTGTGATATCATCTCCTACTAGACTCAGGATACCTACAGTAGAAAGACTTCTGCAAATTTATTTTTCAAACCCTACATGCAGTATTTTTTCAAACACACATAAGCAGTGACTTAAACTCCTCTTCCCTACACAATCTTTTTGTTCATCTGAGAATGATTCTTCCTGCCCACATAAAATCAGACATGGAGTCAGAGATGTAGTAGGAAAAGCTACCACAGAAGATTTAGGCTCCTTACTCATAATCTACCCTTGTATTTCAAGACTTACTTCCTACAGATTCTTAGATGCCTGACAATGACCTGTGCCCCAAGCACACATCCATTTTGCTCTCAGGATGCACACTGCTTAAAATGCCCATCCCCATTGAATGCTGTGCAGGAAGGATGGTTGGTTTGGTCCGGTCAGGTAAGGGTCAAAAATATTTTCCCTCAAGCAGCTGTAGTCACCATTTATCAGCAAGGAAAAGAAGGGAGGGACAGCCCTGTCATAACACCTCTTTGAAAAAGGAGAAATCCCCTCTGCAGCACTGTTTTTTTCTGGAAGAGGAGCTGTCATACCTGTTCCTGTGGCAGGAGGCTGAAGCAAGAGGCATCAGCACCTGCACAGCCTGTACAGCACAGCCTCCTCCCAGGCACACTTTGCCTAAAGAGCTTTCACATTATTTATGACAGTGAGTGGAAGGAAAAGAAAAACCAGAGCATAGGTCAGGATAGTAGAGACAGACTTGGCACACTGTGAGGAGACAGCCACTGTGGACACCCACAGTAAATCTCAAAGAGCGACTGCAAAAGAGCTCCCATCTTTCACAGAAAGAACAGCCTGTCCCTAAAGCCAGCTCCACTCCCCACCCCTCTGCCATCAGTGAGGGTGACAAATCCCCAGCTAACAGCAAGATGGCTGATGTTCTGAAGCCACATTGGCACCCTTGCCAGGCAGTACTGGGGGCCAGGGCAGTCAGAGAGTGCCAGATCTGGAGCCAGACACCCACTCAAACCCCTGCATGCTGCACCAGGCTGATAAAGCAATTTTCCGCACACCACTCCCCCTCACTCCACACTCTTCCCACACACCTGTCACTAAAATTGGTGAGAAGGATACAAAGAAAAATCAAATTTGCACTAATATTTTGTGCACAGTGACCCATAGTGTAATTTTCTCATTGTTTAAATTTAGCTTCATTTCTGCAGCATAATTAGTTTTAGCAATGCTTAAAAAAACAAAAAAAAACAAAAAAAAAAACTTCTCAGCCTCACAGAGCCATAAGTTTCCAAATGACAATTGTCATTTCAGGCTGCACTGTCATGTACAAAGCCTTTAGTGGTCCTGTCTACCTCCGTGCTTTAAGACCATTTTCACAAATACTCCACATATAGCCCTGATCCTTTCCTCTCCTATTAGTAGTCACACTTTTCCCCTCATGCTCTTCCTTTTGGCTTCCCAATGCTGGCTGACAGGATTTTGTTTGAAGGTGGATAAAAAAGAAATGATAGAGTAATGTTTGCCCCACTACTGGCTGCTACATTACAGCTTTTCAAAGCAAGTATCCTATGCATATGTAACATACAGAAGGATATAGGCCACCTACATAGGACAGTCATCAGCTGACACAGGTCTTTCACTGGGAAGGCATGTACATTCAGGTGATTTGATAGTCTGTCAAGTGATTTGTTTCCTCACATAGAATGCCCAGGCTTTTTGATGACACATTTGATATACGTATTTTTAAATTATCAAAGTCCTCTATTTTAAACCATTCATACCTATTTGGAAACTTAATCTCTGTCTTGAGAAGTCCTTTTCTTGCCATTTTTGAGAATTGCCCAATTTTTTCCAATTAACCCGAGTTTAAAAGAAACTGAGAAATAAGCAATCATTTTTTTTCTCCTCATTGCACTGAAATTCTCTGCTCTGCATAAGGAACTGCCACCATCAAGGTTCAAAACAAAGCCTCTAAAGCCAGGAAATCCCTCCATCCTCACAGACAGGGTCCTGAGTAAAGCAGCCGCCTATTAGTCCACAGCACAGAGAACTTCTCCAAACACAGGTAAGACCCTGAGAACTCGAGTTAGGGTCAGACAACTATCAGCCCTTCCCAGACCCCATCAAATATTGACTACCTTACCTTTAATCTCAACAGCACTTAATTGGGAAGCCATGCTTATTTTTCTACATATTACATCACGAGGGAGCAGCATGGATATACATGTGCAGGTTTGTCTGCTTGTTTGGGGCAAGAGTACCATAACATTCTCTCTTCACCCAGGCACTGTGACCACTCTCTGGGTGAGGTTTTGCTTCACACCCCAGAGTTTGCTTCACACCCCAGAGTTCACTGACTGTTCCACCAGCAGGCTGGTGAGACAGCGCAAGACTGGGATAAAGCAACCAAGACAGAGGAGAGCAGGAACCCGTCAAACACATAGCATTCTTATGGAAACGCAATCAGTTTTGTACCTGATCCAGGGAGAATCACCCTTCCATAGGAAAGAGCCTCCCACATTCTAGCAATCCTCCTGCTTCCCTCCTAGTTGTGAAATGGCTCAAAAAAGCAAAAAAAAGCAGTTTAGCATTGGGGGAATTTATAATGGGCTATCTTTTAGAAACAGAGATGGCCCTTTCCAGCCCTAGCAGATGGAAACTAATGGCACATTATGCACCTAACCCTGGCAGGGACAGAAAAACAGCTGCAGGAAAGCAGATCTGAATTCCCCAAGCCGTTCACAATGCAGCCGCTTTCTAATGTGCTTTAGAGCATGTGGTGGCGTAATGGAAAGGTTTTATTAACACAGAACCTGCATAACTCAATTGTAAGTTTTAACCCAGTACAAATCACATCAGTAAAGCCTGTCTGCCTAATCCCCATTCTACAGCTGGAATAGCAGAGAACGATGGCTCAGCTGAAGCAAATACAAACTGGGACAACTCCAGTGCATACCATGCAATGGCTTTTCAGAAGGGTCCTATATTCGTACATTGGGCAGGAATAGCCTATAATTCCATCAGTCTGTGGAACTCTACACCCATTTAACATATCAACGTAGAATCATATCTTAGTTAATTAGTTAGTTTGGAAAGGATCTTAAAATTCTTTCGTTCCAACCACTGTGGGTAGGGATACCACCCACTAGATCAGGTTGCTCAGGACCTCATGCAATCTGGCCTTAAACCCGGGAAACAGAATATAGCAACTGCTTCAGTCTTGCCAGGGTGACCCAACACTATCTGTGGGACAGAACCACACAATTGCAGTCAAAAGTAAAGCACAAATCTGCTGTTGATTTATGAGACCAACCACTTGTACATATCCATGTTTTTTGTGATGCAGAGATAGCACAGGTCAGACTCAACCTGGTTTGAAGACACTGAAAACTGCACAAAAAACATCCTCACAGCAAGGCTGGGATAAAGATATCTCATCCATGGGAGCTGAGTTCCTCAGGAATCTATAAGTGGAAATAGAGAGATGCCCAGCACACACTACGTATTAAGATAGCCAATTAAGCCTGAAAGACTGGTCTCAAGTGTGACATGGAAGATAGCGAGACACAGGGGTTTTATCAGTTACTACAGCAAAAGACAGCTGGATTTGGGGCTTGTGGCAGAATGATGAAGAGTGAAGCTAAAATCCAGGGCAGGGCTTGCTTGACAAAATTCAATCACTCAGCTCTGTCACTTCGGATTTGAGATTAAATTTCCACCTCTTTCTATAGCAGCACCTCCATCTTGTCTCACCTTACACACAGGTTAGTGAAACATTTAGCTACAGTTTTAGGTTTAAGCCTTGGAAAAACTCTCCATCCTGCCAGGATCCTTTTCCTGGTGTTATGTAGACAGGGTCTCTGTTCAAGCATTTCTGCTCTTTCTTTGCTATGAGGTTACTCTGTTTCTAGACTATACAATTAAATCAAGGTTCTCAACAGTTGTACCATTCATTTGATGATGACCAATCTAGAGAAAAAGATGTGCAGATCCCTGTTATGTTGCTGGATGTTTAGGGAGAGAAACTGTTTATTCTTCACTGACTCTTTAAAATAAATATTTTCAAGTGTGGATTAGAAAACATGCCTCATCTGAGTAAAATTTAGCTCAAATCTCCTGCTTTTCTGTTGCTCTTCAAACACGGAATTTCAGAGACTGCTTCAATGATGAGAAAAAAATGGATTTGGTTTATTTCAGGAGCAGAGGTTGTGCCTTGGTTCTCTCAGATATATGAAACATCCCTTGATTGTGCAAATGCATCCTGATGGTGTCTTTGTGTTCTTGTCACTCGTGATTGATGGGGGCCTTTTCTATACTCAGAAAAAACTTGCGTTTCCATTTCCATTACTTGTTTCTCCCCTTGTGGCACTCCAGCTCTGGAAGGGAATTTACATTCTGGTTCCTCCCAGCTGCCCCACATTGCTCTGGCGTCGGGGAGAGCACAGGAATAGAGGTACTGCAGGCTCTGCTCTGTGGGAGCAAGGCTCACACTGCCATGATCTCTGGTGAAATATGTCTTTGGTTATGCTCAGCGAGGACCCCTGGCATGTTTGGTCCTGTCTCTCAGCCCTTTTTGTAGGAGAATACCTCCTTGAGCGGGGACACGGAGTGTTTTTGCAGAGGCTGGACAATCCAGCCTTGCCCAAACTGCGACCTAAGTAGGGCCTGCAGAGGCCTGTAAAGGCCTGAGTTGTGACGCAGTTGAAATTAGTCTAATCTATGTTTTCTGTAAGTATGCCAATTATAGCGTGTGTTAGAAACAGGTTGAAAGAATGAATCCATTAGGTAGAATCTTGGTAAGAAGTGGAATGTAAACTATTTTATCATATATAAGAAATGTGCACAACAAATAAACGTGATTTCGTCATTTTCACTGCATCAGTGCAGGCGTCTTCTCCTTCCTTTTCCAGCTCCTCGTTAAAAATACCCTGTTTCGTCTTCTCCTTCCTCCACACTGTGATGAAGGGGGAAGTATTGTCTCCTGCCTGGTTCCCAACACAGGCCCTTGCTTGCACATCTGTTCTGAGAAACAGCCGCCAACAAAAGAGCAAGGAGGACTAGGAACCCTCACCCCTCTGCCTTCTCCACTCTTGCAGGGATGGCAGGAGGACAAGCGGGAAGCCTTGGGGACTTGTCCCTTCCTTGTTTCCTGCAGGGTTGTGCCTGTTCTAAGGTGAGCTTGGAAGCAACTCCTATCCAAAACCACATGAAAGCATATCGTGTCTTGGACAGGTGGGTTGCATAGGGATCTAAAATCCACTATGCCCTCTAGGCGTCATCTTTACCCCTCCTGCAAACCCTGGTGGCCACAGTAAGCTCCTGTGCCAGCCCAGGCACTGCTCTCTCAGTCCTGCGCTGCCTCTTCTCATTTGTGCAGTCTGGATGGGCTGTCACAGGCAGCCTGAGCATGCTACAAACCCTCCAAGCCTGCACAAGGGGTGGGCTTGGAGCCAGCAATGTGTGGGAAACCACATGGGCTGCATTGCAGACCCCACTATCCACCTCGCAGCTAAACTGGGGCTTTGATAGATGTAGTTCATGTCTACCTAGGAAACACTAGAAGCTTTGAAAGAAAAAAAAAAAAGATAAAAGATAGCTTCTGAAACAGGGGAGGAGTTGCCAGGACACATCAAGCTTCAAAGATGTGAGTTGCAGAAATGCATTAAGGCTGGTTGTTCAGAGCTGTCAGCCCCACAGCCTTTATCAAAACTGAACTCAGTTAAAAATAAGAGAAGCAAATTGAATCTTATTGAGCATTTGTTTGGACATAAAGGCCACAGATTCCTAATAGATTGTTGGAAGTCAAACGTCATGGCCCATAAGCCTGTGTCATCTTAATTTGCAATGGCCTAAAACAATGTATTCACAAATGCATTTTGCTTTGACTTGTTTGAAGTACATTTGTTTTGCCATCACCACTACCATGTTGACTTCTACATTAACATATAAAGCCAAAGGAAATACTTTGAGCTGATTAAAACATGCACATTATTTCCAGGGGGCGGAAGGGTGACAATAAATTTGTGCTGGCTTCACTGAATCAGCAATTTCCAACTGAACCCAGTTCCAGGGCAAAATTCTCCAGAAGCACCACTGGAAAACATCATGCTGTCCCTAGTGTTCATCTGGGACACCACATACATCTGGACAAATACCCAGTTTTAGCCCCTTTTTCTCCACTGGGCTCTTTTTTTTTTTTTACTTTCAAACGTTTGTACAGAGTGCTGAAAGCCATTATGTTCAGCAGTATCTACCCTATTTATCCAGTTCCCAGTTGGCTGCAGAGTAGCTTTCATCAGTGGGTCTGAACTCACAAATGCTGACGCAGATTATCCACCCTGTGAAGAACAGTTTAAGCAGATTAATCTGTGGGAGGTCCCCTCAGTCTCTTCCCTGCGGAGCCCTACAGTAAAGGATTGGTATCATCTATGACTGGCATAATCATAAAATAGCTCTCAGAGCCTATGGCATATGCTCCCCCACAGAGGAAGCTACCTGATTCCCCAGGATGCTCAAACCCATATTCCAAACTGGGATTGGCTGCTTTGCAGTGCCCACCCTCCACCTTCAGGGAAGGGCCGAGCCTGAAGGACAGTAGTGGGGTGGGGCAGGTGATTGCATTCATTTTCAGTACTCTGGAGCTGGCAGCCCTGTTCCCAGCACAGTATATTATAGTGGTAGGGACACAGAGCAAAGCTCCATAGCCCTCAACCCCTTAAACCTATCAGGTTTAAACAGCAGGGTGAAGTAAGGGGAATTACTGACAGTTCTTGCTCACCTGCTGACTCCAATTTGCTTGTTTTCATTACGGCGGATAAAGAAACAAACCATTTAGTCAGCAAATCCAAGCCCAGGAATCAATCATATTCCCACAGCAAATCTTGCATTGTCAGAAGAGACAGAAGCAGGAAAGACCGATCAAATAACACCTTATCCAGACTTAAATAAGGGAGAAGGTTTGACATTAACATTTCTACAACTACCTCTTTTTTTTTGCTCCCCTCTCTCCCCTTCAAGCCTAGCTTTAAACAGCTCAAAACAGGCTGATTTTTAAGGTGAACTAGATATCCTGGCAATGGATGATTACTAATACACTATGAATGACAGAAATTTGGTGGAACACTAAGAAGCAAATGAGCTGTTATAATACCTGGAAGCAAGTAATACAAAAAAGTGTGTTCAAGCCAAAGGGTTGAAGGAATAATGCAGTCTTTTCACAATACCTCGGTGGAGTTAATTCAGAAAACCTTAAAACTCTTAAGGGGGAAAAATATGTGCAGGAGATCATACCATCAACTCTGCATGAATTCACAACCCCCAGGAGCTGCAATACATTTATAATCCCATACTGCACATCTACCATCAGGGTTGTAGCTAAAGACAGCTGGGTATGCAGTTTTGAAAGAACACACAATTTGTAGAAAATTAAAGTGGGGGGATTCACCTGTAAGCTGGCACAAAGAACACAACAGCTCCTCAGCTCTTTAAACAATTGCTTCTTGGAGCAGCTAATTCAAGCATCCACAAGCAAAAGCAGCAACTCCTGACTTAATTTTCAGCAACATGCAGGAACTAAATCAAGAAGTAACAATATCTGAGCCCTTAAGTAATAGGGTTCACAATGTAATTAAGTTCAGTGTCTTAGGAGGAGGTAGTGAATCAAGAGATACATAAGTGACACTAGATTTTAGAAGACTGTTTAGAGCACAACGGGAGTCATTCAGAAGGACATTAATTCAGTGTAAAGGAAGCAAGTGCTGTGCAGATGGTTTAAATAATATATAAATGATGTGGGAAGAGAGCTCGTGGTAGGGTCACAGAGTCTGTAGAGGACATAGGTTATTTTGGGGAGTTCAAAACAGCATCTCAAGACCAGAGAGAATTCTTGAGTGTCAGATTGAGACTTAACCAAAGCAAATGCGATGGCCAACACAATGTCTGTCAAGTAACACAAACTGATTATACTGGAAAACCCACAGTAAAGAGGCTCCAAGTCCTCTCACAGGATTTGGAAAGGGAAGGGCACAGGAGCTGGGGTCCCTGCACCAAACTTAGCACTGCCCAGCCAAGCACAGTGTCATCAGAAAAGGTGCTCAGCCGCAAAAGGACCAGAAGGAGGAGGGCTTATTATCCTGCAGATAATAAGCAGGACTAGCTATCTCGAGTTGCAACAGTTTTTGCAGAACCTGAGAGGGTTCAGAGAAAGGTGGCAGAAAGTCATGGACAGCCTGGGAACACTGTTGTCTCCAAGGAGGGGAAATTTTGGGTTGGTTTCTTGTCTCTTTTACCAAGGAAATCCTCTTCCCTACTACGAGCACCAACTGCATTAGCAATACCATTGAATCCTGCCAGGCTGGGCTGGCACCACAGTATATTACTGTTGGAGATTTTTGATCTGCTATTGCATTGGTACTACATCTGTGGTAAAGCACACAAAAATATTTCACAGCCTCTGACGTGTGAGAGTACATTTTTGGCAGCTCATTCTGGACTTAGCACAGGGGTTCATGATTGCAGGGTGCCTGATAAGGAACTCCAGCCATCCCTTTTGATCCTGAGCTCATCTGAACAGAAAAAAAATCATAGAAGTGCATGAAATAATAAAACCAATAACTGGCAAAATTATGTGCTCCTAGCACAGGGTCAAGAGGATACACAGGCATTAGAAGATGGCAAATCCAACCTGGCAGAAATTAAATACTGCTCTGCTCTCACTCTCTTCCTCCCGATTTCAATACATGATTAAACAGCAGAACTCTGCCACAGAAGGCAGCAAGACCAGGATCACCACATCACTCAATACAGAACCAATCAATCATAGGAAAATAAATCCATATGCAGAGTTACCATTACTAGAGACTCAAAGCCACATCACTTACACCCGTCTCTAACCCATACACAGGGGATAAATCCACATTTGCCTGCAGCAAGGCCTGGACATCTCTTTGTGAGGTGCTCCCTGCTGTGGTTAATCACCAGCAGTTATGTACTACACCAGCTCAGCCATTCCTCTTTCATCCAAGCTGGATGACATTTATAATCAAGGCAATCACATTTACTGCTTGATTTTTTGAAGTGCCTAAGCATATTGGAGTCATATGCAGAAAAGCAACATCTGAGCCAGAGAACGAAGCAAGTAAAGGGCAGCTATGAGTCGCAGCAGATAAAGTGGGCATCAGCATTAACTTCTGTGATGCTCATTTGAATATTTTTCCGCTTCCAGGATCAGTTTCCTCTCATTATTTTGAGTAAGACCTTCGCAGATCAGGCTAAGCAAACCCTGCTTAACAGCCCATTTTTGATTTATAGAAACAGTTGTTGGTATTAGTACAACTGCTATGATTCCCATGCTAGTTAACAGCCCAGAAGATAGAAACACCTTTCTGGCACTTGTCACCTTCCTCACCAATCCTTGTCAGAGAGAGCCAGACATACCAGCATATCAGATTCAGTCCAACACCACACATGCCCAGCATCCTTATCTCTCTCCACATCACCTTCTTTTGTAAGATAAACAGGCAGAGGAGTGTTTGCTTAGCTTATTGTCCAACAAAAATGCAGCTACAAGATGGTTTTGCACTGAGAACTGCTGAAATTCCACAAGCCAGTTTCAGGATAAAGTAGATTGCTTTGCCAGCCAAATTTTTTTGCATTGCTTTATCTAGCTCAGTTAGCCTGACTGCCAAATGACCAAGCTTTCTCTGAGCTTCCAGCTCCTTTTCAGTTATGGTACTTGACCATTTTTTCTTTATGGATTGCCAGACAAGGAGAACAATGGTCCCAATTCCTAATTAATTTAATAGTTATTTCCTTATCATTGAAAAGGTGTATGCATGCAGGACTGAAGCTTACACACATGTATTATGAGCAGCTAGAGCACATTGCTTCCTTTCAATGTAAGATTAATCTAAATCTCAGTAATGTCCCTCCCTGCCTCCTGCTGCTTTTCACTGCTCCCAGGATATCATCTATTCCTTCTCACATCCCTCAGGGTATTCCTCATCTTTTTCCTCTTACATCACTTCCCACTTCTTCCACCCCCACCTACTTCCTTGCCCCACTGTAAAAATTCCAAATTTCTTCTTCTCCATTACTCTCCTGCCTCCTTGCTAGATGTCACTACTTTTATTCCTGCACATTTCCACCTTTGTTTTAACATATTCTCACTTTGCAGCCCTCCCTCTTCTCAGGAAGGCAGAGGGGGGAGGGAAATACCGCCTCTCATTTTTACACACAGCATAAACTCAGCTTTTTTTTAGATCAGGCTCTGACAGTCAGAACTGGAACTGCTTGGGATAGCTAATGATCTCCTCTTCTGCAAAACAAACCATGAGCTTTTCTTTTGGCTCACTATCTTTGACCTTAGCACGGCCTTATGTGCTGAGCTCCTTCATCCTCCTGGAATTCACCACTGGCACCTCTTGTTCCTCCCCAGCTTCCCCCTCATTTGTGATACACCTGCTTGTGGGGTTGGGCTGGAGCCAAGGAAACAGTGATAGAGCCTCCAGTCTGACTGACTAGTAATTGGCATATTCCCTCTTAATTTTGTGCTTGAGCTGATGCTTCTCTCCCTAGAAATCACAGAATGTTGCAAGTGGGAAGGCACCCACACAGATCATCAAGTCCAATTCCTAAGTGAGTAGCCCATACGGGGACCAAATCCATGACCTTGCTGTTATTAGCACCGTGCTTTAACCAACTAAGCTCATCTCAGCACAAAGATGCAGCCAGCAGTGTCAGAGACTTGCAGCCAGGCCCCCTCCCTTGAAGGATCCTAGCAACAGTTTCCAGTGCCTTTGAATTGCATGGCAAGTGCCACAGGCCATGAAAAGGCATTCATCACCCTAACATCCTCACATGCAAAAACTTCTTTTGAGGACTCAAATATCTTGTCCCTTTCCTCCTCCAAAAGCCTCCAGCATTTCTGCAGCCTTAAAGTAAATCCCTCTTCATCCTTGGAACAGAAATTTCCCATATTGTTGTAAATGCCTTCCAGGCTGCCTCTTGACTTGTTGCTAAACCAAACAATAATTGGAACTTTTATCTCTTTCCTGCTAGGAAAGAAAAAAAATTAAAATACATAAATAAATAAAAATCCATCCAGATGCTTTGGCAATTGCCTTGTTTTCTCTTCCACTGTTTTTCATATTTTGCTCTTTCCAGAACCTAGAGTACTCAACATGAAACAACTGCAACTACACAGGAAAAAGGAGGACTACATGCCAGCTCTACAATGTCATTTCTTGCTGTGCACCTAAAGCAGGGACCATTTTCTCTTCCTATATTTACACAAGGTCTACCACAGCCAGTTCCTGATCTTCCCACATAACAGTAAGAGCAAGGTGCTCTGAACTGCAGAATTTAAGCTTTTGGAATTTTTGTCTCTAACCTCCAGATGTCCCCTTTTCAGGAAGAGGTCTCTGTGTCCATGCTCCTCAGGATGACCTTTCCTACCAGCTGAGACACAGACATGAGGAGTCATTAGTCCTGCTGCTCCTAAAACCAATCTCTTCATCCTCTCTGGGTTTGCCCACCTACCAGCACATCTCAGGTCAAATTCTCTTACAACTCTATGCACTCTGCATCACATCACAATGTTTTAGTTCCTTCCTGTGTTCCCAACATCTCAAGAGTTTGCCACCATACCTAGGTCCATTCCTTGTTCCTACCAGAGCACCCTACTCAGCACAAAACACCCTTCTGGCATGACAAGTACTGGCAGCCACTACAGCTGCTCCTGCTCTGCATGGCTGCTGTTTGGCCATCTGGCACAGCAGGCTGCCTGCACAGGTTATTGCCTTTCACAGCTGGTGGATCAAGCAGAACAGACAACATCTCTGCTCTGCCCATCCTTCATTGGGTGAGGGCATTAGTATGACTGCTCTCCTCCATCCACCCACTTGAGACTGAAATCAGCCAAAAGGTTCTTACAGGGGGGCATTGATCACCTCCAGTTCCTTAGGAAACAGAGCTAAAAATAACAGCAGTAATATCATTAACAGTACAGTTCAAAATTGCAATGAACTTTTTTTCTGATACTTTGATTTTAACTTCATATCTAATTTACTTACCTTTATTACCTGTAGGACTCTCCAAATGTGTGCTGTACATCTGAATGGTTTTCAGATGTACAGATAGGGACAGTATTTAGGGAGAAGCCTAATAAATCATCATTACAATTTTCCTGAGTCTCTCTTCACTGCAACCTTCATCCAACACTTCCACTTCCTCTTATCCTGACCCATTTCCCTATTTTGCCTCAAGTCCCACTTCACTCGACCATGCCCCCAAATATCACTCTTATTGTTCATGTTGTACAAGGAAAAGCTATCATCTTTCTTGCTCTTGAATAGATTCATTAGTCTCCAATTCATTTAGAAGAAACTAGTTTAAATTTCTCCTTTTAAAACTTTGTCTCTGGCCTCTTTTCCATCCTTTTCTGCACTAAAAGTGAAACACTGCTGAAGGCTGAGTGATCAGGAGGAGAAGTAGCTCAGGAACCAATCAACACAGTAAAACCCAAAAGCTTCTACTCCCAAATATTACACCAATGATCTCTAAATAACCTGCAGTATGAGGCAATTCCATCACTAAAAAAATTCAGTAACAAACCAAATTGGGGAATTAGCAGGCCATAATTTGCATTTGGAAAGCGTCTCAGAAACCTCTATCAATTTCAAGTTAGGTCTCACAACTGGTGTAAAATAATCTTTAAAATCATAGTATCTAAATATTTGGAAGAATATGCTATGACAAACTATTGTTTTTAATGCACTAAAGAAAATAGTGTCTTACCACCCTCTGAATATTTCAAACATGACAAGCTAGTGTATAAAATCAGTCAATGTTTGTACTGCATCAGTGTTAAAATCCTCACTATGGCAGTGAATTTTGTGAGAGATAAAGACTCCTTTCTAGGCTGTCTCTCATTTTACTTAAACACACTTAGCTGGAAATGTAACACACAGCAAGTGACAAAATCGTTGACAACGCCAAGTTGAGGTAGCCAAGACCAAAAGGAATAGGGAAGAACCTGAGTGAGACCTAAGCAAATAGACTGCGATCAGGAGTTACATTCAATGTTGCTAAATGCAAATAATGCCTCTAAAGAGGAGAGAGCTGCGTTTTATTCACACATCTTTCAAATTTATGAAATAACTCTCTTACCAAAGAAAGGAATCTAGATGGCAATAGGAACAGCTGAATGCTGAGCTCAGCTTACTGTGCAGCTGTGGCAAAAAAAAAAAAAATAAAACAACCACGATGTCAGAACACAGGAGGAACAGGATGAAGCAATACAAAGACTGTGCTGAGCCCTCTATAATTCAGGGCTGGAATCACACTCAGATTATTATATACAGTGCTGATCACCATCTCAAAGAGGGGGAAAAAATGGAAAATAAATTAAACAGGGAGGGTGAGTAAAATGACCACAATCCTACTGTGTAATTTAGGAGGAAATACACTTACAGCTCTTACAGATTGAGTACCCACCTATCCTAAGGCTGCTCCCTGTCTTCTATCTTCTATCCCTGTTCCCTATCTTCTCCACTGCATTTCAGGAAAAACAGACACCTGGATTTCCCCCCATGTCACACCCTATCAAGGTGTTTCTGTTGTTTCCTGACTAGCCCACAAAAATCAATCTTGCATTGAATTTAACTCCTGTGTATATTAAAGCTCATAGCTGGAAACATCTTTTTTTTCAGGGGTTCACGTCTCCCTTCCCTCTACTGTTGCTATTATTGAATTTCCTACTTCTGTTATGCAAAATAATTTGTGCTATTGTGTTCAGAGAATACAGCTAGCACAGTAGATAGCACACCAAATAAGATGATATTGTATCGCTTATCTGAAAATCTGTGCTTAAAGCAGAGGAGAAAGGAGGAGACAGGGTGCCTGCAGGAACAGCAGGTGGGGGTCTGTGAGGGGACCTGGACTAGGCAGTGAGGCACTGCCTCATGGTACTGCATGTGCCACACAGCAGCCCGGGGGACACGGCACGTGTGTATCGCAGATCATCGGTCCCCACCCATGGCTGGTCCCCATGAGCACCAAGGAACAGATACATGGAGCAGAAGGGGTCTTCCATCCCTCTCTTCCTATGCTAGGAAAACAGTCTGCAGCAGGGCAAGCTCCTGGCAGCTCAGAGGGTTGCCCACCTACTGGATCATGTTTCATGTGTCTGAAAGAGGAGTTGCAGCAGAAATTATAAAACTCGTTTCCTTTTGGATGAAGGAATGGATTTTGTGGCACATGGGTTTGCTTTGGCTAATTAAAAGCATGAGGTCATGCACGGAAAGCAGCACTTTAATAGCTGAAAATAGCTGGAATTAAAACTAATCACGGGAATTTAGCATGCTACAGATAAAGATGTTTGAAAGTGTTTTAGCCAGGGGCCTGTGGGCTGCCTTTGCGCAGCTACAGGATAAAAGGTACAGAGTCCCTCATGGATGCAGCATCACATCCACCTTTCTGCCTGAGTGCTTTGCCTCCTTCCTTGAGTGCTTAAGGGCCCTATTGGGGGGCCCTTCTTTCTGGCATAGAGACTACCAGGGTTTCACTCCTTAAGGACTTAATCTTAGCTCCCACCTTGACACAAAGGCACCTCAGTCCTGGATAAGGGAGTCTCCAGTCTCCTGGGCATCAACAGGACACGGAGTGGGTATCCCCTTTGCAACACAGAGATGGACAACATCCAAGCTCTTACAGCAACCAACCACATCAGACAGCCAAGAGCCACCACGTAACCTCACGTTGCTGAGGGAGGGTGTCTAATTCACCCCAATCCACCTCACGCCCCAGCCTGAAGCCACAACTTGTGCAGCAGCTCTCTCATCCTCCAAATCTTGCTCTGACATAGAGTCAAAATGGGAAACTACTTGAAGAACATGAATGCTCATTGTTCATGGGCCACTGGTTGGACCAGCTGATTCATTACTGGGGCCTTTCCTCATTTCAGCATTCAGGAGGAGGACTTTGAACATCAAGTCCTTCCCTCCATTGAAGATTGCCCCAAGTGTCGACAGAGCATAAGTCTGAAGCAAGGCTTTTATTAAATTTGAGATTACATCAGGACAGTGCACTCTTTCCAGCTTCCTAGAAGTTTCCTACATCTCCATTTTCTAACATCCTCCTACAGACCCTAATAATGAATGATTTATAACAAAATTTAGAAGAAAGAGGACTCAGCTTACAGTTCTGGTTTCTCCCTACAAATTATCTGTTATTCGTTTTGCTGATTTTCTACCATATTTCTGAATGTCCAAATTGCTTCAGCAATGCCCTTTAATTCATTAATATTATATTTCAGCTGCAAAGACGCACAAGTGAATGATTCTAGCCCATAATCACGTAGTCAAAACCAGCACTAGAAGTAGGAGAGCTTTTGAACAGGCTATATTTTCGTGAACCTACAGCTCAGTGGTCACACCAAGCCATGCAGGTGAGGACACCTGCTTGTATGAAGACAGCCATCTGCTGCGTGAAGTGCAAAGATCTATCACACCACAATAGGACTCTGAATTTAAAGTATACATCAGAGCCTAGATCAGTGGAGCATCACTTATGCAGACATACTCTCTGCCCTTAACCACACTCAGCAAGGCCTAAGACTGCAAGAGGACTGAAATTATTTAAACTGCCCTCCTGTGTGACAGATGGACAACATGACAGTTACCCTGCAGACCTAAACAAGATTCCACTGTTTTTGCAGTACCTGGCAGCACATGTTTGGCCATAGGAGTACCTGCCCATAGAAATTCAAATTGCTTGGCTTCTAATTGGTGTGATTTAATGTTACTAAATTATAGAAGCCAGAATGTCACTATTTCCCAATAAATAAGAGAAGTGGGGAGTTCTGTTTGCTTCTCCCTAAAAGAGGCAAGTTTTTTCTTATACAAGCAGCAGTTTCCTTTGCAACAATTTCCACCCAGCATCAAATCATCATTTCTGATGACAAGGTCAGCAGCGTCACCTTACCTTCAGAGCCCTTACCACTCCCAGCAGACTGTCCCTCCCACATGCCAAATTCATAGCAGAAATGATGAGCCACTTCCTTTTCCTTTAGGGCCTAGATGGGGGACAGTCAGCTGTCAAGCAGGGTGATACCCACTCAGATGCCACACTGTCCACATCAGACAGCTTGCTTTAAAGCAAGGAAAGGTTCAGGAGTACACATTCTGCCCAGCAGCAGAGGCAGCTAACAAAGAGAATATAAGACTGTATTTGCAGGACTTTCACCACTAGGTTAAGGAAAGCTTTTATTTCCCTTCATACTGAGCACTTGCTAAACCACACATGGATCCACTATGGATCTGTCAGTACAAGACAGATGTTGACAAACTGGATCAGGTTCAGTCTAGGGCCACCAAGGGCCTCAGGAGGATGAAGGACTTGCCCTGTAAGGGGAGGCTGACAGACTGGGGCTTGTTCAGCCTGGAGAGATTTGAGATAAGTAACAGCCCTCTATCCAGCACAAAGATGAGATGGAGTCAGGCATTTTACTGCGTTCTACTATGTAGAAGGATAAAAGGAAACAATAGTTCTTAAATTAAATGGAAGCAAAAGAGTCTTCCCTTCTTAGATAGTGTAGCTATTGCAGCCATTTCCCAGAGGGGTGATGTAGACTCTACACTCTGATGTTTTCAAAACCCAACCCCTGAGCAGCCCAGCCTAAGTTCAATGCTGACCTTGCTTTGAGCAGGAGACTGGACTCCTGAGGGACGCACCAAGGACCCTTCCAGTCTGAAAGATTCAATGTTTGGGGCTTTTTTGCCCTCAAAACTACAGCACCAATGTCCTTAACTTTTAATCCCATCCAGACATTCAAGTGGACATCTCAATAGCTAAATAAAATTGGACAACTCTAAAAACTAAACCTGTTCCTTAATCTCACACACACACAAAAATCAATAGATATTTCTGAGGGAATCTTCCCTCTCTTCGTCCTACACAAAGGTGATGTCCCTCTGCCCTCTACAGAGGGCACCCTGAGGACAGATGCACTGATATTTCACTCTTGTTTATTGTGTTACAGCACTACAGCTACCCTTACTCTAGGATTTGACAGTCTTGTTTTCTTGCCAGAGAAGGAAGAAGTTTCTCTGCTATGACATGAAGAGATGTCACTTTTGTATTCCTGTCGTTTTCCCCAGATGCACATCACTCTCCCAGTCTCTGATGGAATGTGCATATTCATACAAAGTTGGAAATGAATATGCCTGAATCAGCCTGTAGACTGGGCATGCATACACAGCCTTGTGCTAACACACCCACCCACTCAAAGATTAACTAAATTTTGACCTGATTGCATCCAATTAACCTGAATTTCTCACTTTCTTGCAAAGCAGTTTCCTTCGCAAGCCCGTTGGCCTTTACCTCATGGCTATATTGTAAGTGTGATGCCCTAGAAAAATGTAATGCAATGAGAGAAAAATAAAGCAGAGAGCATAAATGGAAGGAAATGGAGATAGAAGAAACAAGAAGATGTGTAAATAGAACGAAGAAAAAGGAAAAAAAAAAGTGAAAAAGAAATCAAAGCTAAATAAAGCACAGAAGCAAAGTATGTAAATCTTGTAAAAGTCATGGGGGTGCAGTGGATCGAAGAAGAGTTACAGAAATTTATTTGGACCAAGAGGAAAAAGGCTCCAGTCTTGGGAGGGGGGGGCAAGGGAGACAACACAAAGCCAAACCCACAGAGCTAAGTAGAAGGTGTATTAGAGAAAGCTACAAACGACAATCAACACAGATTGAGTTCCTGGAGCCCATCACTCCCCAGTGCTTCCCAGATAGTGCCAGTCTCCTTCATTGCAGGTGCATCTCTGGCACAGCAGATCCAGCACAAGCTGGGACATCACATCCCATGGTGACATAGCAGAAAGAATGGGGGCAGATAAAGATGGAAAGAGTAAACTAGAAATTGTATTAATGAGACCAAGCCCATTTATCAAAGCAGGAAAGAAATAGAGACTTATATTTAGTGCTTCTGAAGTGAGTAACCCTGCCCCCCTTCCTGCTTGGTCCTCCAGCCCACCTCCCTCCCTCAGTTCACTGCTCTATTTTGGGTATAATTACACACTGTGCACAGGGACAGAACACACCAAGATCTTCCCTGGTGCAGAATTTAAACCCTTCTATTTTACCTTTCCCCATTTTCACCTCACACAGGCTTATTAAAAGGAAAAGAAAATTTTGTTTCTCAGATTAACCATAACACCATTTGTTTTTCTCCCTCTTCAATCAGGCCTTCTCTGTGCCTCAGTGTCAAGGCAGCTCTGTCAATCCTGAGCAAAGGTTTTATGAGGTCTTTTTTTTTTAGCTCCTTTTAAAAGAGGACATAGACTGAAAGGGAAAAAATGTAAACAACTGTACAGTTAAAAAAAAAAAAAAGGAACCAAGAAGAAAAGAAGAAAGAAAGGACATATTGAATTTTTCTGCAACAAAACAAAGGATCTCATCCAGATACAGGGAACCTTTTCTGCTGCTCTGGGCATGTCCCCCCAACACCACTGAAGTCTACCTGACAAGACCAGGTACTCTTGGTGCAACAGCAAGGTGTGCCAGGTCTGGTGCATATCCTTGGCCACTGAGGTAGGAGGTGGCAGCAGGGAGTGACCTGCAGGCAGTGACAGGCAAGAGAACACTGGGCTAGAGGAGCCCATCCCATAGAGAGACTACTTCAGATCAGGAGACCAGCATCCCCCCTACAAGTCCTGGGCTGCCCCTTGCAAGAGGTGCAAACCTCATTTGGAGACAACCTGATGAGGAGAGGAGAGCACCAGTTTTGGGGACAGCAGACAGCAAAGATTATGAGCAAGCTAAAATAAATTAGCTCCTCCCAAGTCACAGGTCAGATGTGCTAAAAGCCTACCCAATATTGAAGAGAAGCTTTGGCACCACCACAAAAAAGCTGTGCTGATGGTACCCAGGATAGGTTTACAGTTTCTACATGCTTCTTGTTGCAAAATGAAGCCTTTCTTTGCCCAGCCATCCAGCTCCAAAGTGTTCCTCTGCTGCCTGAGACCTTGCAATTAGCACTGCTAATTGTTTGCACAACTGCAGTGCTTACATGCCCTGGTCTAGCCAGGGCCCATATCCCAAATGCTACACAAAGGAAAGAGAGATGATGCTTTCACTCCACCACAAACCACCAAGTGAGTCTCAGCAGCAATAAGAAATTGAGGTGGAAGGGGTGGGTGTTCCTCTGCAACCTTTGAGAGCAGGCAATGCGATCCCTCCTTGCACTGGGCTCCCAGCAAAGCAGGCATGCATGGATTTCAGATGAAGGGGAGAATGACAAAGCAAGGCACAAGGCAGACAGATGTCAAGACAAGGAGCCCCTTTTGTGCAGAGAGGTACTGGTGTGGGACCTTACTCCTTTATTCTTCATCAATGGAAAGATGAATCAGTAGATGCGTATGACAGACTTAAACCTCAAATATGTCAGTCAGGAGAAATATGGTTCTTTAGTGAAGAGATTAGGTTCATATACAGAATACAAAAGGACTGCGCAAGTCACAGACTCATGTGGAAAGCTGATTTAACCTTAACCCAAGCCACAGAGATTTTGAGAAAAAAAAATTCTGTGAAATGCAAATTCATTTTACAATTAAATGCAAATTTAGGCTCCAGACAGCAGAAGCAGCTATTCCAGGTGACATCGTTTAGAAAAGAGACAAAGAAATCCCCAGAGCCAAAAGATACAGAAAACTAAAGCAATCACAGATCATCAAACCAGAAGTACAGAAGGCCAGCTCCACACCTCATCACAGCAAAAAAAAAAATCCTCTGCTGCAGCTGTTACAAGCTTTACACAAACTGGAAAACAAAATCAGAAAATGCTTAGCATTTAAGTCAATTACATCATCAGTGCTTACACACAAGAAATGCCTTCTCAAAGTTACATCACAGCTATAGACAAAACTTACAGCATGGTTGGACAGCACTAAGACAGCGATCCATGTTTTGGTAACTGTGGTGACCACAGTTCAAACTGCTTCAGGAGCTGGACTTACGCAATCCTTGTGGGTCCCTTCCAGCTCAGGGTATTCTATGATTCTGTGATTGCAGCTACAGCTGGATGGAACCAGAGCTCTATCTTGTTATGACAGACACCGGTGCTCTAAGCAGCATTAGTCATCAAAAGTAAACAGCATGCCTAAGGAAAATGCACAGAAATCGTAAGGCAAGGCATGATGCCCATTCAAGACTTGAAGTATAAGAGCAAATAACTATTTCCACCCTGGTCACAGAAGAAAAAAAAAAATTAGCAGTAGCACTGGTGACAGCTTTCCATACAGTGCACACAGATTAATGTATTGAATCTGGCCGCTGTGTCACTGCGGTGCCAGACACAGGGATATGGGCCACAGGTCTCTTCTGGTGCAGCATGGCCATCTGCAAGGCCCTGCAGAGAAACACAGAGCTCCTCTGTGGAGTTGCCTTCCCTTCATGAACTGCATTAAGATAGAGGGTAATCACCACTGAGTCATTCAGTTGGGACTGGAAAACAAACTCCGAGCAGGAAAAAGAGGAGGTGGAAGCAGCCTTCAGGCTGGAGGTCAGCTGTCAGATGCATTTCAGAGGCAGAGCCTCCAGAAAAAGTTGTTCTTAAAAATAAATTTGAAGAAAATCTCACCTCTGATGTGAACAAATATTCCTCTTCCAAGCTGCCTGGATAGCTGAGGGATGAGGGTTTCCCTGCTGTGGACATTAAAGCAGATGAGTAGCAGGCTCCCAAGGCACAGGAGCTCTGCAGGGAGCAGGGTCTCCCTTGCATGCATGTGTTCCAAGGCTGTATAGCCACGTGGAGTCTCTGCTGTCTGATAAACTGAGTGCACACAGGATTTCTGCTGCAAAGACCTTTGCATGGTCTTTTAAACCCATGTGTTCTCCTTGCAGTAGCTTTGCTTTGATACCTCTGCTTCTCTGCCAGCAGGGACTCAAGTAGGACCAAGAGATTCAAGAGATGGATGGTACACACACCTAGGCCCTTTTCTTAAGGAGATGGAGCTAAAAATTTTATTTCTCTCAGCATGCAAAAACCATAGTAGTACAGAAAGTCTGAAGAGTTGTAGAAAAAGTAAAGCTTCCTGTAAAGCCAGTTTATGGCTGTTACTGAAAGTGTGAACACTGCCTGAGAAAACCCACTGCTGAAGAGAAAAGCCAAGTTCCCAAAAGACACAGGAGATTATATAGGAAGGTACATACAAGCATTTCAGCAAAAAGCAAGGATTAAGCTGAAATTAATGATTGTGCACGTTGTTCGATGTCGTATGAGAGCTCTCTAACTGGCTTTAAATCTCCTCTTCAGGTCTTGCAAAGACTAACTACTTAAATCATTACAGAATTACAAATTAGTGCATTTTAATTATTAAATAATGCATTTCTAATTAGGGTAATCCATTAAAGGAACAATTAGAGCACAGGGCCTAATTCTCCCTGTTTCATTCCACTTCTCCTAGATTCTGCCATGAGCATGACATAACAAGTGGTGAAGAGCACCCTACAGACAAGCTTTCCTACAAATACACACACATTAACTAGTAAATGCATTAAAAGCACTCCTATAACAGAAAAAAAGCATTTGCTCTCCACAGCTGAGATTCAGGAGATGACAGTTTTCAGCAAGCCACAAAACAGCTCAACTCCAAACCACATCACAAGTTTCCCAAGAGAAGATGTCTGCTGTTCTCCAAGGTCATTCAACCCCAATGTTAGAGATAAAGGTCAGAGATGTTATTCTGCCCCAGTAAAACATCTCAGTGGCTTTTGCTTATCATGCTTCACTTACCTATGTATCTTTACACTACAGGGTGGCAGAAATTTTCTGGTCCCAAGAGGTGCTGAACCTTTACTTGTTGAGGGAGAGAGAATTATGAAGAAAAACTGGATAGCCACTCACATGTCTCATTAAATGCTGAGAACCTCAGCACACAGACAAAGGTGTTCTCTGGTGCTGCAATAGTCACATACAGGCTTTTAAGTCTTGCATGTGTTCAACCCAAGTAACCCACACACAAAATCCACAAGCTGTAGGCTGATCACAGCTGCACTCATCCATGCAAGAAACGAAGTGAAGAGATGCATCTTCCACATGATAAACTTGTGTGCAGGGTTTGCATGTATACATGAAAGCAACCTTATTTCATGGTTATGTGTGCACAGAAAAACTAATATGAATGGACATGTATTTATATGCAAAGCTTTAAGCATATATTTCACATCTGCTGGAGCATCCAGCAGCACTTTGTTTCAGAAAACAATATGGACATTCCTTTGTGCTGTTCTCTGCAGGGCAAACAGTTCATCCCTGCATATAAATCACAATTCATCTTTATTTCAAAAGCCCAGCTAAGGACAAACACACACATACACAAGCTCCTGGTGAAATACAGGCAGATATCATAGAGGAGAATTTTTTACCTACGCCCATCTAGGAGCCAAGCAACAGCCAAACTCTGGATCATCCCTCTTTGATAGAAAATTTGACTTGCAGTGAACAAAGATAGCTTAAAACAAAATAAAGGCTATGGGAGAAAATGCCATACAAGAACCTAATCTGCAAAGATTTGTGAGTGTGATAAAAACTGAATGAAAAAAATGCAAGCCTACTATTAAACAATAAAACCACTCCAGAAAAGTGCTAGAACATGGCTTGCCTCCAGCAACTAGTTTGAGGGATGTAGAACAGTTAAACACACCGGTCAACAGGCTAACCATAGACTGTAATTTAAATAAGTCAGCTGTAATGCAAGCACCATCTATCCCTTTTCCTCCCCACTCCCAAAAAAGCCCCAAAGGTTCAGGCATTTTGTTCCCTCAAGAGCAGCAGCCAGTTGCATTTGGATAGCAATCTCGACATAGAGTTAACAGAAACCGCATCCAGGTGTTTTGTAACCTTGCTTTCAAACAGTATTATATAGTAGAGAGAGATTTAACTGGCTGAAAACCTTTTGAAAGGTTGTATGCCCTTTAGCTTAGTTTATTTTATGCTTACCTTTTAATACAGAATAATAAACTCCCTGATCTAAAATTACAATCTCATAAATATCAAACAGATGGCTGTGAGCTCTTTTTAAGAGCATGCTTTGGAGCAGCACCTAGACTACAATATACAATGCCAAAGCTGAAAAGATGGAGCTTGTTTCACCTAACAGATCCACTTCGCTTTTCTAAAAACAACTATGTAGTGATGCATGGGGGGTAGTAAAAAATTGCCCTTTATTTCCAGGCAAAATACAAACAGAGAAAACTCCACGTCAAAGGAAGTGATTGTCCTTGTCTGCCCTGCTCTCATAAGAAGCTCCACGGAATTCTGTGTCCAGTCCTGGGCCACTCAACACTGGAACATAGACCTGTTGGAGTAGTCCAGAAGATAGACACAGAGATGAACAAAGGGCTGGAGCACTTCTCCACTTCTCCTGTTAAAAAGGCTGGGAGAACTGGGGCTGTTCAGCATGAAGAAGAGAAGGCTCTGGGGAGATCTCATTGCAGCCTTTCAGTACCTGAGAGGAGGTTTAGAAGAGAGATGGAGATAGACTTCTTACAAGAGCAGGTAGCAACTGAATGAGGGTGAATGGCTGCAAACTGAAAGAAGGTAGATTCAGATTAGATGATAGAAGAAAGCCTGTACTATGAGGGTAGTGAAAAGACACTAGCTCAGGGTCCAAAGAACTGGTGGATGCCTGATCCCTGGAAGCATTCAAAGCCAGGCTAGATGGGGCTCTGAGAAACCTTGTCTAGTGGAAAGTGTCCATGCACATGACAGGAGAGTTGGAACTAAATGTTCTTTAAGGCCTCTTCCAAGCCAAGCCATTCTGTGATTTTATGAAAAAGCTGAGCACAACCACATCAGCAATTGCTTCAGAGTGACATCTGTCAGTATGGAGGTAACAGCAGACCAGCTGGTCCCACAGGCAGAGCAAGAGCACTTTCCCACCAACACCTGGACTTGCAGTTCTCATGCAAGCATTACAACTGGCTGTCTCAGCTTTCATTAGAAAATCTGCTGCCTCAAAGCAAGTCTCTTCCCCAAGCAATTTCAGCAAAGAGTCTTGAAAACTGGCACCATTATAACAAAAGAGAAACAATTGCACACTCGTTCTCCAAAGCTAAAGGTGTTTTTTAGTGTTTATTGCTTGTGTGTGTGCGTTACACTACTCAGAGATAACAACACTTGCATAAGCAGGTTTTCACAGCTTTGGGGAGGACCAAAACCTGTCCTGGCCTTGCTATTGCTCAGTTCTAAGACGTTTCATACAGAAGCTATGTACACACCATGCATGCTAAACAATGCACACCCCACACTCGTGCTCAGAAGCAGTGAGAAGCTGTAACCACACCAGCACAGCACTGAGCACAGGGAAACACTCAACATGCTTTATTGCTTTATTTCAGTGCCACAGGTAATGCCTGTTCAGGGTGCAGGTGATCAGAGTTTGTGCCTGCATCCGAAGGATGGCAGTCACCACCTCAGGAAAGCAGCGATTTCTCCACATCCAGATGTGCAGCATTTCAAGCCAAGTGACAGAGATGCTTTGTTTTGCGTAAGCAGGAAGCAGCAGTTCCCCAAAGATGGCTTGCAGCAGAGGCAAATTGGGATGGCATTGGCCACTGACAGAAGAGGTCAGTGAGAGGAATATTTTCACATGAAGCAAGACAGATTACTTGAGCAACACTGAGAAAGAGACACTCAAATGTATAGTGGTCACTCTCGCCTTAGAAACAAAATGCAGGTAAAGTGACTTAATTTTACAATGGGAAGAAAAGCTCAAACAGCATATTAGATAATTTACTGCAAACAGAAACACAGGAAACCAATTCTTAGCTATGAAGTTTTCTAATTACACTAAACCGCATTAATTTCACCTTTTTACCTCCTCATCAAGATGCACACAGAGAACCAGACATCCCATTGGACAGCAAATAGATATGACTAAGGCAAGCTAAAACTGACAATAAAGAGCCATATCTATCTCCACTGGATCCTAGAAGCACACGAATGGAAAGATTAGATTTCTTATCACAGATGCCAACAAGTAGACAAACAAGTGCTTTTATCTCCCACAAGACATCAGTTATCCAAATCCAAGTAAACCCCAGACTTGCAAACACAGCTGGGCGAGAAGCAAAATAAACCAAAATTTTACTATGCTATACAAAACCATCATTTAGACAATCAACCACTATGGCTGAGATCAAACAGTTACAGCTGGACGTCAAAAAGCAAAGCTGCTAGTCCTGCTAGTTATGCAATTACGCACTGCAGAGGGCAGCAGGTCAGAAAAATAAAGAAAAATCTTTACTTTTGGCATTAAATCAAAATACTGATTACAGGAAAAAAAAAATTAACTATTTGAATTCTGAAATCTGGCTCCATGGGGCTCCTATCCACTTGTTCAGCATTCAGACTTCTTCCTGTATTCAGTCCTTGTTCATACCACTTTTGTAAAGCAGGGCAGCTTTTCTGGCAGCCAGGAGTAGCAAATCCTGGCAGCCAGGCATCATCATGAACAGGTGTCTGGCTGCTGTCATACCCTGCAGATGACCTGCTCTGTTATGAGCCAGAACTTACTGCAGAGCCTGGATACTCAGGGCATACAGCAATCACTGCAGGCCCTGTGGTGTTGTGGTTTTTGCCCCACATAATCCTTTTCTGCTAAAATGAGACTCTTTTTATAGCAAAGCTTCCATGAAATGGAGAAGACTACTTTCTGTTGAAAGGTAGTTGTGATCAGAAGCTCTCTGAAAGAGATCAAAATACAAAGGCACAAAAGATCAAATAACTAATATTTACCTGAAGTACCCAAGACAAAGCAGATAGAAGTTCAAACAGGTACATAGACCAAAATGGGATTCCTTTAGTAGAACCTTATTTCCCACATGGGAAATATCCCAAATATTCCCTGTACAGGAAAAGCAGAACCCATATTTTGCTGCTTGCAAAACTGACAAGAGTTTAACACAAGTGTTTGGCTCCAAAACAATAATTGATGGATGCTCCCAGCAAGCGCCAAGGCAAAGTCCCAGTGATCAGCTGTCCCTGAGGAAGCAGCAGCTCCCAGTCCTGCAGAAATTCAGCAATAGCTACACAGCCAAGGGACTCACCACTGTAATCCAAGGGAGCAGCTGCCACGGCACCACAGGATCCCAGTGTGGTGTGAAGCATCAAGGGTGGTTAAGCATCGGAACAGTCTGCCCAGGGAAGTGGTAGAATAACCATCCCTGGAAGTGCCCAAGAAGTAACTGGACTTGCCTCTGAGTGCTGCTGTTTAATCGACATGATGGTGATTTGGTCAATGGCTGGAATTGATGAACTTGGAGGTCTTTTTCAAATTTAACCATTCTATGATTCTAAGATTAGTAATTTCAAGCAGGCAGTCACTAATTCTGCTATATTCATTATGCACTGCAGACCAGAAATCCCAAGTACAGCTTGGGGGATGACTGACAGCTCACTTCTGCATCTAAGGCTCTTTGAACATAGCAAGTGCTACACTCCACAGACTCTGAAAATTACAAATCCCATGTACTTCTAATTAGGATTTCAGAATTACTGAACACTTCTGATTTCAATCTGTGCCCACTTCCATCTCCTCTGCATAAGCTGAGAGCCAGGAAAAGCCCTTTCCTCCCAGGAGCATTGTAAAGATTAATGTTTGTGAAGCACTTGGGTGCTATGGTGATGAGTACTCAGATACTACTGTGATAAAAAAAATAGAAAGTATTATGAGGAAATCAATAATCCTATCTCCAGAGCAGGACTTACACGGTGTGTTGTCAATAAGGCCCAAAGGCACGCACTGAACAAACACAGGAAAACAGAGTAATCTCGTTGCTCATTAAGTGAACACCATCCTTCAAGTACCTGACAGAAGGACAAGAACAATGGGAAAAAACATGGTCTGAAAATATAAGAAAAAGCACCAGCCAACTTATTTAATTCTGCTCCTTTGAACAGCAGAGGTCTTGGTTCTGCAACAGTTTCTTATGTTTCCATCCTCCTCTCCTTCTCTTCCTCAAGGAGGCTTTAATTAGACACCAAGTGGTAAAGTACAGTTATTTCTATTTTCGGGTGAGCAAGAAATAAAGACAAGTCTTAAAACAAACAAGTCCAGAAACACATCTAAGGTCAACCTCAGAGGGAAAGGGAGAGTTTGGCCAATTTCAGCCTTAAATTTTATGGCAGGACAGCTATCCTGGTTTTGGCTGGAATAGAGTTAATTTTCTTCCTAGTGCCTGGTACAGCACTGTTTTGGATACCAACACAAGAATCTTGTTGATAACACACCAATGTTTCAGTGGTTGCTAGGTATTGTCTTACCCTAAGCTGAGGACTTTTCTGCTTCCTGTGCTCTGCTAGTGAGGAGCTTCAAAAGAAGCTGGGAGGGAGCATGGCCAGGATAGCTGACTGGACAAAGCAATACTCCATGCCATAGAACACCTTGTCCGATATACAAACTGCAGGGAGTTGGTCAGAAGCCACCAGTCACTGGTCAGGAACAAGCAAGGCATTGGTTAGTGGTGAGCAACCGTATTGTGCACCCCCTTTTTCTGTCAGGTGTTATTCCTCTCGTTACAATTATAATAATTAGCAGTATTAGCATTATTATTTTACTTTTTGTCAATTATTAAACTGTTCTTATCCCAGCCCACAAGTTCTACCTCTTCCCACTGGAGCTGGGGCAGAATGAGTGAGCAGCTACATGGTGCTTAGCTACCAGGTGGGATTAAACCACAACAGCAGCTCATTCTCTAGTCAGATCCTTGACTGAAAGGCCATACTTGAGGACACAAAAATCACACATTGTAATGACAATGCTTTCTGTATCCCAGTTCAGGCAAAATGGGAGAAGTGTTCAAACATTAATACTGACATTCTAGTAACAGTCATAAGAGAATGAACAAGTGAGCACCCATAGCTGTTTTCTTTCTGTGGAAAATGATCCTCACAGCAGTTTAAAGTGGCATTTCCAGACAAAACTGGGGCCATAAATCCAGTGCTCAATTCCAGTGGACCCACAGTTTAGTGCTGTGACTCTTGCATAAGCTGGATGGACAAATCTGGAAAGTCTTGCTCCCCAGAAAGAGTAGTCCAGGTTTTGCTGGACTTCTATTGCTTCAGCCAGAGTTATTTTTCATAACATGAATAAAATAAAGGGGATAAAACAAAACAAAAAAGGATACTTCCTCTTTTCCTAGGGTTAAAGAGCAAGCACTTTCAATAGGGTTAATTTACAGTAAGTCTGTACATGCCATGAGATAGCTATTCACCAAGGAGAGCAGCAAATTAGGAGAGTGCCAACAGCCACCACACATTGGATTAATGACAAGAAACAACATCTTTATATAATAAGATCCAGTACGTCTAGCACTGTAAACTGCAAGGAAAAATTGAAACGTGTACAAAAAAGCTGAAACATTTCCAATTTTTCTTGCATTTTTTTAAGCCTTGTGCACACTGGGACACCTCTTCCTGCCAAGGCAAAGAATAGAGAGGATCTGGGGAGCGAAGGCACAGAAAAGGCAACAGCAGAAAGCGCTCTGGAATTAGAGAAAGTTCCTTATGCCCCTACACCTGAGGAGCAGCCTCACATTCACACACACACACAGCTCCACTGACAGCCTCACCACCTCCTAGAAACCAGCACCAGGGAACAAAGCCTGACTGCCAGCACTGAAAATGCCAGTCTCATACCTGATGAGAGCACCCTATGAATACAGGATGCCATTACTGATGAGCACAAAGATGGTGCACTCTGGCTTATAGCAGTCCAAGAGAGCAGGACAACAATCAAACAATACATTTTCATTACACATAATGGGATAATGGCAGAAAGCTCTCTCACACACGTACCCAGTTCAGATTCCCCTCACATACCTTCAGCCAGCAGACAGAGAACCCATGGGATGCACAGTTTAAGTTGGTAAATCAGGCTACCATTCTAGTCATTGATAGGGTACTGGCATCTACATGGGCCTTCACCTCCACATCTCATCCCCACTGAAAAGCATGTCAAACTGAGAAATCAACCCTCAGACAAATAAACCCACTCCTAGGTGATCAGTGTCTCTGAAGTGACTTAGGTCTACCAGCACAGTGCTCAACTGAGTTCAAAAGAAGCCACTGCAATGCCAAGGAGCTTCAGATACATGCTAAAAGCCTGCAGATGTTCCACTACAAGGTTGCAGCTGACCACAGCCCCTCTGCTATGCAAGCAGCTCCTGTTAGCAGTGCTCCTGGGGTTGCCCACGCAGAACAGGTCTGCACAAGCTGTAGACATCTAGGGCTCTCTGCCTCTCAGGTGAAGTGGCTGATCACACAGGTAAACTCTGCTGAAGGTGGATAGAAAACAATCTTGCAGAGCAGCAGCATCGTCAGCCCCCCTGCCACTTTCACATCCTACTGGCCAGTTCCCAGTCACACCATTTAGGAAATATGGGTCTGTCCCCAGGCCCAAAACAGCTTTAATCCATGCTTATTTCAAGTTGCTTTATCTTCTGCTCCCATCATCAAGCCCTCTCTTCATTTGACATACAATGTTTTCCTGTCCCTCAGCTGCCACCCAAACTGCACTTGTGCACCAGGACCAGGAGGATGAGATGCGTGAGAAGAGTCAGTGTGGGAGCAAAAGGATCACAACTGCAGCATCACCTGCCACACTGGGGAAAGTCTCCAAGCTGGATCAATTCCCTCCTCGCATGACCATAAAGCCGAAGTTTTCGAGACTGATTTTTTTTATGCCACCAAAGGTCAGAGCTGACCTAAGTTATGTAGGAAGCCTGGAGGAGCCAGTTCCCAAGCCAAGGAACACCAGATGTCCAGCTCTCCCAGGGTACTACAGCTGCACCCTGTATACTTCGAATCCCTTTCCAGTATCCACCAAGCAGCGCTTCTCACCACTGCTCCAAGGGAAAGCAGAAATGTCAACTGAGGTTGCAATGCATCAGGGAGGAGTGTGAAAAAATAGCATCAGGTAAAGGAGAACTGTAAGAGACAAAGGAGAAAGCACCCTGGAGAGGCAATGTGAAGAGATTAGAGAGATAGAAGCAGACATACTTAATAAGGCAAGAGCTATCAAGGTGATAAAACATTAGATAAGGACCAAGGTGCCTAAAACAGATGGAGAGAGTGGTTTGGGAAGCAGGTAAACACATTTATATTCTACTACAGGAGACTTGAAGGTAATCTTGCATGTACACCTGAGTGCTTTGCCTACAAAATCCCCCTCTCTGAGGAGCACAATATTCATCCTTCTTCCTCTTTTAATCAGAGCTCTCTCATAGAGTCTCATCTTGCCTTCTGCCCAGAGAGGGATAACCCACAAGGGAGAGCTTAGCCAGATGATAAATAAGTAAAACAGTGTCCCTACCCCACTGCCCATCAGGCTGCACCACCCACTGGCAAGTGAACACCTCTCAAACTCCCTCTGTGTTGTCACTGGCTGCTGAACAATTGTTTTCACCTTCTAAACTCTAGCCCAGTGCTAGGCAGAATTTTTACAAATTGTCATTTTCTTTAAGCAACCTCTTAGGCAAATTAGACACTTGATCCAATTTGAATTAATCCCTCCCTTCAGCTCCTGTCCTGCCCTCAACCTAAATTCCCTTCAAAACTGCTAACATCAGCTGTATCCAAACATTTTTCTCCTTTTCCCTTTTGACTTTAGGTATACAGGATGCTTCTGCTAAGAAGGGAGAGTGGGTTCACTGATGATCCACCACTCCAAAGCCTTGATCACCTTTGTCTCATTAGCATGGGTCTGTGTTACTCTCAGTGTAACACCTGTGAACAAGGACCAGCTCCCGAGGCTTGAAAGCAGGCTTTACCAAGGTAGACAGCATTTGTTCATCATTCTCATTAAGAGGTGAAATAACACTCCTGCCTGCCTGAGTTCTTTACAAGGTTGTTTCTTGGATGCCCATCAAAGCTTGTGTTCATTCATCCCATTGCCTTCCTTCCTGACTACTTCATGCTTGCGGTATTTTATTAGGTGTAGTCCTGAACAGCAAGCATGACTTTAGAAAATACCTTAGTAGGTCTTAAAACCTCAAATTATGTTGAGTCTAAAGAAGGAGGCTTGGGAACAGCACTCACAGCTAAATCCATTATAAAAGAAACATTGGGTTGGGTGGATAGGAGGACATCATATAAAATAACACAAGTTACTTGGAATATGATTTTAAAGTCAGAAATAAGTGATTCTGTCACACAAACACCAATCCAACAGCAAAAGAAAACCAGTTCCATTTAAGTCACCAGCATCTCTTGCTGGCATGTATTAGTGTTATGACTAAATCATAGCTCCAACATGTGGGAGCTTGAGCTGTTGTGAGAGTACAGCAAATACTGCAGATCTGGTGTAAAGCCACAAATGGGAAATGCAATAGTTATGCAACAGGTCTGTGCCTCTGCACAGTGGAACAAAAACTTCTGCCCAGCCAGTGCTTTCCTTCAGCAGCCTCAGCCTGCTGGATCGCCTGTGTTCTTGATTGCTGTGCTTTGTCCTCAAATGAGCTTCAAGACTTGGCCAAGTCTCCAACAAGTAAATAAGTTGGTCTAGATCCTTCTTTATAATCATGGACTGTAACTATCACAGCCTAGAAGGAAAAGGTCACCATAATTAAATGTCTAGACCAAAGGCTCATATACACTCAAAAAAGAGAGGGAGGTGACAAACGAAGCAAACCTTGAAGTAGAATTCAGTGTACAGGTTAATCAGAACCAAGCTAATGTGTCCAGCCAAAGGCCCCCCACTTGGAGGGCATTCCACCCTCTCAAAGCAAGCAGTTAATCTCTATGTTGCATCAGTTTTCCCAACAGATGAGAGTCAGAGCCTATATTTACCTCCCTCTTGTAGGAGAGCTCTTACTCCTGATTTGCTTTCAGCAGGCAGGATGGAGGATGGGACACCACAGAGCCTGGACAGGGACAGCCTGCTCCCTTGTCCAGCATGCTCCCTCAATTCTCTAGGCAGCAGGTAAAAACATGGGGTGGGGCACCACCAGGTGCTGAGATTGTGATCTCCAACCCAACACACTTACTGATCGTGAGCAAGAAATCCCCACCAAGAGTTGTTGAGTAGAGCAGATCTTGTTTCCTCCAGAGCTAAATGTCCCCCTAAATGGGAACACCCATCAAAAGGGCAAGTGTCTTCATAGAAAGGGGAAGGTGGGATGGCAGATGGTAATAAGAATTAAGCAGAACACATGTTTAAAAACAAAAAACCCCACAACTGACCTAAGAATTTACAGACTCACAGCCTACACAAGGCAGGGAGCAGTCAGAATAATATAACAACAACTAAAATGAGCATCTCAAGTAGGACCAAACATCTGTCCAGACTGGGCAGCAACACAGCTGCCCAGAGAAGTGTGTAAAAATGGAATGAGCAGACACAATACTTCCCTTAGGCACTCTTCCAGCTGCCAACCACTCTCAGCTCAAGGACCTCCTGAGCCAAATCAAGTTTCTATATTTTTCACTCTTCCTTCATGGACTCCTCCTAATGAGCGAGGAATGAGAACAGCCAAAGAAAATAACAACATTTGAAGAGAGCTAAGGTAATGCTCACTATCAGTCTTGATACAGGATTATAGAGAGACAGCATCAACATGCAGGCTTCCCATGCATAATCTACTCAGATATGAACTGCCATACTGCTCTTGCAAATTCAGATACATGTTTCACATCTTTGGAAGAAATCAGATGAAATGCTGCTGTCTTGTACTATGGCTGTTTTATCAATAGCCTTAACCACATATTTCAGTACCTAGGAACATTTACAAAAATGATGGGGGAAAACCCAAAAGGTTTTCTGAACATTTTCTCTCTGAATACCAAAGAGTGGAAAAAAACAAGCTCAGGATTATTGGAAGCCATCAATCCTAGGAAGGGATGCTAGTTCATTATGAAAGTCTGTTATTTTGTCATCTGAGATAACATTTACTTTTTGTTCACTCCTTCACATTTATTAAGTCATGCTGGTATAGACCTGTAGTACATCCTGCCTCCAAATACAGCAGCAATTCTCTGTGTCCTGTGATATTTTCTAATACCAGACAGAGAGCAATCAAGAAAAGCTGGAGACCAGTCCCAGGCTCACTTGCTTCATGAACCATGCCAAATGAACTTCATAGCCTTCCATTATTTTCCCACTCAAAAAAAAAAAAACACCAAAAATTAACATGAACTTGCTAACCTATCACCTGCAGACCTCAGCTGGAGCAGCAGCAGCAGGAATAGACAATTCCACCATCTTATAAAAAAAACCAAGCACAGTTCGCAGGGACAGGAAGGCAGCAAACGGTGGCCAGGACACACCATGTAAAAGAAAGATGCAGTACCTGCACCTAAAATGAGGTCCCCAGAGCTGAAACATTCAGAATTAAGTCTGGACACCTTCCTACATTTAAAAACAGCATCTCCTACAGATGTTGAGATTTTTTTAACATAACCAAAGCCTGATCTAAATTACTAAGTGAATTTAACACTGGATTTGCAGGGCATGGGGAGGGAACCTAGTAGTTATTTACTGCATTTTTTTTTAATTTAATGGACATTGTTTTCTCTCCCTTCTAGATTCAATTCCCAAACTAGGTCATGGTGATCACACACATCCAGTCTAAAGGCAACAGCTCTCTGCTCTCATGGATGGAAGGGAAGGAGAAAAAGCAAAGGGTGATGACATTGCATAACAGTATTTGTATATAGGCAGAATGCAGGACACAGTGGCCCAAAACCTCACGAGCTGAGACTGTTGATCTTTCTGATTTCTCTTGGGCTCTTGCCATTGTCTGGATCCTCAGACACTCAGTGACACTGATTACGCTTCAAGAGTTTTGCCTTTGTCAGCGAACATGGGATAAAGTCAGAGAAAGCCTTGTGGATACTTCTACAACCAGATTCTCTTCCTGCATTGCCTCAGTTGAGCTCAAGACTTCACTGAACTGATACAGGTCAAGTCATCCCACTCCCAAGAGCAGATGTCAAAAGGACCAAGCACCAAGTAGAGGAAAAAAAGGGCTTGGGAGGCTCAAGGAAGACACTTATCTAAAGGGGACAGAGCTACACCCTACCCCAGCAGCAGGAGAGGGGAGCAACACCCAGCTAGACTGAAGTTGGTTACCATGTGACAGGGGCTGTGAGTTTGGGGAACAGCGAAAAAGAGGAAGAATGTGAGGAAATATACAGCAAGAGCAAACTAGAGCCTCAGAGGTTGAAGAAACCTGTCCTTGTGTCCAACATAACTACACATGTCACCTCTGGAGAAAGTAAGATCCTAGAATGACTTGAGATGGAAGCACCTTATAGATCATCTGGTTCCAATTGCCTGCCCTCCCTCTCCTCCACAAATGCCACCCACTAGATCAGGTTGCCCAGGGCCCCAGAGATAAGAGGAGAGATGTAAAGAAGGGAGCTAAATGTTGTCAGATTATTTTTTTATTTCTTCTTATCAGCCAAATTTTCCTTGTCCCTCTTACCCAGAGTCTCACCACCACTAAGATAGTTTGATAGAGCATCTTAAATATTTCATGCAGCCTTCAGGCTTGCAATCCTTCGCTCTCCATCTGCTTCAGCCTGGCCCTGCTGACTTCTCAGCAGGTCCATGGCTGACTGCCTAGGCAAGAGCTCCTTTGACCCTCCTTTCTCTCCATCCACTCTCTGTCCTCTCTTGCCCTATTAAGACTTAGATTTTCTTTTTTTCCTTCTCTCCACTCTGCCTCCAGAGAAATCAAGTCCCAAACTGAATTTCTTTCTCCCTTTGTTCACACTTCTCCCTCACAATTCCCTTTTCATAGCTTTCAGCCTCTTAATTTCCTTTTCTATTAATTTTCAGGTTTATTTTCATTAATGAGATATTGCCTTAAGTCAGGAGTAATAACCCAAACTTCAGACACCGTCAATCCATCAGTAATCAAGCACGAGGACAAAAAGCCCAGCAGTTCACTGTGAAGGAAAAAGACCCACTGGCAAAGCTACACAGGGGCCTGGGGACCCCACAGATCTAAAGGGGGGACAGAGAACCAAGGGGGAGAGTGGTCTGGGGCAAGAGCAGCAGGGCTTCCCAAACAGGGCTCCCCTGGGGTACCTGTAACAAGACTCAAGTCCAGTTTTCTCAAGCAAAGGGTGTTTGCACTGAACCCTGACAGGAAAGGGCTTCTTTTCACTGCAAGTACCTCTGGCTAACACAGGAGTATTTTTGGCTGTCATGAAAGGGAAGCTGGCATGGGACAGGGAACCTCTCCATGGAAAAGCAGCTGCTTATTAAAGCAAGGAGAGATTTGGCTTGCTGCACTCTGAGAAACAGGATTGTTTCTTCAGCATTTTGGAGCTCCCTCCCTGAGCAGGGGTTTGGCTCACTCAGGAACCCCTGCAGCAGTTCCATCCCACTGAAGGCAATCTCACATGACCTGAACTGCTCTAGACCTATAGAATGGCCAACCCCATGCAGAGGAACAGCAGCAGTTTCTCCCTCTACCACCACAGCTCCTTCTTTAGACATTATTTCCCCCATATTAGATGCTAAAGGAATGTGACTCAACTATTGTCTCCCCATCAAACAAGGGGAGTGAAAGGAGAAAATTATTTTGGAGATGGAGGATGATTGTAGGCACAGACAAGTGAGGGCCATTCTGGCTGCACATGGGCTTCTGTGTCACAGCAAGTCTTAGAGAAAAAGACCATGATACATAGTGAGGCAAGACATTGGGCCACAATCAGAGGACTGGAGTGAGCAAGTTGTGGAGGGGCAAGGAGTGAAGACAGTGAGATTTGATAGGGCTGGTCCCCAGCACCCTGAAATGGAATAGTGTGGCTTACCCAGCTGAGGGACAAGGCAGGGACAGCAGAGGCACCAGAAGATAGGAGGTCTAGAGGCAGTCAGATCCCAAGGCAATGGTGGACAATGGTGAGAAAATTTTATGGGAGACACAAAGCTAAGCAAGATGAACAGGGTTAAAAGTGGCATCCTGTGTCCTTTCCTTCTTACTAAGCTTTCGAGGTCACATTACCTGTAATGCCTTGTAGTCAAGGATCTTTTGACATTTCTGCTACAGGACTATTAACACACTCAGAAACAGCTGAAGAGGAAGCCAATTAACACCAGACCACAACAAACCCAGTTCTGCTCCTCTTTACCTTAGTGGAAGTACTGACATTGCTTCTACTGCTTTTAGTCCTACACCCACTGGTGTAGGAAGCTCCTGGCTTCCCAGAAAGTTCTCTTCTCTCTTTCTTCTTTGTTGTTCATGCAGGAGATGTAGCAGGTGTTCTCCCAGGCTACCACAACACAGGAAAGCAACACATTAACCTGGGGCAGCAGGTACCAGGGAAGATGTTTCACCCAACCCCTGTGGGGGACTGAGTTGCAGAGAGGTCCAGGTGGTGAAGGGTGCAGGAGCCAAGGAGAGCACACTACAACAGGAGATAAGAGTGCCTTTGCTCTGTATTGTTTTTAATCCCCTCACCATTCTTCTTTGCCTGAATGGAATTAGAGAAGCAACAAGGGAGCTTTATTGGCAGGCACACCATGGCAACACATCAGCTTTAAAGACATACCAGCTCCTAGGAGCACTAACACACTGCTTCCTCTCATCCCCCAGGTCCTCTTTCCCATGCTGTCTCCACACTCCGGGCTGTCTGGCCATCCCAGGAGGTCCTCCCTAGCAGTTGTTCCTCAGAGAGCTACACAGAGGACCAGTGAAGTATCCAAACTGGGAACCTTCAAAATGCTTGGACTGTTGCTGGATGGAAAAACGAGGAAGGTTCATGATAAGAGGCAAGACCTGCCACTTGAGCATCCCCATGGGGCAGCATCCCCCTGATGGACTGGCAGCAGCTAGGCACCAGCTCTTCTGGGAGCACAACTCCCCGCCTGCCACCAGAGAAGGCAGATGATGTTCTGCTTTGTCTCCTCCTCCTCCTGTGCCTTTGTGAAAGCAGAGAGATGACAACAGCTGCCTCCCTATCTGGGGGATGGGGTGGGAGGTACGAGGAGCATTTGGGGAAAAGAGAATTAATCTGAACAAAGCACAAATCCAACTGAAGCCAAAACTCAAACTCAGTTTGCCAGCTCAGATTTAATTTTGACTCAGTAAACACCTGGTTTGAACAGAAGCATGAAACCAGCACAGACACAAAGTCTGTTCTTTATGATATACTTACCCTGACCAAAACAAGAAAAGTGGCCAAAGTTCTGCAAGAGAAAGCTTGTTCTCTGTTCTGAAATTTACACCCCAGTTTGAGAAACCCCAATAGGCCCTGAACTGGGTTTAACAAAGAGAACTCTAAATCAGTGGAATGGTGTGAGTTCATTAATCAGCACATACAACTCAAATTCTTGAGCACCTACCTGCACTAAACCCAGCACCTTTGGAGGCTCAGCACACCTTGCATGCAGCCAGGAGGCAGGGGCAGCCCTATGCCCACCTCTGCCAAAACAAGGCTCTCTCATTACCAGCCCATTTCCTGGGTATGAACTAGTTGCTGTAGCACACTCAATTTTTTAACCAAATCACACCTCTCATCTTCACTGGCTGCCTGGATAAGTCATCCCACAGGTAGGTGCCCAGAAAGAGTTGTGAAGACTTCTCACCCACCAGCAGCACAATTTCTTGCACTGATGATTTATATTGGGGATTTCAACACACCTGAAGAACCTTTGGGAGCTCACTGATTTTAACTGTCTCATGCCTTTCAGTCTCTACCCTCTCAATCAGTGACTTCCAGATGGCCCAACACACAGCAGCCCACTAGATTTCTAACTCATTACTCCAGACTTCCCTTTACTACTTGATCAGTAAAAACAAGTTTAAATCTTTACCTTTCCCTCAAAACTTTTTCAATTCCCCCAGGATTTTAAACACCAGTGAAAGCACCCCCCCCACCTTCTCCCCGTATCCCTCCGGCATCACCCAGACAGATGCACAGGGAAAGGCACAGCAAATCTCTCCAAGGGAAAATTGCAGAGAAATTCACCAGTAGGTCAAATATTTACCCACGACTCATCAATGCAAATGTTTTCTAATCCTCCTGCATCTTTCAGGGATGGCAAAGGAATGGTGAATACACCTGTGATTTATACAGATGCACATAAATTAGAGTAATGAAGAACTCAGATGCCTTATTATGTAGTAATTGTATCAGTTAAATATCTTTGTTCTGTATCAATATAGGAGTTAATAGTATAAAAGCAATACATACATTGCCCTAACAGTTCCTATACTTTCTTCTAGCCAATTCTCAGTGCATTTTGGTGTTCTGACTACTGCTTGTCCACATTTCAGAGAACCACTCTGGTCTCATTAGGTGCACACAAGGCCTTCCCACAATTTCCAAGCATAAGCGTGTAGCTACATGCCTGAGGGCACCAGGCATAAGCAGCACACTTGGTGGGGAAAAGGTGCAGAGATAAGCCTATAAATACAAATACTACTTAGGGGAAGCAACAGTGTCTCAGCAGAGGTCATTCAGTGGGATGAAATGGTGTAATTATTAAACTGGTGTAATTATTAAACTCAGCAACTAAAGACTTGGCATCAGATCCTCCACTGGGAATGTCTTTGTGCTTCTGAAAAGCTACCTGAGACCCATCAAAACATTAATCATCAGAAAAGAATAATCCTGAGTCCAGTGGGGAGAGGTGTCACAGGAATGGATGAGGAAATCCCTCACACATGCAAACAAGAATGGGAAATGCCATAGGTACAAGACAAAGTCTCAAGTGCATGACACTAATCAGCTTAATCACACTCAATAAGTACCCAGAGAAGTCAAGTGGCTGGGGAAGGAAATCATTACTTTCGTGCTCTCCTGCTGAATCTGTCTAACCTGTCACCTTTGCCTCCACTGATGGGACACCCTCCGTCTGGTGGGGGACATTCCAGGTTGTTCAACCACCCATCCCCTTGCTTCCATGCAGGAGGCATGCCTCCATGTCTATATTTCCAGGGATATCCAGCACCTTCCTGCTTTCCCAGTTTTGTGCCCTCAGTAACAGCTTCCCCCAGGGCTGTGCTTCTCAGACCCTGGGAAACTCTGCTCAGAAATGCTTTGACAGCAGTGAGGACACCAACTGCTACCACAGCCAAATAATACTCAGGCATTTTTACTGCCTAGAAACTCAGTAGTGTGTCTCTCAGGTTGTGCACAAGAGGGATGTGCCAAGTGCCACAGGCAATCTTTTGAAATGTGAAGCTGGAAGGCTCTTCTATCCTAACATGACAAAACAGGGACTGCTGGTGCATTTAACTACTCTGTAAGAGACACCTGGTATTTATCCCCATCTGTCCCAGTAAAGGGGCAATGTTGGCACAGGCACTACCTTCATGGGCTTGCAGCAGTTTCTCTGCTCAACTTCCTCCCCTCCCCTGCCTCTGATATTGCAGGGCAAGCAACAGAGGGGCCTGCCCCAAGCAACAGTGCTCAGTCTGGGAACAGGAAAGAAAATGCAGGAACAACTCACCATAGCACAAGAACAAGGGGACACAAAACCACATTCAGACAGAAGAGAGAGGAAGGAGTCAGAACAGAAACACAGATCTGCAGACAGAGATTGTTGGCCAACACAGATGACAAATTTCCTTCTGTCTGTCCATAAACCACAACCATGCAATAGTGGTCTGACACATCTAAAGTGATTGCACTCCTGGCATGTATGATTCCTTTCCAGTAGTCAAATTCAGCACCACACAACCCTGAACTGCCAGCTCACTTCAGGAACCTGGGTCACAAGTATCAGGAGTTCCCTTAAGGTTTGAGTAACCTCAAAGTTGCCACCTGCCTCCTTCTCATAGGGGAAGGTCCAATTACAGACTTAATGTTACTTCTGTATGTCCAGAGTATGCTGGAAAGTCCCATGGAGCAGGGCCTACAGTAGATCTGTTTTTCCTGCCCTTGTAGCCCTCAGTGGATGTTCTTCAATAGGAAGCCCCCCTTCACCCAGGGAAGGGAGCACACTTGCCTTGTACAGTTTATGTATGATCTGGATTCATGTCTCACACCCAGATAGAGAATCCCTGATGTGACAGATCAGGAAAATCAAATGAAGTGTCAACCCTCCTTCAATATTCAGTAAAATAACCCCCATATGGGAGAAAATACAGTTTCCCCAGACATCTGCCACACATTCCAGAAAAATGCATTACAGACATGCCACTAAGTGTGAAATAGATTTTTAAAAGTTAAAAAGCTATTGGATATTTAAAGGATGTGTGACATATCACAATATGCTGTAAATGCATTTTAAAGAAATAACAGCACCTCAAAGATACTGTGGAGGGATGCAATTAATTCTGTGCTTTGAAAAAAAAATCCTGGGTTATGGTTTTCTGGAGGAGGAATTTTTTTAAAGTACCTACTTTAATAGTTAATTATTGCATTGTAGGGGAAACTTGAAGCTTCAGAGAAAGCTGACTTATATGGTGGAAGGCTGCATGCAGCTACACTGATAACACTAATTTTAATTAATCCTACCACAAACTCTTCTTCTTTCCAACACTGTCTCATTTGCTTAGAGCTTCATTTGACTGTCACCTTTGGCTGAAGCTTACACAGCAGGTATGACTGCTATGAGGAAGAACTATGCTGAATGTCAATGACCGCAATAAAAAAGTTTTTTTGTCTGCCCATAAGTATCCTAGATGTTTTTCTGACTAGCACTTGCTGCTGGATGCTCTAAAACACTGATTTCACACTGGGCAGCAGGGTAACCCAAGACCTCTTTCACTCATCCTCTAACAATCCATCCAAATGGAGATAAATTAGCAGCTGCCATAGCAAAAAAAAACAAAACAAAACCAAAAAACTAAAACTGTGCTCAGGGGAGACTGTTTGATATGACTCAATCGAATAAATTAAGACAGAATTACGGACAAATGTGGAATCTCAGTTTCTCCCTCTCCACACCACCTTCACAACACAGCCTTTCATCGCATGTTCAGGTTTGCTTTTTCCCCCTCCGCAGGATCCCTCCGCCCGCAAGGAGGGGTGGCATTCAGTGAAGACAGTAATGTGACGCCTCTTTAGCCAGTGAGCTTACAGGAGTTTGCTGGCAGCCGGGAAAGAGAAATAAGTAGGAATGCAAAGCATAGAGGCTCTAGGGTAGAGACACGACTTCACCCCACTCCATGGGGCGCTCCCATCTCACTCCTTCTTGCTGCAGGCTGAGCCCTCCAGCCCTGCCAACCCGCCTCCACTTGGGCTCACTGCCCCAGCCTTCTCAGCCAGCTTCTCCTATCCAGACCTTCTCCTCACCCACCCTGGTTACCTGCCCCCTCCATTAGCCTCACCCAGCACGACCAATCCACTCCCCAGGTGCCTTCCTCATGCCATTGCTGCCCAGTCCCTCTGCTCTGAAGGGCAGATACCTGGTGGATAAGTTTTCCGCTTCAGATCCCTGCTGGCTGCCTGACCCAGTGGCCTTATCTTCCTCCAAGGCTTCTCAGTTCCCCACTTGAATATCCTTTCCCAGAGTTCTGCCTGGTCCCCGCATCCCAGACCTCAAATTAAGGTTTTATTAATTGATAAAAAGACTGTTAAAATGGAAGTGTTGGACAGCTTTTGAAAACCATGCTGCTACCTCATCTAACAATGGAAACTATGTCTTCCATTGCTTTGGTTCTACTTGTGTTCTGGCCCTTGTATGAACTGTGTGAGACTCTTCAGAGATCCTAGAGGGCAGGAAAACAAGGAAAAACATTGCTCAGCACCCAGCAAGGAAGAAAACATATTATACGAGGAGTTTGTCCACACAGGGAAAGATAACAGGGTCAACCTACATGAAAAAAAAATTGGGAAACTGTAGCATGGGATGAAAAAAAATGCTACAAGAAAACAGTGAGAAGACTGCTGTCTCCAAAGGTTTTTCCTGTATAAAATTATGCAATAACATCTAGACCCTCCTCCAATCACTCAAATCCCACTTTCAGAGAGGGGTCCAGATGGGAAGATAAGAGCAGTTGCCAGCACAGAGGCTGCTAAACAGTGGGTCAACAAGTTCAGTGAGGAAAAGAGCAAATTCCAAAGCTGGGAAAGATCCTCTTCCATCAAGAAAATTAATCAGAAATGAGCCACAGGAAAAGAAAAAAGCAAGAAAAAATTGCCTTGAGGGAAAAAAATCCTTCATTAAGAAATATCACAGTTGGCCAGTGGCACTGAACATCAGGCAGTACCAAAGGCAATATATTATTACTGTTGCACTTCCATAAGCCTGGCTATTTTAATATAACTCACTCATGACAAACATATTCAAGGTCTGGCTTGAATCTCACATGTGGACAAAGTAGAGCCTGCCAGAATCACCTACAAACCCAAGAGACTTGCTCAAAGCAAAAATTACATCACAGGTTGGTAAATATGTGAACAAAACCAATTACATAAAAACTACAATATATCACAAAACCTACTTTTCCCAAATATGTTTTAGCTTGATTATTGTTAACAATTCTTGTTAACATCTGCTAGCTGGCTGGTAAATGATCTGTAGAACATTTTGTAGAAAATAAGGACATGGTATTCTTAGGGGAACACTAGAGTGAGGCGTTCTTGGCTGAGAAGCAAGATGCAGGATACAGGTAAAGACAGGGAGCATTCCTTTTGGGGTGAGGAAGATTTGCCAAGTACTGGATGTTTTAGTATGCTTCCAAATAATAAGCAGGGCTTAAAAGATGAGCAGATATTTTTGATCTTTGATGTGAGAAAATATCAATCTCTGCATGGAAGAAAATATTTCTCCAACCTCAAATATTGTGCTCCTACATCTTTCATGCCATGAAAGAGAACAGCTGCTGTTTGTTGCAAACTGCCTGTTCCAATAGGGAGGTTAATATTTTACCATGTGTTTTCTCTTTCTTTCCTTCCCTTCTTGCCTGTTGAGGGGAATCTCAGAGCTAGCATTACAAGCACTGGATTCAGCAGCTTTGTCCTGGATGAATTTGTAGAGATGTTAGCCTTTTTAATCCATGACTCTTTGAGAAGAGAAATCCCCCAAGAGTACACTTGGTTCACTCTGCCTCTCACAGCATCCGGTTCCTAAAAGCAGTCTTAATGCCCTTGTAGTATTTCAGCATTTTTTTTGCTACCCTAGGGAGGTAGTGATAAAAAATACTAAGTTAAAGTAAAGGTGAAGCAGCCTTTACAAAGGTCCAGGGGTCAGGAACAGGGTGAGACATAACTGTTGGTTCAACTTTTGTAAGCAAATCCTTGAGCACCTTGCCCAGCTTCCAAGGTGGGGCACAGGGCCAAGAGATTGCAGCCACACAGCTCCCAGCCAGCATGCTGAGCTCACATCTGTCTGTGCCTGTCCACATGAGCCAGACCTGGTTAGAAGGGATTAGCAGAGCAGCAGCTACATCCCAGAGAAGGTCAGGGCCAGCTGATCCAGCAGTAAGTGTCACCCAGGCTGGCTCAGGAGGTGGTCACCTCTCAGCAGCCTGTCCCTACTCCAAGGTACTGCACCCCTTGGACTCTGCCACTCAGAAATTAGCTCAGTGCTCTTGCACACTGACAGTTCAGGACAGGGATGTCAGAGGTGCCACTAGCATGTCAGAGAACACAGGAAGATAGCAGCTGACCAGGGCTTGGAATGCTCTGAAGGGAGATGGAAGCAGCCTGTGAGTTCAAGGAAGAAGCAATCCCACCCAGCCATGTAGAAATCCCCTCAGAGATAGCAGAAATCTGCTGTTTTCACAGAGAAACTCACACCTCTGCAGAGCCCTGGTGTTTTTCCTCACTCTAAATAAGCCAATGAGTGATGTCCTCCGTTTAGATCCTACCTCCAGGTCTTCTCTTTAAGTCCTGACCTTTCACCCCAAGAAGCCTGGTGCTCTCAATACTGGCCTAGAGAGGCACTTAACAGAAGGAGCCAATTCAAGGGCAGGAACAGTCAGTGCATAGAAGCTGCTAGCAGGAAAACCCAGGAATGACAGCAAGAGAAATAATAAGAGGGGAAAAATGAGACTGCCACAGACAGAGAGGAAAAGGGATAGACAGGGTGGCTAGTCACAGGAGAGTCTGCTAGAGGAGTTGCAGGGAGTCAGAAGCATCAAATCACAGTCAAGCAAGGGGAGCAATTGGTTCTTTTATAGACTGAAGCACAGTAGGTGATGACAAGGGGAGACTGGGCGAGAGAAAACTAAAGGAAGAAAGGATAAGCAAAGAGTACAATCTATCATTAGCCAGGACAGATTTATCTTTCCTCTTGGACGAATTGCAGAACGTAAGTGTAAATGGCACCATTGTCTCAGGGGGACAGATGGTCCCCCATATCACAGGTTTGCACATCCCCCATCCCGCCTGAGGGGATTTCTCCCCTCCCCAGTCTGCACTGATGCAATGGGCATGAAGAAAGCTGGAGAAAGGAAAGGCAGGGAGACTAAGCTTTCCCTTCTCCATCCCCACATGCTGACCTTGCAGTCAGGATGGGCAGGGGAAAGCTGTTCCAGCCACAGCACTGCACACAAACTCCATCCCTCAGACCAGCCAAGCCATCCATCCTAGGCAGGTTCTCTAGCAGAAGGCTTACACTGCCATCACACCACCTTGTTACTTCGCCGGGCCTTGATGGCAGTCAGAGATCAAGCACTCATGCTGATTGTCTCAGATCTATCAGCTGCCTTCAATATCATTGATTTCAAGGTTTGCTGAGATGTCTGCCAAGGTCAGCAGAGATTTGCATCATCTGTTCCTGACCTAGATAACCTCCACTTATCATTTCCCATCAGTATCTTACATCTTCATCACCACACTTCATTTCTCATTTTACAAGTCCAGCTGCACTCTCATCTGCCTTCCTTATTCATCTCAGCCTCATTCTCTGGATGCTGGTCACAGCTCTGTTGTCTTCTCAACATGGAAAAAAGAAACATCCCCCTAGAGCTAGACTCTGTCCTCCTCCAAAGCTTTTAATGAGATGATTCCTTCTCATTTCCAGATGCAGCTGAGCCCAGAGAACCCCTCCAAGGAGGGGAGGCAGGTAGGGCAGCAGTCCCTTCCTGGTGGAAGAGCACAGCACGAACTCACAGCCCAAGAAGCAGTGGTGACAAAGAGTGGGGCAAGCCCAATCCACCACCAGATCTGTCCCTCTGAACACAACCCGCAACTCCCACAATTATGCTCACAACCCACAGCTGCAGGCCATGGTCTAGGGTGGGAAGAGTGTCAAGTTCTCAAATAAGCTGCTGGTCAATTTTGTTAATGGGTAATTTCATCAATTCACATTGTTACAACAGGACATGCAATTAGAGGTCTGGTCAGAGTTTTATTTTTATAGGTCTTGAACTCTAAATGAGCATTTTTACTGCCCTTTCTATTCCTACAGGACCCCCTCCAGCACTCTAACACACCCTGCTCCAGTGTTCACGAAGGCTGAAAAAGGCAAACTGACCATTTTTCAAAGAATAAATGGTTCTCATCTCCAAGGCAAAATATATTCCAGTGAATAAGCACAATATGCTCCAGAAAGATTTTTCAGCATTTGTTTCAGTTCAGCAGTGCACTCAGAGGGATGGGGATGTCTCCCTGCACAGGCACTGCTACCATCCCTGCATCCCAGCTGAGCACACCATCCCTCTCCTCTGGCCTAGCACTACCACATACCCCCAGACTGCCACAAATACGTGGTGCTGTATGACAAGACAAGACCAATCTCCCCAGCCTCACCTGAAGATCAATGGCTAGTGCATACAGGTCTGTTCTTACTAGGTATAACAGAATAACACTGATTTATACCAGAGAACTATACGACATGCATCTTCTGTGCTCTCTCCCCTGCTTCTCTGCACTTTCCACATTCATTGGCCATAAACCCAGGGACCATATTAAGGCACCTCATCAAAGGCTGTTGCAGTAAGAGTCCTAGCCCTTTTTCCAAAGCATCAGGGCATAGAGGCCTACAAGGTCTTTTATTGCATTTGAAACATATTAGGGAAACAGGGCATTCCAAACACACAGCGGAAATACCGCTCTCCTAAACCACAGGCCCCTCTGTGCTTTGCAGTTTCTCCAACAGTACAAATCTATCCTTCAATAACAGCAAAAATGCTCTGAGCTTTGAATGAAGACAGTAAGGATGCACCACGAATTTTCAGCCTTATTTCCAATTTTATTAGACCCTACAAACATTAAATCTTCAGTCAGAGCCTTGGTTTTGTATGTGCTGCTGTCCTGCTTCATTTCCAAACCATGGTCTTTGAGCTCTCACTATAAAAAAGCCCTCCAGGGAAAAAGCTAAAGGGATGGGAGGCAGGGATTTATCCTGTTTCAGCATTTGTGCTTAGATACACAGGGCCATCTTGCAAGCCAGCCAAATTTAGACCTCATCCCTTTACATCTGCCCACTTGCCTGGAATTGCATACATCTCACATACACACAACCCAGCCAATTTCTTACAGATCTCAAGCATGCAAATCCCCTTCAAACATATCCATCCCTTGTGTGCTACTAATGACAATGTACGAGTTTAAATTCGATTTACACCACATCTGACTGTGCAAACGGTTCCTCTAAACTTCCTCTCGTAAATTTGCACATCAAATGACCCACAGTAATGGCACTCCCTTGTCACTAGTTTTGTCGAGACAACTTCCTTCCCAACTGCTTGTGAAGGCCCTGAGCTCTATCATGCTTCCCCTGCCACCTGCCTATCAACCACAACCAGGAAACAGCTAGCCTAAGAAAAAGCTGGAATTCAGGGAATTACTTTCCTCCAATCCAGCATCCAGGTGGATGGGGTTCTTCTCCCACAAAACTAAGGTCACCCAGTATTTCATTACGGAAACATTAAAATGTTTAGAATGTGCAATTTCCAAAACTAAACCTGCTCCCTATCTCCCTTCTTCTAGAGCATCTGGGAAACCAAACAACATAGCAATCCTAAGTGCAAACCCTACAGCCTGCTACCCAGAAACTACTTCCTTGCTAAAGGAAGAACAGGAGCTTCCAGAGATCTGCTTTACTCTCCAAAAAGAGGGGTTCAGTTAAGCACACTCAATTTCCTGCTGCAGTCTGTCAAAAATATAGAGGGTGGTTTTCAGACAGGTAGAATTAGACAAGGTAAAGCCTATCAGCTTTCCAAGGGGAGAATTAACAGGGAAATTACAGGTCCGTTCACAAGGGTAGGACATGTCTGCTTTAAGGCACATTGCTAACGTAAAAGGGGAGGAGAGCACTTGATCATAGATGGATCCACTGCATTCAGTGCCTTCAAATGATTAATCAAGATAACTAAAAACTGACTTCTTAGAAGTCACTCTTACTTGCTAATAGCAAGCTTCATTCCAGCAGGGAGGCTGGCAGAGTGGCAGAAAACCCAGCAGAACCTAAAGCAGTCTTGTTCCCTCTTAAAGTTTGAAAAACAAACCCATGGGAACACCAGTGCCCCCAACACTGTGCACCCACTGGAGAGCTCTGGCCAACTCAGTTTCCCATGCAACAGGAGCAACGGCAAAGTTGACTTAGAACATTGTGGAGTGCAGAGGTGTTAGATAACCTCTTACCGGAAAAAAAAAAAATTATGCACTTGGTGGGGCATGGGTGTACAGATATGTCCTCCTTGGCTGGAAGGAGGGCACACCAGCAACATCTTCCTGGTTACCTAGAAAGATACAAAGCTGTCAAAGGCCCTCAAATAAATGCCAGATTATTCATGTATCTTCTGAGATAGACTTTAAGAGAGATAGGAGAGCTGCCTTTAAAATGTAGACATGTGAACAACATACACATTTTACTGTTTTTCAAATTTGCACCTAAAAGCTTATACTGATGACCCCAAAAGCTGAAAGCCATGACCCCTAGGTCCTCAAGAATGATGAATGCTGCTTAAAATTCATAAGCCACTCAATTTTTGATGTATTATTATACTTTCTGGTCACATTTCCAAGCTTCTATCTACTTACTAGAGATGCAGAAATCCATTATTTTTATTTATATATACACACACATGAAAAAGAAAAGTAAAATTCAGATGATTACAGGAGCTCAGGCCTTAAGACAGCCATCAACCACTACAAGATTTGCAATAAATTTGCAGATTATGCTTGTTTATTATATAACTATGTCCAGTCATTATGGATATTCTGTCCAGGGTTTGACAGTGTACAAACTTAAGGCAGAAACAAGTAAAACATACTACAGAATCTGCACATATAACTTCACTGGACATAAATTGCCCAAACTGTATTTGACACGGGCATACTTTACAAATATAACACGCATTCACTCAAAGCTTAATGAGCAAAAGATTCATCGTCCCCTTAACCACACAACACACAAAAAGCAGTTATTCTGGCAGCCCACAGTCCCCTGCACTGTGGCACTACCTGCCACTGTCACCAAGAAAAGTACCAATCCACATGCACACATTTTTTCTCCTCCAGCATTTGATTTTGCGCTTGGCTTTCAGAAGGCAGTGCCAGCGTGAAGTAACACTATTGCCATCACACCAGCCACCCTATACTCCACTGACTCATACATAAATGATGCCTGTGGCACCAGGCAGGGGAGAGGTGGTTTCCTGTTTCCAACCAAGATGCTCAAGGCCGGTCCTGTTTCCTTGTGCACAGAGCACGCAGTCCAAGGCAACAATGCCACCAGTAAAAGCTACAGGAAAGGTACCTTCAGAAGCAAGGCGGGATTTTTAGCAGCAGGTACAATGGCAAAGCCCCTGTTCAGTGGATTTTAAAGCTAAAGAGCTTCAAGGCAGCTCCTCAGTACACACAGTAATACCAGATTTAAGGAGTCACCCTGCTCAACATTCTGTAAAACACAACTCCCAGTACTAAAAGCTAAGCATGCATATAAGCTTTTGCTCATCTAGGACCCAACCTGCTGCTCCTACACCACTGAAATCAGCTGGTTTCCACTCTCAAGCAGTGAAGCTGCAACACTTCACTGCTTGAGAGCAAAACAGAAGCCCAAATGGCCAATGGCTTCACCAAGGGGCTGGTACAGAGAAAGCAATAAAATGACAGTAGCGAACTGCAGAGCCTCCCATGAGGATCCATTTGTAAGGTGACACATGGTATACCCATTATTTAGTCCCAAATAGTTCACAAATTTATAAGAGAAATGCTACGCAGTTGGTTTGGAAACATGTTTTTATGCTTTTCATCCTATTCCCCATCTAAGCTTGACTTCAAACCCTGTATAACAGAGTTTAGGTTTTATAAAAGAAAAAAAAATGTTCTAACCATTCTCATAACTATATCTCACATATTGACTGTGTTAACATTGTAGCTGCAATAGCTCCATGATCTACAACTCTGAGTGGTCCAGCCCCCAGTTATGAAAGCACAAATTAATCTAAACAAACCAGCTGGCTGGTTGCTCATGTGCTGCATCACTACATATCCTTTCTAATCAGGAGACAGCCCACACTCCAGGTATGTGTTCTGTTGCCTTGCATACTCAGCTGACACAACACTTTCCTGTCTCTAATAAGGTATATTAGGAATGAAAAAAAAAATCTGCTTCCCAATAAACTAAAGTTATTCAAGCACTCACTTGTGCTGTATGTAAAGCCATCCCAAAAACATGCAAATCACCAAACTTGAAAGCATCAGGCTCCTTTTCACCACACACTGTAACAAATACTCCCTTTGGGGACAAACACTCCAACTTGCACATGGATCATAGTCTTCTCCTTAAAAGGGAGTTCGGATCTACAACTTTTGCAATGACAGCATCACACATCTCTACACTAATATGCTTCCAGAAGCAATTTTAAAGCAAAGAAATAAGTAGTTCTTTCTCCTATTACTGCACTGCAGCAAAGCAATATGGTAGCTGTTTAATAGCACATAACAAAATTGCAGGACTGCTCACAAAAGAAAAAATAATCTTCAGGAGAGAGGGATTTAAGTAGTTAGAATGCAATTACCTTAATTGAAATTTGGTGGTTAATGACCTCGTGCTTAAAAAAATTACTACATAGTCCTTAACTATCAGAGCTTCCATTTTAAATCTCATTGACAGTATTTCCATAACAGCAGTCATGAAGCTTTAGCCTAGTAAAAAATTCCACAAGAAGATTAATAGGCATTTAATTAATGCCCCATCTCTTTGCTGAATCCTCACAAAAGGCCAGGTGTTGACCTATGACAGTGACTAATCTTGCCCCTACTTAGCTTAAGCACACTGGAGACCCAATAGCTCAGTACAACATGGACAAAAAGCAGGCAAGCATACCAATTCCTAGAAGACATGATTTGATTTTCATAGAAGTATTCCTTATGGAGGGTCCAATTCCCAGCCAGGCACCTGCCACCAGGCCATGCAAATGTAGCCTTTCGATGGTGCTGCTTAAAAAAATATGGTGCCAGGAGCATATGATTACATGTAAGAAGTCTTCAGGGGTGCAGAAACAACCCTTAATTTGAGGAAAAAAAAGAGAGAATTATTTATTCCATGAGCCTTTCAAAAGGAGGAGCATAAGGAGTTGAAAGGAAATCAGAGGAGGGGCTGAATCCTCACCTCTCAGTCTCCACTAGTCCTCTAATCTCCCAACTTCACACAGCTGAGCTGAAATCTTGAGTTTGACACAACCTTTCCAAAAGGTTACCAGCAGCCCCACAATTGCCCTTCACTTCCTGGTGGCACCTACAGCCATATGTAAGGTATCATCAAGAGACAATTGGATGAGGCTTCTTTGTCTAGTTTCTAATAAGAAAAAGTCCTTTTCTAAATCAAAAAGCACATTTGTCTGCAGATTAGGACAAAAGTAACACTTAAAAACTAAAATTGCCCAATTTATTGAATAATAGCTCCAACAACTTAAAGATCCTTGCAATCTACCAAATTGGAGGGATTATTTTGAGTGACTTTTTAGCCAGCAATCAAGAGAGGCTCTTGTCTTCTTCCACCACAACCTCCTTCCCTCATCCAAAAGCAAATCTTCTATCCAAACCCACACTGTTACTCTTCTTTCACTTCCCAAATCTAGCCTTTTATCGTGACACAAATGTCTCTTGCTTTACTCTGAGTCCTCTTCTACCACATGCTGGGACAGGATTCTCAGGACGTAATAACTAGCACAGGCACACAGTGATAGAAAAGCAATGCATAATTCAATACAAAGTTTAAAAATTTTATAGAGCAGCTAGTAGAAAGTAGAAAGAAAAGCAGAATATATAAATCTCCAATGTGTTCTCAGCCATAACCTGTGTTTGAGACTGCAACATCTCTTCAGTGGCTTTTGAACTTTAAGACAAGAACTCAAACACAAACCTTCACCTACACTTAAATTAAAACAAATCTCATCCATTTAAGGTCAGCCGTTACTGCTTACACTACTTCAAGTCCTCACCTGCTGTTTGGCTCTTAAAGCTGAAAATACTCTTGGAAACATTTTGCTAGTCTCCACTGTATTCCCAGACATTCAGATTTAATCTAGGAGCCTATACACATAAACCAGGACACACATCCTTATAGATAATACCATCTAACAAGGAACTGAGAAACTTCCAGGTAGAAAGTGCTTGAGATTTCCAGACAGAAAAATGCTCACATAAAATCTCAGACCAACCTCTCTGGTGACTCATCTTCTTAATTTCCTCCACACCATCAATGATCCCAAAGAATTAGCAGCTTGTCTCTATCTGGTTTTATAGCCCAGCCGGCAGGCTCCAGGTGATGAGCTGTGCAGATGGCAATCATTTTTACACTGATGGGCTGCAGAGGCCCTCTCCCCATCAAGGCACAGAGTGGGAGTGATAACACATGTGTGTGATTGCTGACCATGGAAAGGAGGACATGCCTGTGTCCTAGAGATCTCTCACAGGGTTTGTGGAGGACACACTCTCCCGTTCATTCCTGGCCAGATGTCACAACAGGACACTGGCCAGACAGTGACACATACTAAAATGGAAAGGCAAGGAGGCACCTAGGTTTCCCTGCAATCAGGATGCAGAAGGAGTGGTGGTTCCCTCACTAAGGGCAAGATGAGCTCTCAGTACGGCCTGTATTTTCAGACCCCTTCACCATTCGTGGCAGTCTGAAAAGCTGCTGGGCTAGCAAATCCTACTCTGTCCCAGGCAAAAAGGGAGCTGTGAAGGGGAAGAACAGGCCTTTCTAATGTACCCCTCTTCACATCTCCACTCTCCCTACTCCCAGTCTCTGTGCCTGGGACTGTCAGCAGCTCTTTCTGAAGTCCCTTCTTTCATAATCAATTTCTTTTGATCACACACTAAAACAGCAAAGGTTCTGTTTAAACACAACCAATGAACAAAGAAGGTCATTAAATATGTAACAAAAGTCATTCCTTACCTGCAAGGCACCCCAAGAGGGCAGGATGAGGGGAGGATGGGGCAGCAGGGAGCCAGAGGCAGGGAGGGAGAAGGGGCAGCTGAGAAAGGATATGGGTTGCACACCATTTTGATGCACCAGCTCCTTGGGCTGGTGGTCTGCTTCAAGCAGAAGAAGACAACTGGGGCCAAGTCTGGGTAGGGAACATCAGGATCTGGAGGGAAGGCGACTTCTTCATCCTCACCCAGCTCCAGGGAGGACGGTGGCTGCTCCGGTGGTGTTTGTTGCTCTGAGATCCCCAGATCCACCGGTTCCAGTGGGCAGACGGCAGAAGTGTGAGGGGGCTGTGGGCCTGCGGGCCAGGTGGAGGCAGGCTGGGGGATGTACTCTGCCATGCCAGCTGCAAGCGAGAACCCCTGGAGAGGAAGCGAGAAAGAGAAATTAAATCCCACAAGGAATCAACAGCAAAAGCACAGAACATCTGTGCTCTCCTAGCAAGTCCAGAGCAAGGGAGACCTGCCGAGCTGACAGGCTCTGACAAATGATAAACCACTTGGTGCTGAAGCAGTTTTAAGCTCTTTTCTGCCAGTCACTCTTTACACCAAGACTCCTCTGGCTACTCCTCTCCATCACCATTTAAACCACCCCTGTAGACCCTGAGATACCCAATCAGAGTGCTGCACCATCTCAGAGGATGGTGCCAGGTCTTTTGGAGGCAGCCTGAGCACCATAGCAGAGTGCAATGTTTTGAACAGTGCAGGCCCATCCTGACACAACAGAGCTATCCTGCCCTTGCAGTACCTAACAGAGTCCTGCCAACTCCAGGTTCAGCTGTGCTGGCCCAGCTCTCCCATCCAAAGGCACTCTGGGCTGGCCCTGTGTCACACCATTGCACAGGCTCCATCAGACTGACACTGACAAATGCGTGTCAAACCCATACACAACAGACACTCATTCGAACAGCGAGCTGTAACACAAGACAGAAGGGATTAAATGTTAAGCACCTTTTACTCGAGCTTGTTGAGCTCTCCAGTGCTGGAGCTGCGGAAACACCACAAAGACGAGCTGCAAAAGTTATTTCACTAAACAGAATGATGAGTGAGCATGGGTGGGCATGAGAAGAGCAGGTCTCAAGTTCACTGGCAGTCTGTGCTGGTTTTGGCTGGGGAAGGGTTAATTTTCTTCACAGTAGCTGGAATAGGGCCGTGTTTTGGATTTGTACTGGAAATATTATCAATAATACTGATGATTTAGTTACTGCTGAACAGGGCTCACACAGCATCAAGGCATTTTCTCTTTCTCACATCACCCCACCAGTGAGTTGGCTGGGGATGCACAAGAAGCTGGGAGGGTTCACAGCCAGGACAGCTGACCCCAACTAGCCCAAGAGATGTTCCATCTCATATGAAATCATTCTCAGCACATAAAGCTGGGGGAAGAAGGAAGAAAGGGGGACAGGTGGAGTGATAGAGTTTGTATTCCCAAGTCAGTGCTATGTGTGATGGAGATGGCTGAACACCTGCCTGCCCATCAGAAGGGGTGAATGAATTCCTTTTTTTGCTTTACTTGAGTGCACAACTTTTGCATTACCTTTCAAACTGCCTTTATCTCACTTTTCTGCCTTTTTCTCCCGTTTACTCTTTTGATTCTTCTCCCATTCCAGCTGGAGAGTAGTGAGCAAGTAGCTGTGTGTGGCTTAGCTGCCAGCCAGGGTTGAACCACAACCTGTGTACTGTAGATCACCAAACTTTTGCTAAAAAACATCACTTTGCTGCCTGGGTGCTGTGCATTCAACAGCAGACAAGTGGTTTGTCCAACTGATGGGAATTAAATAAACTCCAAGGCTTGGCTTTGAAGGGCTGTTACATGGACAGTCTTAGGAAAGAGAGCTTGGCCAATGACTGCCCATTTTCTTCCCTTCACCCTGTTGGCATGTTCAACCATCTGGAGTGCCCATGCTGCAAGGATAGATTTAAAAGCCATACAAGAGCCCTCAGACACACTGCAGTACAGAAAGAGATGATGAGCAGCAGGAAAGGATGTGTCTTTCCAGACCTCATCTCCTCACATACTGGCCATAGATTATCTTCCCTGGCACTTCTCTCAGGTCTCTTCACTTTAGAATCACAAAGCCTGTGAGCAGCTCTGTCGACACCGCTCTGCCTTGGCAATGCACCCTTGACATTTCAGCCTGCAACCCTTTTGATGCTCACACTGCTGCATCTCCAACCCTCTCCACACCATTCATCTATCAGGTTTGCCAGCCACTCCACCTTAGATTGCAGTGCCCCATCATTCCCAGATGAGACCCTGAAACCTCTGCCTACCCATCCTGTTTTCTCTGCCTCATGCTTCCAATACACACTTTGATCCAAAGCTTTGCTTGTTCTTCGAGGCTTGGTATTTGTCTGAATAAAGAGCAGCAAGTGAGGGAGTTTAGAAAGCAGACATAGTGTCCCTTAGGGGATAGCAGAGAGACTCTTCGAATTCATTATCCTAAAGGCCTGCAGCTATTGGAAAGAACAGATACCATGTCTCCTGACTGGCTTTGGGATGCTGTTCATAATTTTCTAAGCCCTGTGAAAAAATTGGCGATGCATCCTTCTCACCATCTATCACTGCTGTTTTCAAAAAAACTTTTAGCAGATTTTTGACTCTGGGCACCCATGCAGCTACTTGTACCATCTTCTCTATTCCTTATTCCCACCAGCTCCCCATTGTGTGCTCTGAGCTGGCTCCCTTGAAGGCTATTAACATGTGGTGGCTGAGCCCAGCTTCCCTCCCATTACAGCACAGAGGAGAAAGATTAGCAGAGACACCCAGGAGGAATTACTTATTATGGTGCTCAGAGCATGCACACTGATGAGGGCATGACAGTTCCAAAATGCAGTGTACAAAGCTTCATAATTATCAGAACAACTGAGAAAAGGAATAGGAGAAACAACCTCATCAGCATTTCCCTGCTTTCCCTTCAGCAAGCATCCAGGGCCTCTTCTCCCTCTCACCACTGCTAGATGCAGCTGGGACTTAGGGATGCTGCTCTGCCCATGTGAAACACATGTGCACAAGCTGCATAGTGTCTATATCACAGACAGGTCATGGCTCTAATTCGTGCAGCTCAGATTGACTCATTAGGGCTCATATGGACACAGGGCCAGGTGAATCCCTTTGGAAGTCCTGAAACTAAATACAGTCCTTGAATGACAGCTGCCCCACTGGAGATGTGAGTAATACCCATTACCTTCCTGAGATTAAATCCTGTCCTGCCTCCCAAGGCTGTGATCACAGTGTATTTCCTACATTAAGTAGGATTAATATTCCGTGTCAAAAGAGAGAGGGGAAAATCAAGCAGTGGGGCACTTCTGAACTCTTCACACAGTCAGTCCTCCCATCTCAACTTCAAAGAAGAGTAGAAGTGGTTTTTCTGCCAAAGATAGGTCCAGGGTTTTCTCCACTATCATTTCAGATGTGGAGGTTGGAATCAGCTATTTCCTCTATTTTGGTCAGGCTGCAACTCATGCAATACTGCTATTTTCTCTGGGCTTGCTATCACTGGCCTTCCCTTGCTGTAACATTGCTCTGTAACTTGGTTGGAGTCAGCCTGCTAGAGTATTTCAACCCATGGGAGCCCTGTTTAAATCAAGATGAGGAATGAGTTTGGCAAATGCATTTATCTGCATACACAGAAAAATGTGCATCAACAGAGATGGCTCCTACTCAGATAAAAGGCAGTTATAGTAAGACTCAACAGAATTATAAATCTCCAAAATTTGTCTTTGGGATGCCTCTAACCTCCCCTTTGTTCAAGTGTAGCTTACTGTGAAAAGGGCAATACAGGAGAACAAGGATAAAAGGCCACAGTTTTGGGGTGGCCAGATGCATGTTCTTCTCACTTAGCCTTTTGCAAGTCTAACCCCAGCTGGTGCAGCAGGCCAGACCCATCTGAAAAAAATCAAATCCTCCCTACCCTGGACTTATCTGGCCAAATGTCTCCCAAATACACAAAAACATTCCGCTGCAAAAGTCACATACCACTGGAGGAGTGATGCTACACCAGCTGCACTTCCCTCCCAGGGGAAGGGAAGTTATTTGTGGGCTGGCAGCTCCTCCTGCTTCTCTCCCTGCACAGCCTGTACCAAACCCTTCTGTGGAGCCAGGTCTTAAGTCTGCACTGTCCGTGCCCAAGGACCATTTAAAACCACCACCATCCTGAGCTGAGCACCCACTGGTGCTGCATCCGTCACGCACACCTGCCCTGGACATGTGTGCTGGCAGGGAGCTCATTGCCTTGGCAAGCACAAGAGAAGATGACAGCCTCTGGCTCAACCCTTCCCCAGAAGCACCTAATCCTGCCAGACTACTGTGGAGGAAGGGAGAAAGATGCTCTAAAACAGCAAGAGAAGTTGTGGACTTAATGAGAAGTGGAAATTGGTTAGGAATAAAAGGAGAAAATATCACAATGCAGGAGAAGTGCTACAGATTAGGGGTGTCTGTCCAAAAAGGCTGATGTCACCTCCTGGCATGGATTGCACAAGTCTCTTGCTCAGACACACTTCCCCTTTAGGGCTGCAGCTGGCATCCCAGGGCTGTCAGTGCCGTGACTTGCCATGAGCAAGCTAGCCCAAGGTGTCCTGCAGGCATGACACTCCAGCCAAAGCAGTCTCCCAGCTCCTCACTGCCCACTTGGGCTGATAGGACTTTTGCAAGGCTCCTGCAGCCCTTTCTGGACTACTGCAGCTTGACAGTGAAAGGGGCTTTTGCAGCCAGCCAGCAGAGGGAAATACTGGAGAGAGTACCCAGAGCATTATCCCAGTGCTGGAGGAGATCCACCCACAGTCCAGCAGGATACAACTCCACTCTCATGTGGAACCATCCTCAGAGTTCACCTTCCCCACTGTCATCCCTAACCCTGTATTCCTTGCCAGCCTGCACCACCTCAGAGCTGTTCCTTCCTGCCTGCACACTGCTCACACAGACAACACTGGGGTCCACATGAGAAATGAAAGTGCAGAGTATATTTCCTTTAAGAGCAGCTCAGTGTACACACAGCACCTCCCATTCTGAGGGCACACAAGTCCTTTCCAAATCATCCGTCACCATCAGTCACCCATTACTCAGAAGCAGCAGGAAGCACAGCAGCCACTCTATCCTGCTAACACCCTTGCAGAAGAGGGACAAAGATGACAGCCTCCAGCTGGTGTTGCAAGGGAGAGCAAGATGGTTCCATCAGCTGGAGCAGCACCTGAGGCACACATATTTATTTATCATCTCCAAACATCCATCCAAAATTTGACAATATGATCTGAGGGCATGGCTTTTGCAGCCAGCTACATAGAGGCCCAGACCTATTTGGAGGTCTCTGACTGTAAATATGTGTGGCATATTTAGGAATGTGTGTGGGTGACCCCGTTTGGCAGCTGCGTGAGCCTCCCGGGGTGCTCTGCTGAGCACGGTGGTGAGCCCGTGTTTGCTTGTTGCTATAACTGGCAAGCGTTACCTTTGATGCGCGTGCCTGGCTGCAGGGATGTGTTAGTCATACAGGTTTCACATTTGGAGCGTTTGTCGTGGTACAATATAATTAGTGGTACCCAGCTCCCTCTGTGTTTGTGTTCATCTGGCACTGGCATGCTTCTCTGCCTGTTCATGTGAGACAGTGCGTGTTCTCACCTGCTTGTGGGGGGGGTGGCAGGGGGGTGTTGTATGAGTGCCAGTAAGAAACAGGGTCACTTTTCTTAGCACTTAATTTGAAACAGGAGCTTTTACATCTACATCATCTCAGTACCTCCAAGTGCAATGGGACGTGGCAGAAACCCAGCAGAGAGTGCTCCAAATGGTGCCCAAATCCATTGCTTGCAGATGCTGATGTTCCCACATGCCCACGAAGCACAACATCCATGGCCTGCACCAGAGCCCAGGTCTCCCAGCTTCCCTGCCCTGGTCAAATGCTCATGACCTGCTGGCTTTAAGCTGCATGCTGATCAATTGCTGTGCCTTCTTTCCACACATGGTATTATCCTTTGCAAGACTTGTTTGAGCACTTGACAGCCTCACCCTTTTCACCCTGGTCATTTTGCGCCCCTCCTCCTGTTCAGGACAGGGAGCAGAAGAGATTCCTGCATCCCACTGAGCAGGGGAAGGAGCAGTCAGCCAGCACAGGACAAAATAAGCAAACTATCTGTCCTGAAGCTTCAACAATACCTTGCCTTCTACCTCAGCTGCCAGCAGTGCTCCGCAGTTGTAGGAAGAACGGGTCTCCTGGACACTCCCACCCTCATCATCACTCATCAGTCAATGTCCAACACATGACTTTCCTGTAGTGTGGCTGGGATAGCCCCATCCTGTCCGTGTGCCTTGTCCCTACCCCTGGCACAGCAAAGCTGGGATCTGCTTACATTGCTAAGAAGCCTTTGGCCAAGCCAAAGGAGATGTTATGGAGACCAGTAAAAATTTTGCTGGGGAGATGGAGAGAAATATGTCAACAACGAGAGAAGAAAAGGTATAGTAGTAACACGGTCACTTCGGGTGTGTCCCAAATACAATATTTGGCAATACAAAGGAGAAAGAAGTTTTCCACTGGAAAATCATTACCTGACCTTAACTATGTGGAACGTTTGAGACCCAGAGGTAGTGCTGTTGAAGATCCTAACCTTATCCCACTGCTTCCCAGAGAATATGCATACTTTTCAACAAAACATTTTCATTTTTGGTGTTCCAAATGACCAGGCTCTAAAAATCTCCTTCTGGTGATGACTCCATACTGTAACAGACCTGTGGAGACTCTGTCCCAGAGTCAGTGTTTTCCCTTTTAAACCTGCCCCACTCCCCCTGTGCCCTGCTTTGGTCTGCTCAGCTCCCACTGATTCCTCCTCCTCGGGCACACGGGCGCCTTTCACGGGAGAGGATTCCTGTCATGTCCTCTCACTTAAAACCACCGCTTAGCCAAGCCGCACATCTTTAGCACTTAATCCTTGCTCATAAATTAATCTCCTTAGCCCCGTGGTCGTTCCGTGCGGATCTCGCTGAAAGCCGCCTCTCTCCCAGCAGCGCTGTGCCGGTATTGACGCGCCAAGTGCCGCAGGGCCGGGCTGCCAGCCTCGTGTCTCTTGCTGGCCCTGTCACGCTGCGAGTCCATGTCTGATGTGCCATCTACCGTCATATCTCGGTCTTGTGGCCTGGGCCGTCTCTCCCTTGCCCCTCACCAGGTCCTCAGACCCCACGTTTCGGATTTTTGATTGCCCCCAGATGCATTAGCTTGCATTTTTCCTAAGATTAATCTCATTATGTTATTTTCTGCCCATCTTTCTGACCTCACTAGTTCTTTTTGTGTTATTTTACTGCATCTCCACTGGCAGGCAAAAACCTGGTTTATCATCACCCAGGGAAGTCATTAATGTGCTGTTTACTCCCTCCTTCAGGTCAGCAATGAGCATGGCAATTAAGACAGTCAGATGAGGATGATGAAGAGGAAGATAGTAGTGTCATAGGCTACCAGCAGTGATGGCTTTGAGCCCATCCTCACACTTCTAGCCCTTGTTCCAGATCCTGAAGTGCTAGCAGGAAAGACAAAATCTGCAAATACCTCAGCTGTGCCTCCGAGAGAAGCCCGTGCTAGGAGAACAGAGCTGCAGCTCCCACCCACCACAAGGACAGGTGCCCAGTGCTGCAGCTGCCAGCCTTGCACCACAAATTTGATCCACCACAAGTGGATCAAAAAGGGCAGCCTGGGGCTGCTCCCACACAGGCTAAGCCAACAGTGAGAAGCTCTGCTGTTTCACACCATCCTTCCTGGATCAACCTCTCTGCCCTTTTTGTCTTGGTCCCAGCCCAGCCCAACCCAGTGTCCCCTCAGGATGTGTTGGAGTGAGCAGGTGCAGGAAAACAGCAGCATACAGTGGGGAGACCCCAGGAGACTCCCTGGTCCCTATCACAGCACAGCACTGAATGTAACTTCCCACTTCTGCACAAGCATCCTCATCCCACCTCAGACTTTTTTCCCAACTCACTGTCACTACTCGCATCTGGAGAGGAGATTCCCGAGGGTGAAAATGGAAATGGAGAGGTGAAGAGAGTAAGCAGCACATCTAAAGGGAACACAATACGAAGAGCTTTGGGGAGCATCAAGAGTTACATCTACAACCTCTCTCCTCCCTAAAAATTACTGCTCCCCCTCAATGTCTCCAAAGGAGATAATCTGCATAAACACAGCTATGCATTTGGAGCAAACTAACTCTTGGCAAAAACAAAAACAGGAAGAGAGCTAAAGCTATGTGGAGTATGATGATGCCCCAGGCTCTGCCTCCAGAAAGGAGAGAGGCTATGGGAAAGAAATGTAGCCATGAAGATGGGAATCTTCTAGAAGCAGAGTAGAGACAGTATTGCTAGCTCTTCTGCAAAGGCCTAGAGGCTGGTCAATCTCAGGTCAATAGATGGACCAGGACCTTGTGATGGCTCCCCTGCATCCCATGATTTGATTGCTGACACTTCTACTCATTTACATAAGCTTAAAAGTTCCCTTCTCTCTGTGCTGTCACCAGAGGGAAAAGAAAGCAAACCTAGGACAGTTTCTTGAATAGTGATCACTGAAAAGCAGCAAAGACACCAATGCAAGCACATCTGACTACACACCTGAAATGGACCCCTATAGTGCAAAGCCAAATTCTTGCCACAAAATCCAGTCTGAAAGAGTCCATAACAAGTTACTCTGTGCCCTACCTCTGCCCACCCCCACTGCCAAACTCAGAGTGGGTTTATTGGCAAAATAAGCAGAAAAAAAAAAAATGCCCAAGGAAGACAAGCAATTGAGGGCATCAACACTGCCAAAAGTCCCCCCTCAGAGGGGAGATGCAAGATAGTGCTGGGCACAGTGCATGCTTGTGTACACACGCACATTTGCAAACATACATATGCAGCAGCAGAAGCAGGACCCCTGCCATTCCTGACACTCTGACCTTCACTTTCATTCCTAACCACTGTCCTGGGAAGCAACTTAATTGAGCCTGTCAGACAGATGCACTAAGCCAACATCTGAGAAATGTTTAACACCACTCACCTCACCTGTGCTCCCTATACAGCAGTGTTTTTGTAGCCACAGCCAAATTCTGACACTTGAGAGAAGGGAAATATAAACCTTCCCAAGCCTCTGCACCCCCATCCCAATGATCGTACCAGACAAGCACTTTCAGCAGTCACATCACAGCAGCCAAATCTCTGGCACTTGTCACTTCACCAGCTACCAACAGCATAGGCGAGCAGCTCCTCTCCATCCTGTTCAACCCCATGGCCATAGCCCCAAATCTAGTAGTTTCACAAGGGTATGCCCTTCACTTGCCCCCCAGGGATGCCCCCATAGAGCTTTACAGCAAGGCACAATGGAGCAGGATGTAGTGCCCGTGCTGCAGATGATGATTATATCAGAAGCAGAGACCAGCAGTACCCTTGCTACTGTTTTTTTTTTTAATACATGCACACATTTGATAAGAGGGTAACAACCTTTGCTTTCGAAGGCATCCTTCCAATCCTGCCTTGATCACACAGAGATAGGGCTTCTGCACTGCATTCTGCAGGTGCTAGGAAGCACAAGCTACTACAGAAAACACCAACAAGCAGGATTCCACACCAGGAGCCCACAGGCTGTAAGGACTGGTATGAAGCTGCAAACCTCCTGGTGACTGAGCCTGGCTTGGCCCAGAGACCATCTCCCTCCTGCGCCACCACAGCAGCACACACCTCCAGCTCAAGGCAAGAGAGAAGGCATTTTCTGACATCTTCTCATTACAATTAGTCCCTGATACGCTGGGCTGATTGCTCTTCAGGGCACACTGCGGTGCTTCAAACACCGGGGCCTGACAAGTACCAGGAGAGTGAGTTTATTACAAAGTTACTGAGTTGATTTATGCAATCTGAGTTATGATTAGAGGGCTTAAATAAATTTTGGATCAGTGTAAGATATTTTTCAAACCACTATGTGATTTCTAAGAGCTTCAAGATATGCACTTCAGACAAGATGAACAAACTAAGTAAGCTGCTTATGTTAGGTCATTCTAAATAACCATGCACCTCTGCATAACTGACAAGAAATTTCTACTTGCCAAGAGCAGTTTGGGGGTTTACAGATCTTGAACACCCTTCAAATCAGCTCTATATTATCCTGTCTAATATTTTTTTTTAAATATAACTAAGGAATGATAGTACATGATTTTACAGATCCACCTGTACCACTTGATTTCTGAACCCACCTATGGACTCAGTTCTAGTAAGGCTCTGGGCAACTGCAGAAATTCACCTGCTTGCTTGAATGTGCAGGATTTGGAGTATGATTTAATAAAAGATTAAATTTCTTTTAAATCAGTGCCCCACTCTTTTAAAGATTCCTAACACTGTGTGTGCTTTTCATGAGTTTCCAGCTGTAGACACTTGTTCTCTTTGAGAAAAATGAATAAAAATTAGTTTCAACTTTTTTTTTTTTTTTGCACTAGGCAAAAAAGCTGACCAAGCATGTGGCAGAACAGCCTGGAATTGCTGTTTCATTTCATTTCACCACATCAGAGGTGGCCAGGGCTCGGCATAAGCCACTCTGGTGTGGGACATCCTCCTGGTGTGCCTTGCTGTTGATGGGTAGGGCTCCAACAAGAAACAGGGCTGTAAGGCTGGCACCATGTCACACTAGGCATGGACACATGGGTTCTCCAAAACTGGACCAGGCAGCAGAGATGCAGCCAGGCAGGAAGTGGGTTGGTGGAAGAAAGGAAGCAAGAAGCAAGCCCAGGACTAGAGGAACTGCCAGCACTGCAGCCTGGGGCACAGGTGCATTATTAGCACTTTGAGGATGTTCAGGACTGGACAAGCAAGGAAGGTGCTGCTTTTGGTGGAGGCAAGAGTGAGGACACTGGAAAGCTCCAGCATTGTAGGTGCACTGTGATAGATCCCAGGAAACCCAGCTGGTCTCCTCATACCCCAGCCAAGGCCACTGTGGCTACCCAGAAACACCCACAGGCAAGCACTGAGCTCCTTGTGAGACAGCATCCCCCTCACATAATGCTTCCCCTCACTCCCTTAATGGCTGTGGATGTCCTGGCCCTGCATCAGCCAGATCCACAGCCTGAAAACACTCCCAAGGCAGCAACAAGGGGAGATCTTGAAAGATAAAACATGAGAAAGGTTGGCATAACCCCCTTAATAATAGGCATTGTCAGATTGATCCAGGCTTCACAAGGCAAACCCCTTAGATGTGGCAGATCAAAGCATCTTCTTTGTCCCCCTGACTCTCCTCTGAGAGATATTCACTACCAGATCTCCTGGCAAGGCACGTGTGCATCTTCTGGTGCATCGAGGTGGCCAGTGTTTAGACACAGCTTTCCAGCAAGATCTGCAAGAAAGCTGTTTTTCCCCACCTTCCTGCTGCAGTCAGGGCCAAGGCTTTCCCAAACAGGTGCTGCACCCTTGCCCAGCCAGCTTGGTACAAGCATCCTGGCAGTGAGCAGGCAATCCATGCGATGCCCAGGCTCCATCCCTGCCTGCCTCCCAGCTCCCCTGGGAAAGGATCGTGACACTAGACCTTCACTGACAGGCATGCACTGCTGCCCTTCTGAGGGAGCTCACATCCAACACCCATGCCATGAAACTATTATGTTATTTAATGGAGAGGGGAATAAATGCTCTCAATCCCTTGCAGGCAGCAGGCAGCTGCCTCCTGCCTAAGGCTGCGTGCCTGCCCAGACCTCAGGGATGGGGTAGCGCTGGCTGGGGGGCAGAAATTCAGAAGGTGTCCTTAAAATATAAAGGGGAAGGGGGGCAGAAATGGGGCTCTTGGATTCCCTTTGCAATCCTCTGAATTAAAAGTTTCTTTGCAGGTAGGGTGTTGAGAAAAGAATGTGCTTGATGATTTTTTTCCACTGATAGAAAAGCTTACATGTCAGAGTTAGAACACTGAGGGGTAAGCGAGATGGAGGGTCAGCAGACCCCTTCCTTCTTTGAGGTAATAAATCCTCAGTCACTAGCCCAAATTTAAGACCAGGAGCTCCGCAATAGCACACAGAAACAACTGACAATTTACATAGCAGTCTTCTAAGCGACAGGGACACAGAACCAGTAGCAACCCCCAGATCAATGACAAAAACACTTCCTATTAGCAGAGAGAAAATGCACAACAAGTTCTGCTTTAGCTGTTTACTATTTTTCTCTGCAATAATTTGCAGGGAAATTATATATATTTGTGGTTTTTTTCTTTCTGGCTTTTTATTTTTTTAAAGACACTGGTACTTTTCACACAGCTGCTGTTACCAAGAAGCAAAAGGTAACCATCAGGAGGATTACAAAAACCAGTACTGGCAGAAAATATGCCTGATAATTGCCTGTCAACAATGTCTAACATTATTTCTGTTTCTCTTCTTTTTTAATTCTTCTGTTTCCACCCCCCTTCACCTCCTGACTCCAGCCAACAGCTTCCAGTGATGTACAGAATATGATGCATTTTACTATATTAAAGTACATCTTATTCCGTGTCCCTTTTCAGGATGTTGCACATGCAATTGAAATGCAACAACAACCATAAACAAAACAAGAAAAGACAATTTATGACACCTGAATCCAAGATCAAGCTCTTGCTTTGAAAAAAAAAAAAAACAAAAAACAATCCCCAAATCTAAGAAGACCCTAAACAGTGAGAAGGTTTTAGGAAAAGTTATATATTTACAAGTCTCAGGCAGTTGCCTCTCCAGGGAGGAGATTTTGCAACCCTCCCTCTTTCCCACCATCCTTCCTCATCATAACAGAACAAACTAACCAGGGCTAAATTTGAAATTCCTGGAATTATTCACACTCCTTGTATCATTTACAGCCATGTATAAAGAGCTGCTGATTATCGGTGATATGCACATTCCCTGCTGCAATTGCTCATGGACATGTACTACTGGACACACAGTTGCTCCCTTTCCACCACCACCACTGCCCAAAACACACACCAAAATCAATTATTGCTACTTGTTGGGTAAACAGAGGCAGTCTCACATACATGGGCACTGCACTTGGACGTACACGTACCACCGGACATGCACACAGAAACAACTTTCCTCTCTGGAAAGACAGAATTATTCGCATTACAGACATGTCTACCCTCAGCTTTTACTTCTGCCAGAGAGGAAACAGGTATGAAACAGAACAGGAATGATGCAGGTGCATGGGTGGGCGCAAGTTTTCTATTAAAAGGACAGCAAAACCAAGCAAAACGAGACAGACACAAGGTTAGCCAGGTGTGCATGCGTCTCACCTACCTTTGCATGGAAAAGAAATCTCCGAGGGAGAAGTCTCCAAGTCAGAGAAGCAAAATAAAATAATAATGAAGATGCTTTGAAAAAATTCCCCCACCAAGAAAAAAAAAAAGGCCCCCCCCTTCCTCCCCCCCTTGCACACAGGCACACTCACACGCAGACACACACACCTCGGTGCCCGGGGTGGGGAGAATAGGAGGAAAAAGATCAGGATCAGCTGAGTGATGGGGAGCAAAGAACCTGCCGGCGAGAAGCAGGGAGTTGTGTTAGATCCGTGCCTGCAAGGACTGAGCGTGTGCAGGAAGGAGATGGTTTAAAAGGAGAAAACATGGTAAGAAATTGTGGCTGCTCAGGCTGGAGTCTGAAGCTCTGGAGTCAGAACAAACAAAAAGAGGTTAAAAAAAAGGACCTCTTCCTTCACAGGAGGGCTTGGGGGGATTTTGCTTCTGTGTGTTTTTCCAGGCGAGTGGTGTTAAGAAGTGACAGAAGCTTCTTTCCAAAAAGACCGGAGAAAGGGTCATAATAATTGCAGGATGCTGAGAGGTGATGGAGGTGTGGGTGGGGGCAAGGTTAGCTATTCCATGGTGGGAAAGTGAGGAGGAAGGGCTGGTGTGTGGTTTCTGTCTGTCTCTCTCTCTCTCTGTCTCATGGTATGTTCACCAACGGCTTATGGAGCGAACTGCACAGAGAGAGAGAGAGAATAACTGTATAGACAGAGAGGAAGAGTGAAACACCGTCCTTACAGTGACACCAAATGTCTTTAGGGGAACCTACAATTAGAATGCAGGAATTCTTACAACATAGGAGGAAAGGAAGAAATCTTCTCGGACACCATCACACTCCTGCATCCATGGTGGGGTCTCAGGACAGCTGATTTGCCCCTGCCTTCAGCCCACTCATCCTTCCTCTTCTGGTGGGCACCTGCCATTCTTTGAACTTAAGGATGTGTCCCTCCACATGTCACAGATCAAGAAGGTTAAAGAATTATCATGTGGGAAGGGTTAAAAAAACCAAACTAACAGCCCTCCCCCAAAAAGTCCTTCCCTCAAAACCAATCCCTCCTCTCCGCCCCATCCTACTCTCAGATCTGTTACTGGAACTCAGAGGGTGGGAACAACTCTTTGCAAATTAGTTTCCCATGGCATTTTGTGAAGCCAGGGGGAAATCTGAGGGATGGATAACATGCAGGAATCCCACCTTCCAGTGGCTAGAACAGAGTACAGCCTCCCTGAGCCTCATCCAATGGAGAGCCAGCACAGACATCTGCCCCCAGTGGTCCCATTCTGTGGCTGAGCAGCCCTACCCCACACCAGCACAGGTCCCTCATTCTTGAAGCATCAACCTTCAGTTCTCCCACTGGGAATCCCAAGTCAGCTCTGGGAAAGAGACACTACAGGAAGCCATCACAGTCCTCAAGGCTTTTCATGGGTTTTTCCTGTTCAGACCAATAAAATTCCACATGTTACGAGACATGGAGACATTCTTGGTTCTACTATGGGCATATATTGTAAATAAGAAGCTAAAAAAAACACCCAGTTGCCAGCTAGGGTATGATACACTGCAGCCCAGAAGCTCCTCTTCTTCCTTGCAGGGTTCCACAAAGCCTCTCCAAACCTTCCTCACCAACATGATGTCCACTCCAGCCATCACAGATGTTGCTGTGCATGGCTAGAATAGCTGGTTCAAGGTAATTGACACATCAAAACTAAAAATGGCTGTGAAACCAAGCATTTTCATCATACTGAGAAACAGGCCCGTGGATGTTAACTCTCCACAGGAAGGCAATGGAGCAAGCCCACCTTCTGGTAAAGTCAGGACCACTCTGGTTTTACCTCAAGGTAGCTCGCATCTGTTCAGCACACAGAGTGAAAAACATCCTGTAAATATCCTCTCCTCTGCAATTCAACTGTGTGGCTTGGTTTTGCTATGCCAGGGACTTGAGGCAGAAGTCAAGGAGCCTCTAACCACTTGCATCACATAAGCCAGGCTCCTTGGAATTTGAGCAACAGGGTTGGCACCATCACTGCCTCTCGTGAGGCCCTTAAAAGTCTTTTGAACAAAGACAATGGCTGCTGTCCGCTTTTAACGCAACACTTTTGTGTTTTTTAAAGTGTCTAATCTTGTTACCTCTCCTGAAAGCCAACTCATCCCTTAGAGGATCCTCAGGCTGCTCCAGAAGTGCTAAAAAAGAAAAGAGAGCAGTGTTATAAACAACAGGAATGTTGTAAGCATCAAAAGTTACCCGATTAACAGCTTCCATGAAAAGTAGCTCTTCTTTGGACAAGTCCAGCCTGTCTTTTTTCATAGCTTCTGACCAGGACTGTAGTTCCTTGGTGAACCCATACATCTTCCACAAGCTGGAAAGAAATTTTATTCCAGGATAATAATATTCTGTGGGAGTCAGACTTCTCCCTGCCCAGCGACAGAGCCTGTTTGTATGGGAGCTGTGCAAGACACTATCTCTGGTCACCTTCGGCCCTAAAGATGATCATGGTTACCCTGAGCTCATTGTCCTGCGTGAACTGGAAGACTCCCATCAGGAGCAGGGAGCCCATCCACAACAGCAAGCCCTTGAAGGTGAAGGATTTTGTGATGTACCAACCTCAGCTTGTCAGTGTGATGGGAATGTGGTGCTGGGCACAACCACAGACCCACAAGTAGAGTTTGAGGTGATACCAGAACTGTGTAAGTGTCCTAAAAGGTGGCTGAGGCAGATGCCCAAACAGATCTCTAGAAAATCTCTAACTACTCAGGTGTCAGGCTACTCCTTCTTCAATGAATTCTGGGCAGCCCTCTAAGAGATTTATTCCTCCTAAGGGCCTCACTCACACCACGCAGCGAATATGCAGCAATCACAGGCACTCACATTCCACATACACACACCTACCTATATATGCCCTCCCCATTCCTGCAAACAGAGGAGGGGCTGGCTGACCTTTTAGTCCCCTCTGCTAGCAGGTCCACTCTGTGCTGCCAAAGTTAATCTCCTTGGTTTCTTCCTCACCAGCCACAAGACACTCACGACTCCCTCTCCTCATAAAAATCATCTATTATTCCTTCCCAAGAAATAGAAGGGCTTCAATTCTGTCCCAGAAATGATGAATCTGAGAATTATATGATTTCAGATGCCTGTAATTCACCAACAAGCCCCTTCAGGGGAAACAGGGGAAAATGCAATTGAATTTATTCATGCATGAATATCAAATGAGAAAAAGAGAATGAGGAGGAGGAGGGCAGGAGAGAGAGGGAGATGGTGAGACAGGGTGGAGAAACAGGGCAGTAAGGAGAGGCAAAAGAAACAAAATGTTAAAGGGAAATGAAGAGTACATGCAGAGGGGCACAGGAGGACAGAGGCACATAAACACATGCTCAGGACAATCCGTGGGTCATCTCTCGTGTCTTCATCCCCGGAAAATGTCTGTTTGCCTTCCAGCACATCCACAGCACAGGGATAAGGAGACATTCAAACTCTCACTCAGACAAACCCTCCAAATTGATAAAAACATGCAACAAGCGTGGAAGGAAGGGAGAGGGAAAGGGGCTTCGTGGGGAAATGGAGTTATGCCATTCAACACTTCACAGATTTGGAGCTGGTGAAAAGAGCAAGCCTGGGGCAGCTCATGCTCCAGAGCAGAGCCCCTTCATCCTCACAACCCTCCCCATTGGTACATTCTGGGGTCAATTTCCATGGGCTTCCTGGTACATACACCACAGACATCCCTCCAGAGGGTAATTCAAAGCCTTGGGCTGGGAAGCTGTTCCCCTCCTGAGCAAGGCCCTCCTCTCCACCATCCACAAGGGAAGGGACTGAAGATGGTCTCCTTGTCCTGCAGCTCACAGTAGTCACAGGGTTCTATCTTCCACCCCCAGCGCACTTTCAGAGAGTTTTGTCATCTGCCCTGAGTGATATGGGTGGGCTCACTTGGAAGTGGCCTGGGGCTAGATCACACCAGAGGTGAGCATGGCACAAGCTGGTCCTACCGTTGCATCCAGAGCATTTCCAAGGGTTCCCCTCTGTCCCCTCTGTGATTTTGAGAGGAGCAGGAAAGTCCACATTGTTCCTGTCACTACCTGAACCAGCAGCACTGGCTGGTGAGTTAGTGAGGAAAGTATGTGATTTACTGCAACTGCTTAAGAAGGTGGATCAGGGGAGAAGGAAAAATCAGGAAAGGGGGAGCCATATCAAAGCAGAGACTGCAGGGATAGCTCGATGAGATGCAGATTTGCAGGTGGCTGTGGGCTGACCCACCAGGCAGCAACCTACACTGGATTTAAAGGCATCTTCTAGCCAAGGCTCACAGACATCATCCTGCCTCCTGCCAGGCTGACCCAACCCCAGCCCCTCTTTGACAACCCTGACTGCACATCCTGCTCCCTTGCATGGCACATGGGAGCCAAACACAGAGAATCCTGTTGCTGTGGCCACACGAATAGCTGTGCAGCCCATTCCACACCCCAGTTCTCTGCACAAGTGCACAAAACCCCTTGGAGCTGGGTCCACTGTGTGACCAGATTAGCTATGGCTGCGTGTTGTCTAAGCTCATCCCCAGGCATGCAGCGAGGAAGAGGAGCAATCAGACAGATAGCAATATTTGTCACAGTGCTTCCAGGTAGGGCATCAGGTCCTGCATCTGTTGCTGTTGTGGGTTTATGTTTGCTGCTTCCAGGAGACAGTGCCCAGCTTTTCCCACACCCTTCAAAATAGAAAGAGAAAAATAAAATGAGAGAGAGAGTGTAAGCTCTGACGTGAACCTAACTTTAGATCCAAGGGCTGATGACTCACTCCACTGGGGGAGAAGTGGCTGAGCTGGCTGTAGGTTTCTGTTTATATACCTCACTGAGCTAAATATATAGTCTGAGAAGTTCTTCTGTTCTGGCCCAACAACTTCAACCTGCATTTTATCTGTCTAAATCTTAATGTTCCCTTCCCTACTAAATCTCTCTTTCTTTTCCCACAGCACTGCATTCCTAATCCTCTTTATGCTTGCTTTGTTGTAGGAAATTGAGGAAACACATGTCCCCACCTTCCACTCTGGTGTTTATGGTTAGACTGACAGGGGATTTCTGGGATGTGATTCAGTGTTGTGGCTCTTAAGCACAGCTCCTCACACAGATCTGCCAATGCATTTCAGACCTGGCCCAGTGCTCCCAGCCACGGTGCTGGCAATCAGATCCCATGATGCCTTCTGCTCTCCTGGTCCTGATAGCTACACAGCTCTCAGGACGAGCACCAGTTCCCTCCCAGGGATTCCTTGTCCCATTTCTCCAGCCTGGAGCTCCACTCCTGACCCCACCCATGTGTCCCAGGGCTGGCAAAGTGCTGTCTTCTCCAGCCCACCACCCTGGGGCATGATGCCACTTTGTCATCATGCCTCAGGCCCTAGCTGTCACACCATCAGGTGCTCCATGAGGAAGGGCTGACAGACACTGCCAGCTATTGTCCTCTTCTGAGACCTGAAAACAGATTCTGTCATCAGCAAAAGGCATCTCTATGAGACCTCCATGAATCTTTTCACTTGCTAGAGCATGGCTGGCACTCCCAGCACCGTCCCTCACACCTGGGCTCATACCTTGAACATTTGGTGTCACAATGGTGCCATGGTCACGCTTCCATTTGCCAATCATCATGTTTCAGACATGGGCTGTAAACAGTCCATCAGCTGCACAGGAGGTCACTGTGGATCTGTAATATCTTCAAGCTGGAATATCCCCTCCCCTCATCCCTCCTCATCTGAAACAGCAAAGAAGGGGATGGTAAAAAAAGAAGAGCTCAGAAAGAGGCAAGAGGGAAATTGTAGATTAATCCCTCCAGCACAGAAGAGAAACAAAAAGTGTGCTAGAGAAAAAGGAATCACCACCTCCAAAGGGCAGCTCTGAACTATGGTGGCAGACAAGTTTCTAGATAAGAAACAAAGACCATTTACAAAAAGGTGGTTTTATGATAAGTAACAGTGGAGAAGAAAAGCATAATGAGATAGTGTGTATTTGACAGGGAAGTCTCCAAGGGATGAAATTCAATTTAACACAACAGCTCAGTCCAGGAAAGGAAGATCACCTTTGCAGTTTGTTAAGCAGCTTCTGGGAAGAGGAGCATTGTGCTCAAAAGACCTCTAGGAATCTTCTTTAGATGTAAGTCTGTGGGACCCAATGGTGAAACTGGATCTGAGCTTCCCCAAGGCATCCTTTGGGTTTGGACCTGGACTGTGGTATGTAAGTCTCTAAGGGACAGTCTCCTACAGTATCTGTTTGTCACCTTGCAGCAAATCTTCTCATCCTCAGTCAAAATATCAGAGAGTTGATTTCCCAGCAAGTATCAAAGCTGAGCCATTCTGACCAGCTTCACCCAACTGACCATCCAAAGGACAACAGGGAGAGTCTGCGCATTCTCCATGCATGAAGCACCAGCACTTCATTTGGAGAGCAAAAACAATCTAATAAGTTTGTTTGCAAAATGCCTGTTGCAGAAGGACAAGCTCTGTTTAGGCTGAGGTCAACAGCATCCAAGAGATCCAATACCCTCTTGGCTCAGTTGTGCTCCTTGGCTCTGTCAGGCAGCCTCTGTCTGCCCTCACACAGCTAGAGGGAGGCCAGAACAGGCAGGAGGCATCCTCTGATCAGCAGCTACTCCAGGAAGTAGAGAAAAAGGCAGCAAGGGCTAGGGAGCACCCCAGGGCAGACTGCAGCCTCCTCTCAGGCATGATGACTCCTCCCTAAAAAATAAAGGAGAAAATCTGCATCTCAAGTAACAGATAGTCCTTCTCATCACCCATCCATACCTTTGGCCTTAACTCTGCACCATGTTCTGCAGAGCTGCTTTATCTTACCTGGGTTTGGAGCCAGGGCAAACATCTGCACTCAGCTGAGGGGCAGGGAGCAGCAATGGGTCAAAAACCAAAAGGACTGCTGGGGCCAGTAAGAGTACAGGAGGAAGATTTAGAAAGGCAAAATAAAAAGAAAGGGAATCTTGTGGTGCCACCTCATGGCATGCATGGGTTTGCACAATGTAGCATGAGCCAGGAAGTCCTGGGACCCAGGGCAGAAGTGGAAAAGTACTGAGGTGGAAGTCTATATGGTTTAAGATCAATAAAAAGTGAGACCCTTTCACATTTGCTACAGCTTAGGAAAGGCATGACCTTGACTGAGACATTGCTTTCCCTGAGAGCAACAAAAGCCCAGGGAAGGCAGTAGATTACTCCCAGCACAAATGATAGAGGACACCTAAAACACTGATGGATTCAACCTTTTTCCATCATACTGTACCCTCTGGCAGAGAAACTACAGACTAAAGGAACAAAACAATATAGGAATGAAAAGGAAAATGTCCTTTTTATTGTAGGACTCACCACTGCAGTGGAGGGGTAGCTGCAAAGATGCCTTTTGCTGAATCAAAAGCAACTGGAATAACATGAAAGGTTTGAGACTCACCTGGTCTCCAACATAAGCAAAAATTTATTTCATCCAATGATCCTTATTCTGGGCTCTGGAGCAGGAAGAAACAAGATTAAGTCCCCAGGACATAAGCCTAAAGGAACCTTTCCCATTGAGGTGATTATCTCCCCAACATTACCTCTTTCCAGCTCTATCTGAAGCACGGTGCATACTGATATCTCCCTCATCAGGGGGAGTAGGCCCTTTCCAGGTACTCGATGCTACCAGTAAGGAATTTTCCAGGTCTAGAAATTGCTGATATACTCTTTTCTTTGTTGAAGTACAAAACAAGGCACCTCCTCCAGCATTTTTCAGCTGAAGAAATGTTACATAAGCACTTAGTTAGTTCTCATCTTAGAGACAAGGAAACTGAGGTCCATAGAAAGAAGGTGATCCATTCAAGATCACCCTGCAGAGCAGATGTAAATCTAGGTCTGCCCAGCCCCAGCTCAGCACCCACAGAGTGGGTCATCCTCTACCAGCAGCCAGCTGGGATATCCCCTGGATACTAAATACCATCAAATGGAAACAGAATCTGACACTTCAAGGTGTGCAGTGCCATGGGGACAGTGAGGAACATGTTTCCTGCCAAACTTTCCATCACACAGCTGTGTTGTTCACTGGGATGGTCAGTTTAATTTTTCTGTGAAGGAAGGGTATGGGCAGAAATTAAGAACTTGGAGTAGATCAGCTGATCCAATGTGGCATACCCCCTGCTTCTAACTCTTCCCAAGTCCCAAGGTCCTCTTGAGTATATTTTCTAAATAAGAAAAGAAATAGAAGAGACAGAAAGATATAAATATTGGAGACTAAATTTGAGCTAGTGCCTGAGGGAGAAAAAAAAAAGGAAACAAACAAAAAAAAAGAATCAGAGAACAGTTTATCAGATGCAGGGTTAGGAAGGGACAGGAGTTATGGTTAATAATACACCAGTTTGCTGTTCTGCTCCCAGGCTAGAGCCCAGTCTCTCACTCCCCTCCCCCAGCTCCCCCGTCGCTCCCATCCCGCCTCCCACCCTCCCTGTCGCTCACTCTTTCTGCTCCGTCACTTCGCGTCAGGCTGGGGATTTGATGCAAGGCTCCTGCCTCTTCCCATGGCTTCAGACCACTGACCCAGCCGTCAGCAGGCACACGCCGCTCCCTGGGCTCACCAACCCGCCCGCCAGCCCTCCACCGCGGGGTGGCAAGGGAGTGCTCGAGCACACCAAAACTGGAAGGAAGGGCTCTGCACCGGCTGACAACGGAGCAAGGAGAACCGTCTGTCTGAGCACCCAGGGCTGCACAGGACAGCCAGAGCTGAAGGACATGCACAGAGCCAGCACGGTCAGCCAAAGCAGTTTGTCCTGCTGATACAGCTGCTCCAGTGCTGGTTTCCAGGTAGTATCTGCATGGCACTGTAGTGTGCCTTGTATACGCCCAAGGGCTGCTCAGGAGGCCTGGGCAAGGACAGCAGGATTTATTTCCAGCTTGCAGCACAAGCACGCCTCTTGTCACCCTATACTGCCCTCTCTGCTGTACAGACTTTGAGGGGAAAGGCCTTCTTCTCCTATTCTGAAGCCCACTGGGACACGAGGTCAGACCTAGCAATGTGCAGAGCAGGCAGGTGCTAGTGGGTTGGACAGGAAGGAAAGGACTCCAGCATTTTAAACTGTGAGATGTAGAATAAGAAGAGGTCCATGAGAAACAACTCCCCACAGTACATCAAGAAGACACCCACAAAATACTCTGCCTGTGTGAGGACAGAAAAAATACATGGCTTCTTGTCTCCATCAGTATCCCAGAACCACCATTTCAAAGAAGAGATGCCTTGATGTCAACTGGGCAGCAGGGCGAGGGCCCCAAACTGGCCGTCAGCATTTCAGGAATGCTTACTCTCATCTGCAAATCAAGAGCACACCATCTTCCCTAGCAAAAAGACTGTCACACAGCTCCAGGGAGAAGGCTGCTCATCTAAGACCCATGGCTACTAATTGGCCTGTCGATCAAGCTAATTAACTGGGGCAGTCCAAGCCCAATACAGAGCTCTCAGAAGCCAGCCCTGAGGTAGGATAGAGCTATTGTTAGCCAGAAAACTGCTGTGGCATAGCAGGTACAGACTCTGTCTTCCACTCCCTTGCAGCCTCTCTGCTGTCATCAGTTCCTGGTGACCCTCCTCATTCCCCTTCCCTGGCCACCATGGGTCTGAAAAATAGCCAGGCTTGGATGCTGTGAAAGCCACCAGGGTCAGGAGGCCTGTCTATGCCTAGAAATGCCCTCCAGCACTCACATATCTGCCTACACATGTGCACAACCACTCACAGCCAGAACAAGGTCAGCCTGTGCCCACACAGGGGCATTTTCACATGCACGGACATCGCCGGTGGCAGGATGTCTCTCAGGCAAATGCATCCAGAGACAGGCAGGACTGCCTCCCCAAAGGGAAGCATCAGGCAGGGCTTAGGCTACCTGCGTTTTCCTCCCAGCTTGGGCACAGGCAGGCTGGGCATCTTTGTGTGAGTCACCTTCCCCCTCTGTGCAGAGGGTAATATCTCAGTCATTTTGCTAGAGTGTGTTGGAGCCCAAGTCTGAAATGCAGCCTGTAGGAGCCAAGTGCTTATTAGATGTCCTGAGCACACGCTTACTGCTTCTGCATGCGTCATTGCATGTGAGCTGAACTTTCAGCAGCGAGGGAAACAAGGGAGGGAGGGCTTGGGAAGCAGGGAGGGAGAGAGGAGAGAGAGGACAGGTGACATTTCAGCTGCATGCAGCAGGAGCAGAAGAGGTGCAGGCAGGTGGCTGCCAAAATACAAGTGCCAGCTAGAGCTCTCACAGCTGCTGGAGTGAGATCCCAAGGAAGAAAGCAGCATAAGGAAAAGCAAGCTGGAAGGAAATAATTTTCAAAGCTGGGAACTACAGCATCAGGGAGATGAGACCAAGGCTGAGGAGAAGACCTCAGCCATGGCAGGTAGGCAGAGTACTGGAATATTGTGTTTGGATCTGAGGCCCGCAGCATAAGAAAGACACAGACTCACTCAAGCAGGTCCAGAGGAGAGCCACAAAGATGATGCAGGGGCTGAAGCTGTCCTCTGTGAGGAAAGGCTGAGAGAGTTGGAGTTGTTCAGCCTACAGCAAAAGGCTCCAGAGAGAACTTACATCAACCTACCAGTACTTAAAGAGGTCCTGCAAAAAAGATGGGGAGGGACAATGGACCATAGTGATAGGACAAGGAACGATGGCTTTAAACATAAAGAGAATAGATTTAGATCAGATATTAGTAAGAAATTCTTTACTGTGAGGGTGGTGAGGTACTGAAACAGGTTGCTCAGAGAAGCTGTGAATGCCCCACATTCCTGTGAGTGTTGAAGGCCAGGCTGGATGGGTCTCTCAGAAACGTGGGCTAGTGGAAGGTCTCCCCTCCCAGAGAGCTAGATGATCTTTAAGGCACTTCCAGCCCAAACCATTGTATAATTCTATGATTCTGTAAGTGGGCAGAAAGACGATGAAGGTAAATGGAGGTGCTTGAAGCAAAAGAGATATCAGAGAAGAATGAGTTTCTGCTAGCCCATAAAACAGACAGGGGGAATAAAAAACTGTGGGGATAAAAAACTGTGGAAGGGTGAGATTGGCAGAATCTTGCTATATCATTTTCGTGTGCTGTTTTGCACCCTGGATGGAGGAAACAAAATCACAACCATGCAGGTATGTTGGCTGAGGGGACCTAAAGGTTGATTTTGAAGGCAGCCACCCAGAGAAAGCTCATCTGTTTGCTGACTGCAAAATTCCCCAAGCAGTACAGTGGGCTTCCACTGCTAAGATGGTTTTCCAAGCAGCATGGGAGCTACACAGAAAGAAGTGAAAGGTTCTCCACCCCTTAGATCAACACTACAGACACTTTCAAAAGGAGATACACATGCAGAAAAAGTCAGTTTTCCTTTAGACATCTTTTTGGCTCACATCTCGGCCAAGACTTAGTTAGAATTAATTGCCTTAGTGAACAGCAATGCACTCCAATCCAAGCCTTGTGAGGCAAATCTGATGAATGACTTTGGTTGTCTCAGAAAATGACATGCAGTCAAAGCTTTATTTGAGGAGTGAAAGACAGCATGCCTCTCCGTAAGGACTTACAGTTCCACGGGTGATGGACAGGTTTTCTTCCATCAGCTTGAGAGTGATGGGGGAGGAGAGCACAGCAGTCCTCCAAATAGCTGGGAGAATCAAGCCACTGTGAGCAGAGATGCAGAAAGCATGACCTACCAGAAAGATACTGAGCAAAATGAAGCTGTTTAGACTACAGAAGGCTGAGAAGGGGTTCAATAACCATCCTCAGATGCATGCAAGTTTGCTAAAAAAGGAGAAGAGTTCTCAGTTCTTAGTGTCCACAGTGGACAGAAGCAAAAACAGGCTTACATAGCAGTACAGGGCATTTAGTGTTGAGGAGGGCAAGGTGTGCAACGCTCAGACTGCCTGAGGATCATTCTGCACTTCAGGGCTCTGAAACCAGGCCAGCCCAAACCTCTTGGGAACAATGTATGCATTGGTCATCCTGGGATGAATATGAAGTCAGTGACATCCTGAGGACAGAGCCAGGCCTGTCTTCTGTGGGTGTCTAATCTCAAATGGCCTGTGGCCACCACCACGATCAAGTGTTGCTATTGTGGTGCTTTTCGTGGAGAAACAGCAGCTGTTTCTCCCCTGGCCATTTCTTCCTGAGCAATATCCATTTATTTTATCTTCCTGAGAGTCTCACAGAGCCCAGCATGTGTTTGCAACACTTTGTGAATAATAACACTCATATATCTCCAGCAAAATAAAAAACTGGGTCAGCTAAGGCATATGCCTGTGTACATGAGGAGCAGCCAATGCATCTGCCAATGAGCCCTACAGTGCTGCAAAATCCAACCCACCAGGCCCACAGGGGTTATAAGGCAGTGTGCCTCCATGGGGAAAGAGGGGAGAGTTCATCTATAACTGGGAACACACAACCATTTTAGTGACATTTCACAGGTGAAATCATGAATAAAACAGGACCTGAGAGAGGGTTCTAACAAATTGCTCATACTAATATCCTGGCCATGGGAAGAGAGGGAGTGAATGTGCAATTACCCCAGCTCCAGAAGCTGCCTCCATGCCTCCGATTTGTGTGCATACGTATCAGAAAGAGCTAGGTGCAAATGAAACCAGAGACATACCTACCTACTGTAGTGTGCAGGAGGGTGGCTAAGGAAGAACAGTCAGAAGGAAAAAATGAGTCAAGAATGTTGGGGAAGAGCAGAGACAAGACAAGAGCACAGCACACTGCAATACAGAGACTTTTTTTAACTCATAGGAATTTAGAAAGAAACCAGAGTCCTGGCTCACAAGCTGGAGCAGGCTCCACACAAGTGGTCAGAAGGTCACAGGCCCCTGAATCCATATGTTCTCCACTGGCTGCAGCCCATGCATGTAGATGAAAAAGCACCTATACTGCATCAGAGAGAAGGGTGGGTCTCTCAGCAATCTTGGGATGCTTGCCAAGAGACCAAAATGAGGAATCTTTGATTTGTCCCTCCCCAGAGGGCAGAACCTTCAGCCACCTCATGTACATTTGTGTGCATGTGCACAGCTGTCCCTCTTGGGCCAAAATCCAGGCTGAAGTCACACGCTCTGTTAGAGACAAAGATGTTTGCTGAAGCAAGACAGCTAAAATGGAGAGAGAAAAAACCTCAGCAATGGGAGTCTCGGAGCAGCCCAGTTGGCCATTTCTCTTCTCATATTTTACAAAGCCCTAGTGACCAGCAGTGGGTTCCCTGAAAATGCCGTGCTGTGTCATCTCAGCATGACCCCACATCCTGCACATTAAGGTACAGCCTCTGGAAGACAGAGAGCTATGTGATGTTACCCATCTCCCCTCAATCATCCCTGATCACCTCAGTGAAACTGGCTTAGACCAGTCCCCTCCCCAGGACATGGATGGGAGACAGGAGAGGGCGATTGCCCATTTTAATGCGTCCAGCAATAATCAGGCTGGCAAGGATGTACAGAGCACAAAATCAAGCAGCAGGAGTACACAGGCAGGGAGCCGGAAATAATTACCATGATACTGTAACCAGAAAACACAAGGCCAAGCTATTTACCATACTAATTAGTGTTTATCCCTGTTTATGGCTCCACATGGCAGTGGGATTGGAGGCCTGATTGGAGGTGTAAATGCTTAAAGGAACAAGCTCTGGATATTAGAATTAGACATCAGGTCAAGGGAGAGCTTCTGCTGAGCAGAGGACAGGGAGAGCTAAGCCGTGCATCCCTCTCTTCCTCTACCCGGAGAGTTGGAGTTGCTGAAAGGAAGACCCAGATGGTCCTTCCAGAGCATAGTTATGGGGAAGTGCCCAGAGACTGCTACATGCTATTTATCTGCTAATGCATCTCCATATCTTCATTTCCCTCAGGTCTTTTTCTCCTACACTGTTTCTCTTGGATGCTGCAACCAGATTAAAGATTTCCCTGAAGTGTTCCTTAATGTTCCTCCTTCTAAACTGAGTCTGTTTCAACAAAATAAGACACAATTTTCCCTATATTACAGCAGAGTTATTTTTCCAAGGCAGTTTTCCCACATCTTCCCCCCTTCAACCTCTTTTTTATTTCTGAACAGATTCAGAGTAGGTGCACAGGAGAAAGGGAGGGATCTGCCACAGCTTGCCTGGCTGCCATTGACAAAGATAAGTGTTACGATGAAGATTCAGGAGCTTATAGCAGGATCCCCTGCTCCAAACCCTGGCCCACCACTCCCTTCTGTGTGATCTCCCACTGGGATGTTCTGCCCAGCAGCAGCCAGTCAGCCTCTGCTGCCTGCCCTCACCACTGCCTGCAACAAAGCTGCCTTGACAACAGCAAGAGGTAGCTGAAATCCTTCCCTAACCAATTTTTAATTTGTTTAATACTGTAGGCTATGTCACAAGGAAATAAGTCTCTGGAGGTGCTGCTCATGCTAAGGAAAAGTCTGAGTGTTCAGGCACTGGGCACTGCTGATCTTTTCAGCCCTGGGTCTATCACTCCATCCTGCAGGGGCTGATTCACTGTTCCCTTGCACAGCTCATCGCCCCCAGAGTCTCCCCCCCTAGAAGCCCTGCAGCTGGTCTTGTCTCTGCCCCTTGTACTTTATTCTTCAGCTCAAGGAATAAAACAGTGCCTGCCTCTGTCCTGTGAAGATCTCTCCCAAAATAAAATCAAAAAGCAGTGTTGGCCTCAATCTGTCCCTGTATCTTCCCTCCATGCTACATTACCAGATGCTCTCAAGGAGCTTGGCATGTCCTATTTGCTTCCATCGAGGATGTGATATCTGAAAACCCCTGGGAGACAATGGCTTTCCAGTCTGGAGAATTTTCCTCCCCCTCTGCATCAGATGTGTCAGAGCAGCGTTTCATTTACCTTTTCCAGTGATTTTTATGGGTCTGGTTATTAATGAGGACATTTAACCCACTCCTGGGCAAATCCCTGGTGAGGGGGAGCTGCTGCAAGGGAAACAGTGTTTAAGTGAGACAGACTCCAAGCAAGCACTGACCCTTTGGTGTACGAAGAATGATCCCACCTCAGCTGATTCTGTCCCCTGCAAAGGCCTACAGGCACCCTGCCTGCCACCAGCATGGGTGGCTGTGCACTGCAGCCATGTCACTCTCCCTAGCTCTTCCAGTATCAGCACCCTGCACTGCTGTGCTGAGAAGCCATGGCAACCATGGCCATCACAACACAGTTTCTAAACACAGCCATGGCCAAATCATTGGTGCCTATCTGGGAAAGAAATTTAATTTCCCAGATAAAAAATAGCTCACAAAATCTATTTGTCTGTGTGTGTGATGATCTGCTTCTTTCCTCTTATCATCTTCCTCCATAATATTGTCCTTATTTGCCCAGTGCCCAGACTTTCACCCTTCTTACCTATATTGTTCCCATCATCATCATTACACCAAAGGATTTTACCACACACTCTTCACTTTCCAGACTCCTGAGAAATTGCCATCATGAAAGGAAAATAAATTTCTCAAGGGGAAAAAGTGACTACACCAAAACCTCACACTCATCCTTCAAAGAGGGCTCCTGTAAGCTGTCCAAATTCCAGTGTTTCAAACTTTCCCTCCTCCATGCTCTTGTCACTTTGACAGACACTATACTACTTCTTCGACACCACTGCCCTTCCAGCCAGGGCTCCCATAACACCAGAAGACACCACAAGTGCATGTGCACTTACATTTTGGCCACAGGTGAGCGGAACCCAGAGCTGGTCACACAGTGTTTACCCTGGCTCTTGCACAGCTGCATGAGGGAGCCACGGAACTCCTCCACTGCCACCACTCTGTACATAACACACCCTGACACAGCAGCTGCTGGCCCCATGGACCATGGCAGAAATTTGCACAGCCATATGCTGGCAGCTCAAGCAGTACAGACTCACACCTTGGCTTGCAGGATGCAAGGGCAGCTCATCAACTCTCCCAGAACAGACACACTCCCTGGCAGACCATGCTCCTGGAGATTCCTGGGGTCCTACTGCTGCACCAGGGGTGAGTGCTCAGTGTCATCTGTTCCTATTGCCTGTGTTCGTCTCACAGCCTCGGTAGAGTTGGTTCAATAGCTAATCTCTGCTGAGAGGCAGATTAGGGAGGAGAGGGAGAGAGAAAGAGAGGAGTGAGGGGGAAAGCAAGCAAAACAAAAAGAGAGCAACGTGAGTAGGAGCCCATAAAATAAAACACTGCCAGGCAGAGCAGCGGCTGAATTGGCTGTGACAGGCAGACCCTCTCTGCACCTGGGATTCAAACAGAAGCTTATTTTCCTGGTTTCTTTGAGAGACAATGAGTCCTGACTACCTGTCAACATGTACCCAGGAGATGTCACTAGCAGAAAAGGGGCTCCAGGTGCTCCTGACCCACATGGCTGACACAGTTATGAAGGCTGAGGTCACAGGTTACATTTTTCAGAGACGAGCAGTGAGGAGCTTAGAGGGAAAAGAAAAAAAACTGAGCAACAGCAGAAACCACAGATCCAAAACAATATCATGACTCCTGGAGTTCCCAGAGGATCAAGGACAGCTTTGCCTCCCTCACAGCTCCTGCTCTGTTCATCTGAGGGGCGGGGGAGCAGTTAAGCAGTGTGTGCCTTCAGACAGACACACTTCTTCCCCACGTCCCAGCAGGTGCACAAGTGAAGACATTCACTGTCTTTCCTTAGCTTACCAGCTTGCTTAGGGGCCATGAAGGACATATTCCCAGAGACACAATGTCAGGCTGTGCCAGGTCTCCCGACAAGCAAGCTACACTCTCAGCAGCCCATCAGGACAAGGGTATCAAAAACAGCTGTTTATGTTCACCCATAAGGGATCAATACAGAAGACAAATTTCAGCCTACAGCATGGCTCCCTTTCCCAGGGCTGGCACCTGGTGGACAACCCCAATGTGAGGAGCCACCAGACAGCATTTTTAGCCTCCCTTCTTGGGAAGGAGAGGAGCAGGTCAGGCCACATCTTCTAATGAGACACCCAGCCGCTCCTGTGCCCTCTCACATGTCCACACAAAGGTTCCACCTATAATTCAACACCTCCCCCTGCCTCCTCCTCCTCATCAAACCACCTGCACACCCTTCACTGCTGCAACAAGCCAAGTAGCTGCTTCCAATTAAAAGCTGCTGTTCTCACCAGTTTTTTTTTAATAAGAAAAAAGTAATTGAAATTTAATTTAGTCAATGACCAAGCGACAGGGTGTGAAAATGAGCCAGTGTTGGCTCAGGTTCTGCTAGGAATGAACTTGAACCAAGAGCTGTAGGAGGGGATGGGGGACTTGCCTGGGGTAGCTGAGGGGGATCTATACTGGAGGTTTTGAATCAGGGTCTCTTGAATCACCACATCTGCCAACCAGATTTCTTCCCTAGCCCAACTCTGGCATTATATGTAAAGCCTCCAGGCACCCTTCTTCAATAATCCCCATACTCCAGTAAAAACTTCCCTTCCCATCCCATCCCCACAGCCTGCAAGCAGTGCCTCTTTCCTCCCTCTTCCCGTCTCTTCCCAGCACTGCTGCAACTAGAGCCCCTTCAGAGCTGGCAGCCACAGGCCAATCAGCACAAACTGCTGGCTGAGAGAAAGGGAGAGAAGCAGAGGAGTCTTGGGGGCCCGAGAACAAGACAGGACTCGTGAGTCATCCCCTGCATACCCACAGCCCCCGCTGGCTACTGCTGAGCTCCAGGAAGATGCTGAATATTCGATGAAGGGGTTTTTTTTAGATCTGCTGAAAATGGCAAGGGAAACTCCACTGACAATTTTTTAAAAAATAAGAAAAGGAAAGAGAAAGATCACAATCTCATTGCCACAGCCAGTCTTACACCTTCCCCGAGGATATGTCAGAACAGCCAGGGGTGTGAGAAGAAAGCAGCCAATGGCGATCTGTTTCTGGCAGGCTGAGGGAAGGCAGGATGGGGGAATGGCTGTGTGAGGATGCAGTCTTGCCATCCCCACTCATCTGGATGGGTGCAGGTGCACAAGCAGCCTGGGTTTGCAGGTGAAGGGGCAGAGCACATGCTGAGGGAAGGCATCCCCTGGCTCTGACACCTCTGTTAGAGGTCTCAGCATCTCTGCCCTGGTTGCCACTAGAAGACGTCATTTGGGAGAGGCAAGGTTAAATACGATATTCTACAATGTCAACCTGTACAGCAAGGACAAGGCTCACTGGTTGTTTTCACACATTTTCACATGAATCGCTGCCGAAGTGTGCAGTGACAAGGGACTACATGGGGTCAGTGAGTCTGTCTGCTCTTCCCAAAATCAGTGACACAAAAACCACCTCTTGCTAATGTTAGCAAAGTAGGGGTTTACTCCTTATTTTGGAAAACTCCTTCACATCAGCTGACACAGTGTTAAATCTTCCCAGTTAGTAAAACCTCAGCCCAGTAAGAGAGGAGGCTTCTGTTGCACCTTGGTGTGCCTGTCAGAAGGAGATGTGGCACAAGCACTCCGTTCCGAAGCACAATGCTTGGCTGGGGAGGTGGAGAGGAGGGTGGGAGTCAGGAATTGCAGGCAGGGATATGGAGCAGAGGTTCTTGGTTGAAGCCCCTCTGCTCATCATCAGAGGAAACAGTGCCACCAGGATGGTGCCGGGGGAAGTACTCAGCACAGCTGAGGGAGGGGAGGATACTTGTGTGTGTGAAGGAACAGGATGCTGAGATTTACAGAAATTATAGATATTTTCTTTTCTCCCACTCTCCTCCACCCTGTCATTTTCTCTTCTCCACTTTTTCTTCTGGTCTCTGTCTCACCTTCTGTCCTTCCCTCTGTAATCACTTGTTGGCAAATCTTTTCCAAAACACAGTTATTTTGAATGTGTGCTCCTCTACATCCCTTACAATAGTTTCTCTCTCATTCTCAGTATCTTCCTTGCTGGTGAAGCTGATTAGCATAATGATGATAATATTGAACATGGTGAAATGGTTTCTTTCACACCAAAGCCAATCATTCATTGCTCTGCTTTCAGGTACCAGCCACTTTCATGCCTTTCCTTGTCATTTCAGATGCAGAAACTCAAATACCACCTTTTTTTATTCCCCTCTACCATCTTCTCCATTTGGAAGGGAAGGACATTCTCTATCATATATTTTTAATCTGCTCCTTGAGAAAGCCTGAGATGTAAAATGGACTATTTTAGTGCTATCCCTCATTCCCAGTCAGATGTCACTCTTGGGAAAGCCAATCTCCTCAAGTTAATGGCTTGCCTAGTGTGGAAGGATAGTAAGTGATATATTCCATATTCCTTGTCCTCCTGACATCCAGACCTTTGCCCAGACCTCATCTCCATCCCCATCACTTCTGTGCCCACTGCACAGACGTAACTCCCCCAGTGCAGAAGTCCACAGTAGGGTCATGCTTTTTCCAGTAAAAGAAGCCAACATATTATTTCTGCTTGTGATTCATCCCAGAAGAGAGAACAGTGTGGGCTCCCCATTTCACTGTGAGTCACAGAACCTGCCCCCAGTGGGAGCCCACAGAATGACTGGCATCAAAAGGTATCTCAGGAGGCCTCCAGTCCAAATCCCTGTTCCAAGCAGGGCTAACTTCAAGGCCACAGCAGGTAGCTCAGCACCTTGTCTGCTTGAGTTTTGAGTATCTCAAAGGAGGCAGACTCCAAAACACCTCTGGGTCACCATCTCACATCAGATCCACCCTCATGTTTACGGTTTTCCTTCAAACAAAGTTGAAATTTTGCAAGCTGCACCTAGTCTCTTCTGCCTATTGCCCTTGATGCACACCTCTGGGAAGAATCCAGTTCCATTTTCTCTACACACATCCCCCCCCATTGCCTCATCAGTCAGATCCCTCTTAAATTGCTTTCCTCCAGGCTAAACTAAGCCAGCAGTATTCTCAGCATCTCCTCTACATGTTATGTGCTACAACTCCTTAGTTGTTTTCATGGCCCTCCACTGAACGCACTCCAGCTTGCCACTCTCTGTCTCCTAGTGGAGAGGCAGTGCCTGAGTCTGCCTCTCTTTGCTTGGGATCTCCCTAGGTTGAACTAAACCCTGCTCTGAATGTTTCCTCCTTACTTTACTGTTAAATGGATGATAACCAGCCTCAGACTGTCCAAGACAATTATATTCAATAGAAACTGCAGTTTGGATCACCAGGTTGATAAGACTGTATCTAGATTTTACTATCAGCAAATCAGATTCCCAGTGCACAGGAAAAAATTCCCCTGACAAAGGATGAGGTATCAGAGGATTTTATAAACCTCTTATCAGGGATGGGGAACCAGAAAACAGACCTAGTCTTGTCTTTCCTGCCCAGCTGTCACTGTGGTTTGGGAATTAACTCACCATGCTTTATTTATCATCAAAATTTTCAGTCAACAGCCAAAACAGAAAGGCACATTTTTCCTCTGTAAAATGTACTCAGCCATGTCTCAATCTCTCTCAGAATTCACTTCCACCCAGCACCCTTAAACCGCTTCACTTGATTCTTAAACAGGAGGGAGACAAGCTTCAGGAGTTCCATCTGTACATGGTAAAGGGGGGAGGAAGATACAGATTCACACCATCTTGACATAAAAACAAACAGAAAAAGGAGCAGAGCCCCAAGACAGTGGCATGGAGAAGACTCTACTCATCCTGCACCAAGGATGATTGATGTGGGGAACTCACTGCTGAAGGACATTGTCAGTGCAGGCAGCTTGGGTGGGCGTTCAACTGGAGGTGAGTGGGTTTAAAAGCATAGATGGCTTTTAAACCTTCCAATAACTGTAGCAGCATCTAACAGCTTCCAGGTGGACATTTGTGAAGTCATGAGGGATCTCTTTTTCCTTCTTTCCCATGAGACACCTCAAAAGAAGCATCACATGGTGGGGGTCAAATGGGAAGGATTCACTTCCCTCTGACAAACCTGTACAACAGCTCTTGCACTTACGTGGAAGTTACCTGGTGACCCACACACATTTGCCCTGTTAGAACAAGTCAGTGAAGAGCTTCAGTGATGCCTCAAATTACCTAGAGGGAAAAGTACCACAGTTCCTGGGGAAGGGCACTGTATTTCAATTACATGGAAATATTTGAGAGGGATTTTGAGTGAGATGCACAGTCCCACCTATTTCAATTCCCCTCCCTCAAGCTCCTGTTTCCATGGCAATGGTACTGACAATTTCAACGCATAAACCCAAATTTGCATTTTAATGGAACATAATTAGAATGCTGAGATAAATGATTCTTCCTCGATAAAAGGTAACATAAACGCCACATCTCACACATATGCTCTACCAACAAGTATTGCACATATACCACACACACACACGCAGACACACATACAGAGCTGGGCTGTGGGAACTGGGCAGTTGCTTTCAGTTCCTTCATGCCTAGTTGGGAAGTTTTAAATCCACCACAAAACACCACAGTTTCCAGAATAAAACGTTAGAGTTACCAGATGTTTGCTGCAAACTGGCTCTATCACCTCCTGGCTGCTGTGCTCCCATGCTGTCTTCCCAGATCCAGGCAGGGTCAGCCAATATCTGCTGTCCCAACACTGGACTCTGAGATACTCTCTGTATGCTGTCAGCTCTCAGGGGCTCAGTAGCTCCTGAGATATTCCTGAGATGATATCCCAGCGACGACGAAAAACCTCTCCAACTGTCCTAATATTTATTTTCCTTTTGTTTTTAGCTACATTTGTCATGAGATGTGGTCTCACTTGGTTTTCTGCAATAAGAGTGTATTCTCCAGCTCTTGGATCTGAAAAGAAGCACTTTGTCAGCACTTATCCCACACTGTCAGCCAAGAGGCCAAATAACTACAAGAAGGCAGAAGGAGATTTTTAAAAGGAAATGTTGCCAAGACATCTTTCTTTACTTCAGCAAAAGGCAGGGAAAGGGAAAGGAGGAGGGTGAGAAGCAATTCTGCACCAAATATGAAATCAGAAATGTATTTCTCCTGCCCTTGAAACAAACTAAATTCCAAGCAGGCAGCTGGCAGGAGCAAATACAGACAGAAGAGAGAAAGAATAAAAAAATTAAAAATAAAAAAGGACAAAACAGAAGAAAAACAAACAGGTGAATCAGAAAAACTGCAAACTCCCTGGAAATTTAATTGGGCTTTTCAATAGGGAAGTGAAATGATGCATACTTGGGTAGGAACAATCACATCTGGGAGAGGCTTAAAGTAGCAGCAGCCCAGAACACCCTCTCCTGACCTGGCTGAATCCCACTGGGCCACCCAGCCTTCAGGGGACTTCAGGCAGCTCTGTGAACAAGGGGATGGCACAGGAGTCGCCTCTGCTTTTTTCCACAGTCCATCTGCCTCATCTCACCTGCCTGGGCTGTGAAAGCAAAGCCACATGTCCTGCTGAGCAGCACTGACAGTGCACCACTGACACTGAGTTGCTATCTGCCAATGCATCAAGTAAATGACACAGAAGTTGCTCCTCAGAACTCTGTGGCCTGGATCTGTCAATTTTTTTTCCTTTAGAGAGCTTTCCAAGGGGTCTGCTTCAAGTCCTGCACCTTCTATCAGCACTGGCTAACCAGCCATATCCCCTCTATTTGATCTGGATGATTAGGGCCCAGAGGGTTCAAGCAGCTCACTCTTCCTCCTTCATCATCCCATACAGTAGTCAGCCTGGTGGAATCCTGATTCCTCCTTCAAGAAAGTCTTTTAGTCCCACTCCTCTGGGCTGCACAAAAAATAGCATGTCTGCCTCTCACCACTCCCACTATCCCAGCTAGCAAACCCATTTAATCTCTCTGCCCTCCTTCATTTGCCAGAATCAAATATTAATTGGGCTGCACTGTGATAAAGTGACTGTTAATGTGCCTTGGCACATGAACAAGTGGAGATTCAGCCTCCAGTGCAGCATGCAGCTGGAAGAGCAGGGCAAGGTGAGCCCAGTGGAGAAGTCTCTGGGGCTCCCCACCAATTTGGCCGGGCACAAAGGCTGCAGGACCTGGTGGTTTGGATCCAGTTGCTTTCATATCACCTCTAGCACTGATGTGTGCGTAAATGCACATAGCCAGGCTGCACACAAACACACACAGTCACCCACAGCCATCTCAACTGGCTGTGAACCGGCTGTACGAAACCAGCTGAGGATCTCATGCACTGTACCTGCCGTGGCACTGTCTCCATTCATGTAGGTACCCAGGTAGAGACTCACATGGATGCTAACATGTGTATGGGGTGTGCTCTTATCCCAGTGTAAACCACGGTGTACCCAGTGAGACAAAAGCCTGTACAGCTACACACAACCAGACCAAAACGCTTCCCTGGAACTGGAGGCTTTCCATATAACCCTTGTTCCCTTGGTTTGAATTGCATTTGGTTAACTTAAAAATAAAACAAACCAACTCTCCTAAATACCATCTGTGTCACTGATACAGTGGTTCATGGGACATTTATTAGTTAGCTACTCTCCCTTAGGACACAGTTTACAGGTTCTGCACAGTAGGGACTTCTCAAAGGTTGGAGACATGATCCTAGGGTCCAGTTTACAAAGTTTTAGGAACAAAGAGTGGAGTAAGGAATATAAGAAAGGAAAGAGATGCTCTTTTAATTTAGAGGAGCTCAAATACTGGGAGTCGAGATCAAGAGATAAAAGGCCCACCTTGCATCCTCAGCAACAGGGGCCCATGACTGGGCTTGCCTCTTGTCACTTGGCTTCCTTAGCAAGAGAAAAGATCAGCCCCTGGCAAGCCTTCCTCCACCACTCACCCCCACTGCCTTTAGGGGCTACTGTGGTGCCTCACAGGGGTCCTCTCCACAGCAGCCCTGTCAGAGAGGCAGCACCATGGCCACTAAGAGCACAAAGGTGTGCTGGGGCCAGGGCTACACATGGGTGCTGGCAGATGGGACAGTAAACATCAGTCCAGGGCTCAGCACTAATTAGCAAGAGACTTGCTGCCAAACCAGCATGGTGACCAACAGGAGATGAGCACAACTCAGACCAAAGTCACCCTAATGCCTTGATTACTGTCAGACAGGATGGATGCTCAAAGGCAGTGGTATGGATTTGCACCCCAAAGGCCCTGTGCATCTTGCTGGTTCTGTTCCCAAAACTTGTCAGGGATGGGTAAAACCTACAGCAACTCCATGTTTGTCCTGAAAACCTCTTCCATGCCCTCTCCCTGCTTCTGGCAGGGCCTTCCTAAAACTCATCGCCCAACTAAACACCCGTCTCTCCTGGCTGCGGTGCTCGTGGCAGGTGAAAATCAGCCTCACAGTGACATCTAGTGAGGAGAGCCCTAGTGGCACCATGCTCCCGTGCAAAGAATGGCAGCAGCGTCGTCTCCCGCTGGTATTTGTTCCTCGGCCTTCAGGGGACAGAGGCAGACCAGGAGATATGGCCCCAGAAAAGGCAGCCTGGCCCCCGGAGGTCTCATGTCGCAGCGTATGGGTGTCAGGTACCCAGCACCTCCAGGGCTGTCCCTGCACCCCAAGAGGGTGAGTGCCCCAAGTACCTGCCAGTGGATTCTTAGTGCTTTCTAAAAAAGTGTTTTTTCTACACTGTGCTGAAGAGAGATGGGTGGAAAGGAGGAAAAAGGAGGAGAAGAGAGGAGAGGAGAGGAGAGGAGAGGAGAGGAGAGGAGAGAAGAGGAGCCAAACATATAATTAAGAGAGACTCAACTGCTGGGAGTCAAGAATAAATAGTAAAAAGTCAGGTTGAACTGTCACCCTCCCACGGCCTCAGAAATTGCGGATTCTGTTTGGAGAAGCAAAAGCAATAAAAAGAGACAGCAGTCAAGGAAGCAGGGAATAAGACAAGGAAAGACAAAATACAGCTATTAGAGAGAGACAGAGAGAGAGACCAAAGTTAGGAAAGGGGGGAAAAAAGGAGAGAGAAAAATTACAAAAGCAGAGTGCAGAGAGAGAGGCCTGGCACTACACTGATGAATGCAGCATGCCAGCCACTGGACAGAATATCTTTCCTTGATCTGAGGAGCCTCACAAGTTATTCTGTGCAATTCTGAGCAATTCTGTAAAAAAATCCCAGAAATTAGGAAACCACAGTGTGTATTGCAGCTATAAACATCCAGCCCTTCAAATCTGAAGGGAGTGGGGAGCGGGAGGGGAGATGCTCAGCAACGGAAGCAGGGACATGCACAAAGCAGCTGCAAGCATGGGAAGATGGGGCTGTGCCAGCAGAGGACAGAGCAGGCAGGAGCTGCAGCAGCAGCAGGCAGTGCTGCCCCAGCTCCCCTGGCTCTGCTCTGCAGCAAGCAGCACAGACATCCTCTAACAAGGCCTGCCTAAGGCAGCAAAACCCGTGATGGCCCCAGCCCACCTCTGTCTGTCTCCAAACTCTTAAAAATTGATGACAAGCATAACTAGCTAAACTTTGCTGCATCCTGAGCCAGCTCTGGGGCTCATAAACATTTTAAGGAGCAGAAAGGCTCGGAGAAAACACAGAGCCCTCCACATTGCTTCATTGCTTTGAAAGCAGACATGTTCAGCAGCCACTGACATTCCCCAATTGCACAGCTACACACCATGAGGACAAAAGATCTCAGCTCTAATGCAACCTCTTCCCTGTGCATTTCCAAGCTGTTTACATGAGAAATCTTAAATTCCACTGTAACCGGGATGAAATACATCCCTCTTGGAAGAAATGAGACTTTATTTTTTCAAAGGCCACAATATTTCCAGAACAGAGAACGCTTTTTACAAATCCCTCTAGTTCAAGAATGTTATACATTTGCCCCAAAATCCTCATTTCAGTTTCTGTCCATTTTCTCTGTATGCAGTGGGGAACTTTTTGGGGGTGAATTTCTCAGATTCTGGCAGGAAAGAGCTATATTTCTGACTAAAACACACACACACAAAAAAAAAGCCTCAAAGCAGGAAACAAACAATGTAAGGAAGGAATAAAGAGTAAATGGAAAGCCAAAAGTGAAACAAAAGAAGGCCAAGTGTCAACCAGGGAGGTCAGTCTGCAATTTAAAAAGGAAAAGTCAATTCTAGAAGCATAAAAGGAAAAAAAAGATAGGCTGAAGTCCAGAGGCAAGAAAACAAAAAACTAAAGTCAGCAGGTGGCTTGAAGCTAATTTAAAAGGAAAACAAAGGTCCTGGTAAACTTGGAGGCTCAGATGCTGTTTTAAGTCTCATTAAACCCACACTAAGTTCCAAACTAACGAGGGAAAATGCACTGGAAGAGTCTGCAAAGACTTCCATGAAACAGCTCTAAACTTCTGATCCAGCAGTGCCAGTGACACAAAACCACAAAAAATTAACAAGTCAGATCTCCAATAAGCAAGATATGGGCCTAAATCACTCAAGTTTTCAGTAGTTCCCAATGTATGCACGTGGCAGTAAGTGTTGTCCACAATTTACTCACCTTTCTACAATGCTTTTCATTCAGCCTGAAAATCTACAAAGCAAACTTGCACTCTCTCCAAGACCTGCCTTTGCCCCTTCCTGTGTCTGCCATCTGTTACACCTGTTCTCCAGCATTTAGCATTTCCTAGTCCACAGCTCCCAGTATTTTGTTCACTCAGGCCCTTCCCTGCTCCAAAGGATCTTTATCATCTTCTTCTAGGTTCTTAGGGAAAAAGAAAAGCAAGTACAGCAGGATAGGTTTTGATCTTTCAAACTGAGGGAAACAGTGGCAGTGAGGTTTACCACTTTCTCCCAGAGCCAGTGCTGTAGGAATGAAGTAGGTGGGGAGGGTAGGAGGAAGACCTAGAAACCATGTCCGTAGCCCACAGAAGGAAAAGTCAATCACTCTGAGCCATGGGATCCTTCTACTCCTTCGTCCTTTTGACATTTAAGGATAGCAGTGGGAAACAGCTATCCTTATTCTGAAACTGGAGGAAACCCTCCAGCTGCAGAACTGTTTTCCCTGCTCCACTCCAGGAGGTGTGTGAGACCAGCAGATGCTCTTCTGAAGAGAATTTTCCCTTCAGGGAAAAATAGAAAGTATGAGGGCACTGGACTTTCAGGCATTTTTGTGAGTCTGGATGCCAAAACCCAAGTTTTTTTTCTGGCCACAAAAACCTTGTGACAACAACTCTGTATTATATGCAAATTATTACTAGCAATGTGCTTTCTTGTGGTATTCTAAGCCCTGAAGAAGGGCTTGCTTGTTGGTTTGGTTTTTTTTTTTCCAAATTCAACATTTTATGTACTTAAAAACATTTCCTCTACCTACAAAGTGGGTTCTTATAGTACCCCTGATGCTTGCTCTCTTTCCATTTGGAGCAAAAGAAAACATGAGGTAGAGGACAAGGATGTTGATGTTAATACTTAATATGATACTTAATGTTTGTGCTTCCTTATCTCCTCTGTATAGGATGTCTCTTTAAGGGGCAAAGTTTATTTCTTGCTATAGCATCTTGTACAGTGGAAGCTGCTTTAATCTTAACCTGCTCCAACATTCTGCCCTACAGAATCCGTGCAAGGCAGAGCCAGATCCTCGGTGAACTGGAACAGGTCACTGAAAAGTGAATGGAAGAGGTAGATGTCTGCACTGGATTAAAAAAAATCAAATGAACAAACAAACAACAACAACAAAAAAAACCCACAACCAAACAAAAACCAAAACAAAAAACCCAACAACAACAACAAAACTCCAGAATAAAAGACTTTCTGTCAGTCTAAAAAACTAGATACTTATCCATGCAAGCATATGAATCAAAGTGTTGCCCAGCTCTTGTTCAAAATCAGTAGGCTGGAAAGTTAAACTGCTTTTCAAAGGCATGTCCCACAGTTAAAGGACAAAGGTTCCTGTGCACTTGAGGTACAGGGCAGACAGTGATCCATGGCTCTTTGCAGGAATGGTGACCACAGCACAAACTGCTTCAAGTTGGCAAACACAGCTAAATATTAATGACAGCACCATTGGGTATTCCTGTTCAAGAGAAAATACAGAATGTGGGAAGTGGTAAAATTGGACAGCTGCTTAAAGCAAAGCACATTCCATAATCCACATCTGAAGAAACATGCTGAGGTGAAAATCTGCTATAAATCAGCTTGAAAATGAGTCTGATTCATTTTGGAAGAGACAATACAGATTTATGTGTCAGTGTGGACCATACCAAGTGTTCAGACGTCAGGATCCCATTTCCCAAAATCATAAAACTGGTTTTTTTTAAAGCCTTAAACTAAAAATGTACCTGTGACTGTTGCATTCTACTTCTAATGCTGCCCTTAGCTCCTGTTTTTTCACATCCTTCACAGTGTTCCTTCAGACTGAGACTCCTACAAAACCCCCTGAATCTGGAACGTAAATTAAGAGCAAACAGACAGCTCTTATGAACTGTCAGACAGCAGTATGATTAGACATTAATATCAGGTACATCTTTGTTAGTATGTAGTACAAAATAAGAAGGTGGAACAAGCTAAATCAGATGTCTTCCAAAGCCCAGAATAATAGGGAAAGAATAGCTGTTTCAAGATGAACAAGGAATTTTATCTGCATATTCAAGCAGAAAAAATTACCATTTTTCAATGCCATAGAAAGCAAGCAGCGAGTGAACTGATAATACCCACATATGGAAGTTACTTAAAACTCCAACTGATCTGTAGGCTGGGTTATTTAGTACTTGAAAAGCCAGCTACCCACTGAGGCATGAGATTTAAAGAAAGATATAAAACAAGAACATTAGCATCAGGAAGCTGTCGAAGACAGCCTAAATCTCAGAAAGAAAGGCATTCTCAATCTGAAATGCAGCACCTGTGGTTTTTGCCATCCAAACTCAGATTATTCAGGCTCTAAAACAGTGATTTATTTGGATGTTATACATTTAAATGAAGACCATTTGGAATTCATTCTGTCCCCAAAAAGCTTCAAAGAGCTAAATGAACTGATTTTTGAGGGATTGCAAAGCAATGAAATTTTAATTTTATTCATCTTGGATGAAATTTTAATTTGAATAGAGGCCTTAAAACAGTATCATGAAATACTGATTTTTTTTTTTGTACTGACATAGACAAAGTCTCATAACATTAAGTTTTTAATAGTACATACTAGTCTGGAGAAAGCTATTTGTCGGTCTGCTCAGTTGCTTTCAACAGGGACAAGAAAGGCATAGTTAAATGTATATATCATGATGACACAAGGAGCATATCACCACTGAGAGACCGATAAAGCCATGGAAGCTCCTGCAAAGAGAAATACAGCATTTCATATGCTGTGCTCGGCATAAAGCAGATTTATCAGAAACAGGTAGTTGACTTAATCTAAGGTCAGCAGAGGATATTTTACAGTTTACAACATGGAGAAGACATTATGTGATCCTAATCCATACATTCTACAGCTACAGTAGAAGTAGCATATATGTGATCCTAATGCCTATATTCTACAGCTATAGTAGAAGTAGCATATACTACACAGGCAAAATCCAGTTCATATTAAGAGATGATTTTACATTCTTAATACAAGCCAACAAATTTCTATTGTTTAGCAGTGCAGGGAAAAGATGTGAGGATATTTCTCTGTTAAGGTCAAAGAGCACAAGAAGATTCTGCACCTCTGTCTGCAGGAGTGTGGCAAGTGTTGGCTGTACCAGGGCCACCTGGCAGAAACAGGACAGATGCTGAAATCACCGTGTCTAGTAAGACCAAGCACAGCTGCTGCCAGAACGCAGTCAGGAGAAATAGCAACGATCATGCCCTGAGAAAAGCTGCCAGATCCTGTTAAAAGGAGACAAAGAAACGTAATGCATTAATAATAGGTATGTGAATTCACAAAGTGTTAAAAATCCCACAGCCTACATTAGACCATGATCTTTGGCAGCAGATCCAAGCCTGGGGAATATGTCAAACCACTAAGTGTGCATCCATTTAACTTCTTGGTGAACTAACCATTTTTGAGAGCCTGACCAGACTCTGAGGCAGGAGGCTGTGAATTCAGATAAAGAAAGTTCCTTGCCTTCCCTCTTCAGCAAAGTGACCTCTGTGTGCTCATTAAATTTTATTCTGCAGGTAATTGCTGGCTAAAATCACAGCAAGTCTATGCCCAGCCTTGCTGGTCAAAGGAGGAGTTGCCTGTGTTATGGATCCTTTCTACTGAAGGTATTTAATAAGAAGGGAGTCAGATTTTCTGAGACACCTACATAACTGAGAGCGTTATCAATTGGCACAACAGAAATGGAAATGATATGGTAATGGTTTACTTTTGAGGTAGAAAAGGGGATATGTGTTCCATGACCAGGATAATACATCAGTGCAGTGTCTATCACACTAATAGGTTAAACATGTTTTGCAGCGTTGGTAACAAAGATGTTTTTGCATCAGATACCTGCATAAGGCATTTATGAGATTGCACCATTCTGACACAAAGCATGTGTAACAATGTGTTTCTAATAAATGATACAAATATAGTGTTTAATCCCGTGAATAAGCTGTCTTGAATATACTGTGCAATATGAAACCATGAGCAGCTTACACAGAACTTGTAAATTGTATTTTAGGGGCTAAAAGAGAGTGTTTGACTGATGAAGTATTTTTTTTAAATACCTTTCCAACGGCATTGGCAGCTTTTATGTCACTCTGACCAAGATTAAGATAATATGAGCATACAAGCAGTAACAACTTTTCTGCTGACTATAATATTCTTTATTGCTTTCTTCAATTTCAGCAATAGGATGTTAACTCATGGCTTGTTCAGCTTCTTCACAAAGCTACAATAACCTCTTTGTAATTTTGTGAGCTTTCACACAACTGGAAGGACAAATCCGGCGAGGAATAAGAGCTGAGCAGGTTCAATTTTCCACCAGCTACTAACAGAAAACAAGAAAATGGAGAAGTGTTCTGTGTTACATATCCAGTGACCGTCCCTCCAAATCAATTTTTAAAAAAAGCTCATTAAAGGGAAAACTAAGAGTGAGAAGTGACATTCTGAACAAGCAGTAAAGGGTTAATGTTCCCCAGCTCTGAAGCCAGGAATAGGCACCACCTAAGTCCTGTCCAGAAAAATGTATTAGCAGCATTAGCGGAAACTGACACAGGATGCTGGTATCCACCCAGGGAGGGATTCAGAAGAGAAGGAACAATAAAAGACAGGCACTGAGGTGACATCTGCAGAGGCTGGAGAACAATTTCCAGAGAATGACTGTCTTTTAATACTCAGAGGTTTAACTGTTATTGGTCCCTGTTACAGATCATTACTGTGAGAAACAATGAAAGCCATTTGTATCCCTTTCTCCCTGCAGGACATGTCTGAGGGAGAATAAACCTCTTTTCTCTTCCAGTGCCAGCTTGTTACTGGCAGCACTGGCTGTAATTGAATAAGCTTTATTCAAATGATAGCTAAATTTAGCAGATATTAGCATGAAGTCTCTAGAGGGGTGAAAAATGGAGGAGAAAGCTTTAAACAAATAGACTAAAGTAACCCTGCATGATAGATGCAATTTATGACAGAGTTAACCTCTCTGCCCGATCAGTCTAGCATAGTTAATTCTGGATTTGGGGGCCTTGCTGAGACAAAACATGGCATCACCCCCTTTCCTCCTGGCCTGTGATGATACTCTGATGGTAGGACACCTCATACTGTCCACAAGATCAGATTCATTACCCAGTGTGCAACAAGCCAATAATCACACTTAGGAGAGACTTTCATTATTTATTTCAGAGTTGTGTGAGCCCAGGTGCTCAGCGACATTCCCCAAACCAAGAAGACCCACCAGACTTTCCACACCATCATTTATATGCAGTTCAGGGTTTGTAACTTTCCAATTACAGCCCCTGTGTTGTGATGAGTTAGTAGGAGTAATTACATAATCCCAGTTAATTTCTGTGCGGGCTCAGGGGAAGGGCCTTCACCTGGGCAGGGGTCTTTTTGACCTTTAAGCGTGACTTAATATTATAGAGAACATACGTGGGCCTTGAGTATTTTGCCAAGTTAGCCATGTATACATAGATATACATCAACATCTTGTTTTACTATATCCTTAAAGATTGTTAATTCCAGGATATCGTTGAGTAAGGAATACTAACTGCTATCTGTTCTGTTGACACAGAATATCTTGACTGACTACATCCTTAAAGTTTGTAACTTCCTGGATGTCCTTGACTAAGGGATGCTGGCTGCTGCCTGTTCCTCCGATCAAGTCTTTTTTCTTGCTGATTCGCATTGAAAGTATTCAGAGTCTTGCATCAAAGAACACCCTGGTTTAAGATAACCTTGATATTCACATAACCTAGCCCCAGTCCCTGCCAAGTCAGGGTCATCTAGAGCAGATGACACAGGAACTTGTCCAGATGATTTGGAATGTCTCCAGAGACGGAGAGTCCACAACCTCCCCGGGAGAGTCCACAACCTCCCCGGACAGCCCGCACCCCTATCCCTGAGCCTTAAACGCGGAGAAGTTCTACCTCGTTCTGAGGTGAAAATTCCTGTGTTTTAGCTCATGGCCACTGCTGTGCGTCCTGTGGCCGGGCGTCACGGGCCCGAGCCTGTCCCCGCGCTGCCGGCCCTGGTTTGCCCTCACCGGCGGGGTGCGGGTGCCCGCCGGGCCGCGCGGGGCGCTGTGGGGCCGGGCGGGAGCGCGGCGCGGCCATGTCGGCATCGCTGCTACGCCGCGGCCTGGAGCTGCTGGAGCCGCCGGGTGAGCCCGCGGGGCCGGGGTGTGCGGGCGGGCAGAGCGGGGCTCCCCGGTACGGCTGCCGTGACTCCGTCCCTCTTCCCTTTGCAGGCCGGGCGAAGGCGGCACCGGGACTGCAGCGAGACCGGGCCGGCCCCAGGGCGGCGGGCGCGGCGAGGCGGAGGAAGAGGGCACCGGAGCCCGGCAGGAACAGGGCCACGGTCAAGGGCAGAGTCGTGAAGTCGGCGATAGGTGAGTCCCGACGCCTCCACAGCCCTCGCACCGGGGACCCTTGTGGTGTCCTGCAGCCTCGCTGGCAGTCGCTGTATCCGTCCCGTCCCATTCTCCTGCATGCCCTCTTGGTGTCGCTCACTTTAAACACAGCCTTACGTGTGGGCGCACCCCTATCCCTGAGCTGTGGCGGTGTCTTTCTCCCGGGACTTTGCTGATCCTCCTGTGTCTCTCCTTGTGAGCTGCCTGGATGAGCAGCTGATGCGTTTTGTCCCTTTCTGCTTTGCCCCAGAGGAGTACCATAAGAAGAAGCCTGTGAATCACTTGAGAGAAAACCTGCAGTACATGCTGAAGGGACGACTTGTTGCAGACAAAGCTGTCACAGAACAAGTAAGACTGTAATTTCTGTTGGAGGGGGGTGGGGGGAGAGGCTGTTTCCACTGAGGAGCACTGAATGGGAATCATCCCTGCATCTTCCAGGTTTATACCTTGCACAGGAGAGTCAAGTTAACTTTCTGTCTGCAGATGGTCTTGAGGAATTTCTGTGTGCACTGGCAAAATAACTTACTAACCTTTAAACTGTTGGTGGTATGTTGCCCCCTCTATGTTCTCTGATGAGTCAAAATCATAGAATCATAGAATGGTTCGGGTGGGAAGGGACCTTAGAAGATCATTCCAGTTCCAACCACCCTGCCATGGGCAGGAAGTCTTTACACTACATCAGGTTTCTCAAAATATCCTGACAACTTTTCTTAATTACCAAAGATATTTCATAGTTTTAGCTGGCAGAGATGCCCTGGTTCACCTTCTCCTTATTGTCAATCAAACTGGCCTTCTCTGTAGCTGGAGGCTGATTAACGAGGAGCCAGATGTGCTGCTGACTCATGTAACAGGAATTCCTCAGCCTTTTAAATGGTGTTTCTCATAACTTGAGAATTTCTTGAATGGTCTTCCCCAAAAGGTAGTCTCATGCCAGGATTTGAAGAGAGGAATACCTGACAGTGCTAGAATCTTGGGCTCTTTTTATGAGATAGAGGCTGTTAACTTACATAAACAAACAAAGTGGTTCAGGCCAGTGTTTCTCAGGCTGGAGATTGTGACTGGAGGTGACAGTGTATTAGAAAATGTTGAGGGAATTCCACCAGATCGTTGGTTTTTCAGTTTGTGTCATGGAGAGAGGGGATAAAAATAAGGTCATAGTTTCAGAAAGTTCTGAAGTGAAATCGATGTTCTTATTTCTGTGACAGTTACTAGAAAATAGTTTTCATATTTGACTCCAAGTAAAAAGTTGGTATCTGTTGTTGTCCCAGTGACATGCTTTGGTTAACATCAGTGGTGAGAGGCAAACCTCCTCCTTTCTTTGGAGGCACTCTGGACAATAGCAGGGTTCTTGTAGAACAGCAGGGGTGCTGCAGGTGAGCTTGAAAATCGCTGTTATGTGGTTTGGTCTGGATAACAATGACTGTTGTTTTTTCTGTTTCTGTATTGTCTGAAGGTTCTTGCTCAGAACAGGGGCAGGAAGTCCAAAGATCAGCCTCCAGAGAAGACAGAAAAGAAGAAGCCCGAAGGCACTGTGTTTACTGAGGAAGATTTCCGTAAATTTGAGAGGGAATACTTTGGGGTCCCATAAACATCGTGACAGGGACTTTTGCAGCTCCAGTCTTTCGGCAGCTTCTCCAGTCTGGCTCGCAGGCCTGGGCATTTCCCTGGCATGTCTGAGATGGCACATGGGGGATGTGCCTCTGCCAGTGAGTGCCTCTGTGTCAGACTCGCAGAGCAGCTCTGCAGCTGGGCAGAGCTCGTTACTGGCCAGCTGAAGCCACAGAGCTGCTCTTGGCTCTGAGGTGTGTTGTCCTTACAATTATCTTCCTGCAGCCAGCATGTCTTGCATTCTTGATGTAGAAGGGTGGACCAAGCCAAATAAAAGTCTTTTTCACCTTCTTCAGAATATAAGGCACCTGCTACCTGTGTTATTTGGCCGGGAGCATTGAAGGTACTGTATCTGAATGGAGAAATGTTTTGGACCAGCATTAAGGGAAGCATGCTTTGAAAGATTGTTAAACTTGAGTAACCCTGCAGTTTGGGTTCTTATTACAGCCCCTGTCAGGGAAAAAAAAGGTAAGAAAAGCTTTTTATATGTCATTTGATTAAATCCTTGTTGCAGACACTGTCTCTCTTTGCCTTTGTAGTAGTGATTATTATGACAGGTGATGAAGACGAACCGTGTCACTGCTGTGATCTAAGCATTCCTCTCTTTAGGATGACTCAGTTGTGTGAATGGCCTCTGCAATTCATGTTAATACATACATTAAATCATCTCTCTGACATGCTTAGGTCTTCAAAGAGTGCAGGCTGGAATGGAGATGAGTCCTTCATATTGGCTACTCACAATCTTCCCTGTCTCCAAGGAAGAGCGCCCACATTGAGAAAGTTGTTCTTTGAACGTTTATAGCAGAGTGTCCCACTGAGATGTAGCCATGCCATCTGCTGAGTGTTGCCAGGTCCTGTAGCCAGGAGGGCTTGTGAGACAAATGTTAGTCTCAGCATCAGATTAAAATCTGAGTCTGAGTTTGTGGTGCTGGGTTGAAGGAAAGTTGTTTTCTCTCAGACTACCACTAAGTTCCGAGCTGTAACAAGCAGAAGCCCAGCAGGTGGGAGTGTTGTTCCAGAAACTTCTTCACTAAACTGCTCTAAATGTGCTTCTGGGGAGCTCTGGCACTGCCTTTTCCTGCCCCTTACCTAAGAAGATGGGAAATGTGTTCTCCTGGGGGGGGGAAAAAAAAGGTAAGGAGAAGGACTAATGCCAAGCTTTGGTTAAGCTCAGGAGTTGATTACAAGGGGCCTGTCTGACCTGAGCAACAGCTGCTTGATGCTGGCACCAGCAGGAATTCACTTATCCTTTCCCTGCCCTGTGATTATAGTTCCTGGTGCTGTTCTCTTAAGTCTGTGCCTCCTCTGTTTTCTTTTCCTCTTGTCTGCATAGGAGGAAAGGTCACTTGGATTGGACCTTTCCAGAGAGATCCAGAGAGTGGAAATAAGTAGTGAACGTACTGAAGTATGTGTACTGGAAATTGGGTAATAGCACGTGGGAGGGGATTTCTTGTAATAGGATCAGGTTCAACCATCTGCAGCCAAAAGTGGTAAATATAGAACAGTTCAAAGAACAATTCCCTTTTTTTTAGTTTGTTCTTGCTTCCAAAAATTAAAAAAACATTTTAAAAAAAGCTTCTTAAAAGAATGGAAGCACTATTGTTTGAAAAATTAGTTGAGCAAAATGTGTCTTCAGCACATCTCCCTGAAACTTCTGCACTGTGTGTGCCTGCTGCAGTGCATGTGAGCTGGCCTAACACAAGTAGCTCTGCGTGGAGCTGCCATGAGGATAATTAACTGTGTGAAAAAGCTGGCTGTGCCAAAACTTGCCCGAAAGAGGTATAGTTCTGGAGTGTTATTTTGTTTTAAGCCTTTGTCTTCAGTATTTGGCATTTTCTATGACCCTACAGAAGTCCTTCATATCCTTTCCTGCTCCTCCTCTACCCATTTCTCCGACACACCCTTGTTTCTGTGGTTGTTCAGGGCCATTCTCCCACAGGCTGAGGGCAGCAAAACCGTCCTTCCTTGCTCCAGAAAAGGGCAGGAGGGTAATGCATTTCACTCTCTTCGTGCAAAACCCAGCCTGTTTGTTTGCAAATGTAAGCAACAGGAAAGCTCTTCTTTCAAAGTTAGTGAGGAACTTTAAAGTGGGGCCCAGAGCAGTTCTACTCAAGGATAATAACACCCAGATCAGTGGAGTGTCAAAATTGGGTGGCAACTCTCATTACTGGCTGGAAAGACTATTAGGGCCAACACAAGTAATCAACATACTTCTTGAGGAATTATGTTGTCAAGGAGGGTAAAGCTACCTGACAGACTGAATTTTGCCATTTGAAACTAAATTTGATTGTAGAGTCAACAGTATCTTTAAATAAATTAAACTTTATTTTGTGAATGGAAGAAAAAAGAAGCAGAAGTGAATGGTGGCTCTAAAAATACCATCTGCAAGGGCAAAGATCTAACATGTTGCAGCCTTGACTTTCCCCCTCCCTGGCAGGGTATGAACTCCTAGAAAAGAAGAGCAATGCCACCTGAAAAGTGAGTAGATAAGGACAGTGGTGCCCCATGAGGGGAATGTCTTCAAAGGAGAGGGAAGTACAAGTACCAGCCTGTTGCACATGCCTGGTATTAAGCTGAAGCCAAGCACCTTCTCATACTCCCAGCTGTCTGTCTAGTCATTCATTCTAGCCATCCATCAAGTTACGGAGGATGCCAGCTCCTCGGCTGGGCTGGAACCCCGGGAGGTGGCCACCTTGGAGCAACCTGCCTCATCCATGTAAGTGTTTGAGGCCAGGCAGGATGGGGCTTTGAGCAACCTGCTCTAGAGGATGGTGTCCCTAGCAGGGGGGGTTGGAAAGGGATGATCTCTAAGGTCCCTTCCGCCCCAAACCATTCTATGATTCCATGATCTTTGCTCTTTGCAGCCAGACTTCTCTGCCCGTTAGGGAAACAGCAGCTGCTGTAGCTGCTTTTCCTAGTTGGCCCCCAACCTGTTTCCCACACTGAAAGCTGACAGGCTGCAGGCCACAGCAACCTTTGGACCTGCTGGACAGCGTTTCTTTCCCGCGCATCTGCGAGCGGCAGCATAGGGATGTGTCCCACTGCTGCCGGGCCAATGCCACGTGCTCACTGAGCTCATCAGTCTGCTGGCTCCCTTCCCAGCTCTGCGACACCAGCTGAGCATCCTGCAGCAGAAAATAGAGATAACTGAGCTAGGGAATGGTGAGGGTGCCATCTTACAGGGCATCTCCACCCACACGCAGCAGGGAGTCAGAATGGGCGGCAGTAGCGGCAGCTTTAATATGAATGCAAATAAAAGCTCTGGAGTGTTATTAGTGTGGTAGAACCTTTCCAGGGAAACTGTTTAGAATAGTTCCCAGATGCTCAGCCTTGAGCTAGCCCAGTCTGAATAAGATTCATCAAGCTTCCTAATGGCCTATTGCTCCCTTGTTGTGTGAATGGAAAGCAAAAAAAGGAAATTTGTTCCAGTTAATATAAGCCCATACAGCCTCTGCTGTATCAGCAAGTCTCCACTTCCTTACCACAGAAAGCAACAACAGCTACTACCAGCACTGTGTGTGTCAGAAAGGGGAGGACTACAAAAGTAAACCAAGAAAACATGTTTGTTCAGGACACCAACTTCTTGCCTCTGAAATGACATAGCAGTAACAAACCCAGCTGCCAATGAACTTGCTCAGGAAAATGAGATTGAAAACACTGAAAAAGCTGTAGGGGAATATCAAGGGGTAGGAGAGGGTCCTAAAAACCTTAGCCAATCTTACTCTCAGGGTTTTTTTTTCCATGACCACCTTACATTTCACTCTCGCTGATGATCAATACACCATCAGCACCTACAGCACTTACAGGCTCCTGAACACCTCAGGAAGGGGACTGGTTATTGTAAAAAGGGTGCACAGCAGCAGGGTGCTCAGCTTTTCTGAATGACTCAGAAAAGTTACAGCAAAAGGAAGTTCCTCATTTTGAGACATAAAGACCCATCAATTCAAGTCAATATGAGGAGCGTGAAAGAAGGCAGACTGCCTACTGTCTGCTTACGGCTCAAAATGCGGAACTCCAGCCAAGGCAGGCTGAAGGGTTGGTAGGTTGGAGGGGGATTAAAGGTTTGCATGTCTATCTGTAGTTACATTAAATAGGATTAACAGAGCCAACCACTAACTGGTGGGGGCAGGGGACACAAAAAGCATGAAAGTTGCTCTGCAGCTGTCTACAGGGTTACACACACCTTTTTCTGAAGGAATAAGCTGTTGGCAGGGCTAAGCAGTAGTGTAGCCAAACTGGTCTGTCCTGAGCTACACTGTTTGTATGCCAGCAAAATCATTTGTCTCCTTTAATGGGAGGCAAAGTCCAAGGCTCTTTCTCCACCTGCCTGCACACTGCAATGGAGATGCAGAGGAGTTTCAGGACTAGGAGATTCTCTGTCCTATATAAATAAAGCTGACACATCTGCTGTGTCTGGAACTTTCTCCTGCCATTCCTTAAAAGGGTGCATGCATGCAAAAGAGAGGAAGACAGCAGCTGAAGGAGAAATGAGAGGCACCTGGCCATCACTTGGAGAGCATGCACCTCTGTAATACGGAAACTGAAGCTTGTGGGTGCAGCCAACTTCTTCATTCAGTGACTTCATTCACTTATGACACTGCATGAGTGCATTGAAAATAATGCAAAAGCAGCATACCTGGGATATCTGAGCAGCCAAAATAGTATTGCCTAGGTCAGGGGACTGAATTTCTCTCTTAATTCACAGGGCGTGAAGCATTTCAATGAGAAAGTCAGCAAAGGTGAGCACTTCAGGCCCAGCAAGGAATGCTCATGATAAGAACTCAAGATGGCCTTTGCACTGGAAATGAAGCGTAACAAAAGTTTATGTGCAGCACTGCATGGCAAGGCTGTGAATACAGCAGAACAGAGGAAGGTAGGATATCCCCAGAAAGTACTTGGACCATACTGAGAAAAAATTAGTACACACAAGATGGAAATTATGCCTGTAGGAAGGACAATAGAGATCCTGCTTGTTTGGGGTATTTTTCTGAAGGCCTAAGTATATGGGAAGATAAAGAAAACTGGTATTCTTCTGGCCAAAAATGTACAGATTTCCCACACCCCAAAAAAGGCTATGAATGGACTACCACTGTGTGAAACTGTTTGCATCAGAATAAGCCACATTTTCTTTCTATAGTCCAGCTTGGGAGCTCTGGAGGAGCATTACATCTCCCAAAGGACAGCCTGTCCTTGCAGCTATTTCTGGGCTTTCTGCCAGGGCAAAAGCTATTTGAAAGATTTTATCATCATTCTTTCTTCATTCCCCAACTCTGTAGCTGTGAATTTATTTTTGTAAGCATGCTGCAAAGGTGCATCGGATTCTCCACACAGGCATTTGAAGAAGTTGTCAGCGGTGATGGTTTCCCCTTTTCCTTTTGAAAGAGAAGGACATGCACCTGGGTCTCTCTAAAGGCAGGGTAAAAAGGAACCTAGTTATATATGTTGCGATAACAGCAGAAATAAGTTTGTGAGAAGGGGCTCTGGAAGCAGTGAGTTACTGTAAGAGGGTGTTGTGTTATGTGGAGGAATATTGGACTCCTGTTTACCATGAAGCACAAAATTGGCTGAGGAATTGGAGCCTGAGAGTCATGCACGCTATGCGTGTGAAGTCTACTTTGCTGCCCTTAATTCAGAGGAAGAATAACTGAGATAGAAATCACATCAGCTGTGCCAACTTCAGATTCAAACAGCTTTTATATAATGCAGATTGGGGGAATTCCACTGTTTCCAAGGATGCAGAAGAACTAGGCTCCTCTGGGGGTAGGTAAAACCTGCATTTCAGGCACTACAGTCTGATTCTGGACATGGTATCATGCTCTATGAAAGCTGTAAGGAATCAGTTGAAGCACATTTGTTCTACGAGGCTGTGAGAAAAAGGAGAGAGCTCCTACAGTTTGTAAAATATAAAATCAGTTATTAGGCAGGAGGCTATCAGACTTTTTACCCTTGTGGGCTGGAATTTGTGATGGTGTCCTGGGTGTTCCTTGGCTCCTGCTGCAGGCTGGACAAGCTGCTGGGCTGCAGAGCCAAGTGGTGTGATGCTTGCTGTGCCTAACTGGAGCCTGGAGGAAAGTCAAAAGTAAAAAATGCAGATAAAGAGTCAGCCCTGATCTCCAGCCCCTGTAAAATCTTAACTAAGTTGCTAAGTATGGAAACATAGCATCATCTCAGCAAGCTTGCATGAGGATTGCCATATGGGCTGCCTCTGCAAAGCCACAAGCTTGGAGCCTCGGCAAGTAGTGACAGTGCTGACTGCTCTTTGAGGGCAAGTTTCTGACTTTTCCGCAAGGAGTTCTATAAAGCACACACACAGCTGCAGAGAGCAAAGTATCATGGGTGAATCATGCATTCCTTCCTTCTCACCTGTTCCAGCTCTGATCTTCCTGCCCTGGAGTGAGTGTAATTTGGTAAACTGGACCTGCATACCCTCTTGCAGGGCTGTCAAAACCAGAATCATGCACTTACTGGCCAGCTCAGACACTGCCTCGTCTGCCCGCAGAGCATGAACGCGAAGAAAAATTGGTTTTAGCCACAAGTGGCTCACAGACAGCCCTGCCATGGGGTGGGGAGAGGATAAACCTGCTGACAATTTTTCCAGGCTTCAGGAGACCTGAGTAAGGGCAGTAGAACACAGGAGGTGCTCCCTCAGCCCTGCTGCTGCCAGGTGTAAGCAGAAGTTGCTATGGCTGTAAGGGAAGAGGTGGTTGCCCTGTGGTGGGAAAGGAGGATCAGTATGAGATTTCCCCACACAGGGAAGCCACCAGCTCATACACTCACAGCAGTCACTATGTTTTGTGTGGTTTAACTGAGACCAAGCGCAACAGGGTGCAAATTTGACCAAAACCTTGGGGCTTTTCTGCCTCTAATTATCCCCATCCCCAACCTGGCTGATGCAGCTGATTCAAAGGAAACCTCTTACATACCTCCTAAACCACAACAGAGTCCCTTGTCCCTGCTTGCAGTCTCCAGTTAGCAGTATATCCCATTCATATAGTACATGGTCACTAGTGCCCTTACCCAGGAGGTTTGAGACTACCCAAACAAATTACCTCATGATACCAAGAGGAGGGTCTTAGTTATCCAGCACCCCCCCCCATCTCAGTGTGGCACGAGCCCTAACGCCTGATAGGGAGCCTTCTTGCTGTAATTCAAACAGCACCCAGCCACAGCTGTAAGCACAGAGAGCTGCCTCTGAGGGCCTGGCCCTCTCAGCCCTCTATGGCAGTAATCAGCCCCTGCTGCCAGCAGCCACCTCCACCATCCATCGGCTAGAGTAGCCTTCACATGCCAGGTCCCCCAGCACACAGCTGTTATCCTAAGTTTGGGCAAGGAGCAGGGATGGACTGCCACCCTAACTTGAGGGCATAAGGAGCTCAGATGTCAGAGACCAGGACCCCCAGCAGGCTGCAACTCCAGCACGGACTGGAGCCCTGATGCCACTGCTCTACATGCGTGTGCCAGCCAGGCTGGGATATCCAGGCACCTGAGCCCAGCAGCTCAGGGAGCCACACATCACTGACAATAAATAAATATACTCAAGCACACAAAGTAGTTTAAAAGCGCACACCCCAAATCCTTAAGCAACCCCAACAGCCCCACACAAACACAGGTCCTGCTCCACGCACCAGCTAAACTAGCTTTATGGACCAAATCAGCTCTACCCTTGGTAGAATAAAGTTAAGTTTTATTTATATTTATTTAAAATTTGACTCATCAGCAGCTGGGTGAAGAAGCAAAGACTTTCACACTGGTACAGGAACACGACCCATCAGAAAGAGCACTAAAGTAACCCCATCCATCTGGCCCAGTTCCTACCATTTTGACCGGGCCAGGCAACAGCTCCTGCTTGTGGTTTGGGCATTTGGGAGACCCACAGGCACATGAGGAATCCAAGCGCAGGTAACACTGATGCTTGCTGAGGACTTGTCTACTAGCAAGCTCCTGCTTAAAACAGGGCCCACAGTGTTCCTTTGCCTCTGGACCCTTTTCCTCCCTTCAGAGAAATATTAAAGTCTGAAAATAAGCACCTCCCACCACATGGTATTACTGACCTTGGGTCTTCCATTAACTCAATAGTTTCAATTGTTTTAACACAAATTTGCTGAAAACCTTGAGGCATCTCAGTGTGATCCCCTCTCACTTTAGGATAAGGACTTCACACACACTCCAGTTCAAAGCACTTGCACTGCATCCACCGCCCAGAACAAACAGCACAAGAGACACGCTGCACCCTCTAGACACAAAACAACTTGTGCTTGTACTTACACTCAGGTATGGTTCAAGTCGTGCTGGTTTTACAGGTACCACTCATCATACACCATCATTGCACATTTACTACAAAATTATTTATTAGACAACAATACAGTTTTAGCAGAAGTTTATATACACGCACACCAACACTGCTGACTACCCTACTCGGGGACTCTAGCTCTTTTGCCCTTGGCCTTGCGGACCTCTTCTATCAGATCTTTTAAGTACTGAATCTCCTTACTAAGGGAGTCTGCTTTCTCCTTCAGAGCCTGGTTTTTCTGCTCCAACTCTCTGCACTCCCCAGACAGTGCCTCCTGTTCCGCCCTCTTTTTCTGCCGGTAACGCGTGGCAGCTGTCTTATTCTGCTCCATCTTTTTTAGTTTCTTATCTATTTTCTTTTCTCCTTTTACCTTTGCTGACACTACCTTCTCTGCAGGATGATCGTATGGTTTGGACCGCACAGAGCCACAAGGGGCATCTGCAGGGAACTGGTTGCCATTGGGGGATCCAACTGAATTGGTGGGGCTGTGTTGGGGGGTTCCCAGGTAGGAGTCTGGGCTCATGCATATTCCACTGTCATCAGAGTGGTTCTCCTCCTCTTTCTCAGACTTGGTGATAACCACCACAACAGTGGGGCACTCTCGCTTTCTTTCTCCTTCCAGAACATCCACCTCACTACCTAGTTCTAAACTAAATGAGTGGTCTGGAGTGGAAGTCAGAGACCCTGGGGAGAGCGGGGGAAAAGACCAAAGGGAAGCCAATGGGGCCATTGGATCTGTTCCAACTGGGGATTCAGGGACATGGGTGATTACACTATTTATCAGTGGAAGTTCTATGTTGTGAAATTCCTGGATGGTAGCATTAAATAGATCACACGTGTCTTCCAACGTGGCCATCAGCTCGTCTGGTGAGACGGTGGCTTCCAGATGTTCCATACCTATCAGGGCATCAAAATCAAATTCCTTCAGATCCATCTTCTCCACCATCCACTCCATGCCAGAGAAGGCATCCTCTGCACAATACAAAAAATTACTTCAGTAAACCATCACATAGTGCAACTCAAGCTTATGAAAACAATCTAGCAGTTTATTATCTTTCCTCTCTCATGTATTAACACTAAGAGCAAACTATCTGAAAAAATTACTCATTGAGCTCCCAAAAACTGCAGGGTACAATGTAATCAGCTCTTGTGACATTCCAATCCTCTTATTTGAAGACCAGAGGAATTCAGGGACATTTGCAACATACAACCCGTGCTTTCTTATTGTTACCTCTGCCAAGAAATAGTACCATTGACAGCTGCTGTGTTATTTTAAGGCCAACACAAGCGACGCTTTACCATAACCAGCAATTGTGTGTATGGTAAGCAGTGTAGCACACACTCTTTCCAAGCCCAGGTAACGCCATGTGACATTGCCTTCAGATTTATGAAGCCTGGCAATTTATTTTTCACTGGAATGTTGTGGGATTATGTAATTGATGCCCTTTATGAAAATAAGTAATACCTTACCCTGACTGCTATCTATGGTGTTGCCTAAACTGTCCACAGCAAGCCAATTGGAGGAGACTGCCTTAGCCTTGTCGCTGGAGAACCCATGCGAACCGAGGGGCTCGGCCACCTCCAGGTAGTCATCTAGGAGTCCCAGACTTTCCTCAGCCACCGAACACGGCTGGCTGAAGGGGGATATTGAATCCCCCAACAGCATCTCGTTGTTCAAGAAGCTCATTTTCGTCAGCTTTTAACGCTTTGACGTCGAGGGATGTAGACAAGTAGAAGGTCTTTTCGTCGACTACAGCAATGCTGCTGTGCAGTGCCGTGAAAAACCTGCGAACAGAACTGACACTCATCAGTATTTGGTCTGATCAACATAGCAACCTTTTCTAGCAGTGGCACCCCAGGAAGTATGGCGGTACTTTACGGATTATCTCACTTCTTTATTTCTGTGCTGCTGCGCGTCCCCCGCCTCCCTCAGGGGCCGGCCCCGCCCACTCGCCGCCATTTCGCGGTCCCGCCGCCATTTTGTGTCCTGCCACGTTTCCACCGCGGCTCCAGCACCGCACACGGCTGTGCGCCCCGTGGCCAGGGCAGACTTCAGGCTACACTACTACAGCATTTAATATTAGTACTAGTGCCAGATGAGTAACAACCCCCGTTTATCTATCTGCGATTTTACCACGTGGTCCTTACACGCAAAACCCTAAAACCTCCAATGCCCTATTTTCCCCTACGTACAGTAGCACTTTCCTCGCGAGAGCAAAGAAACCCTCCACGGGACTGCTCCTTAAACTTCATGAAAATCCCAGAAAAAAAAAAATCCCAGATTTTTCGAAAGCAGCCTTTCTCGAACGATAGGAAACATAGACGTTCCCTGTAAATTCTTTCGAAATGGCATTTCCTGCTATTTCTGACACTCGCCGCACCCGGGGATACTGAGCTCTACTAGCATCTCCCCACCTCGCACCCACTCTGCCTTAACTAGGTAATGTATGCATTATTTTGGTATACCTATGTATCTCCCCCCGCTCCCCGTGAGATACCAACTAACGTCACACGCGTAATAAACCCACCCCAAAAAGCCCACTTTCAGAGATTAAGAGGGCGCCTATCAACACACAAAAGAGAGAGCAGCCATCCTTCACACACGATACTCACGCCATGGTTGCAGATGCCGGGGATGTGCTGAGGCCGCCGCCGCTGCTGCTGCGCCTGCTGCACTGGCCGATGCCGCCGCTGGCCCTGCCGCCTTACATAGCCATGGCGGCCAGGGGAGGGGGGCTGCTCGTATCCGCGCCGCGCAGGAGGTGCTGGGCACACTGACGCAGCCACTACGACAACCACCACTCTCGGCGACAGGAAACAATGAGGTGGCGCTGGCGGCGCTCCGCTCTTATATCTGAGCCGTCTTCCAGACGAGCTGCGGCCGTGAGTATCCTTCCGCCAAGCGTCACCTGCCTGTCACCAGCACCTAGCGGCCTGTGGCCTGTCTTTCTGGGCTTCTCTCCTGCCGTTCTGCAGCGAGTTAAACACAAGAGCCGCTGACAAGACACCA